>JBBBDQ010000764.1:3000000-3457500 GCA_037127315.1 Ascarosepion bandense
TCTTGACTTGATATCTGGTTTCATTCATTTTCCCACAACATTAATGTAGCTTCCTTTTGTCTTTTCTGTAAATATTTTCATGTATGAACCAGTTGATATGGTCCACAAGTAAAAATAAAGAAAGCAACAAAGCTCTCTCAAAATTGAAGATATGTTTTTTGTTGTTTTTTTTTTCTATCTTTTCACAAAGATGAATTAAGCTTTTGTTCGATTTCATTTCCTGGGTTCCTATATCTTCTCTGGATGCTGCTGATCTCTCATTCTTTGCCAGCAACAGTTGCCTGCCTGCCAATCTGCCTGTTCATAAATTGACTTTCAATATATAGAGGTTACAGGACGCCTCTCAGGTCTTAATTCCGCCCATTCACATCTGGAGGTGGGCACTTTCTTTGTCTCACTCTAAACATGAGATAGCATCCTCACCACAAAACGTGCCTCTGATAACATCAGCACGATGCACTTTCCGCAGTCTGGAGCATAAATTCACTCTCTTTTGTCCGTTTCAACCCAGTGACGCCAATGTACATCACCTCATTGAAAGCTTCACTTTAGGTCTTTTAATATTCAATAAAATTAATTAATCTTTTTCACTAAGTGCCAAGAGGTTCATATTCACAATTTGCCCAACCAGGTCAGTGAAAACTAAGATTGGTCGGCAGATGTATTCGGGAGTCATATAAAATCTCTTTGTCTTTTCACATGTTTGATCTAAGTGTCGACATCTCTGCAAATTGCCTAACTTACTCAGGACCAGTAAAAAAAAAGGAACAGAGATACAAAGAAAGGAGAAATGAAGAAATTAGATTCCTTTCAGAGTCATCAACACACTCGCAAATGCTTTTAGGTTTAACAGCTGGGCACTTCTTCACACCTTAGTATCAAGACAATATCTGGGTCTGCATTTGAGACCCCCTTGTTAAAATTATGAACTGAACACCGTAGGGAGTGATCAGATTTATACAGACAATATTCAAGTCTGTATTCGAGACTGCTTTGTTAAAATTATAAACTGACCACTATTGGAGTGATTGGATTTATTTAATGGGATAATAAAGAAAATGAATTTTTCAACAATTCCTTCCTCGTTTTATAAAAATCATTTAATTTCTCCCTTCAGTATGTTAGTCAAAAAAATCAATACCAATGAATTAATGGGGATTTCAAACAATGGTTGTTTGATTTAGTCGGCACCTGTAGACATTCCGTCGCCTTTGTTCATTGGGATAACAGAGAAAATAAATATTTCAACAAGTCTTTCCTCATTTTATAAAAAGCATTTAATTTTTCCTTTTAGCATGTTTGTCAAAAAAACAAACTAATGCCGATGAATCAATGGAGATTTCAGAAGATAGTTGCTTGATCCAGTCAGCAACCACGGACATATTGTTACATCACTGTAATTGTTCTAATAAAAGTTCTGCAATGGTACCTAGACTTTATGAATTCAAGAGCAGTGCCATATAGGGGAATGATATTAGTTTACAGTTGAAATGGCTAGATGCAACTATAAGTTCTATGCTAACAGTTTCTTCTCTTGTACTTCTCACTTGTGGTTCCATGCTCTCCAGCCAAGGTTGATCTTCAAAGATTTTAAATGCAAAATATCATTTATCTTCTTTTTACTTCCTGTTCTTTAATTGTTCTTGTACCTTCATAATGTTTTTCTTTTTCTTTCACACTCAGTAACACCTTGTGTCTCAGTGGCTTTACTGCCTTGCTTGGGGGTGAAATGATTAAAAATATACAAGCAATAGTCTTTTTTATTTTACTCAATTGGACATGTTCATTTTTATTTTATTATGTTAGAAATGATTATCCTTCAACTGGAAAATTCCATGCCATAAAAAAACTTTTTAATTAGAAGCCTATGAATTAAAAAACTTTTTCAGAATATTTTTCAGATCAGTGACAACATCTTAAATGATTTCTTTATGTTTAACTGTATTTTCTAACATTTACCAAAACCAAAAACTTAATTTAAAAAATAAAAATACTATAAGTGCAAAACAGAAGTAAAAATGCAGAATGTGATTTCCAACTAATTCTGATTTTATATCATTGTGGTTCAAGCTGTTTACTTAACTTCACATGATGGAACGTTTGACACATAGTCAAAATATGGAGCCCTTTTATGTGAATAAATGCAGTCAGTGCCAAAAACAGTCTTATTTCTTCAGCACTTTCCTTGTTAGGATGTTTCTGGCATTGATTCTGATTTTCTCTCTCTCTCTCTCTCTCTCTCATATACCAAATGTATTGAACTTATATATATATATATATATATATATATATATATATATATATATTTCATTTGGAAACGAGTTGTTTCTGCAACCTATGTTTCAACCTCTCTTTATCTTCAGGCAACTTATGAAAACAGATTTCCAACGATTTTCATATCTACAACAGGGATATTTTTACAAATGCACAACTGGAATTTATAAATTGGATGAAAGTGTCTTAAGATCCTTGAGTAACTCCACCTTAATTTTGAAAATTTTCAGTTGTTTTAAAATCCGTCATACTTGGAATCCCAGTCATTCTTGGAATCCCTGTGGTACTTTTGAAAATCAATGGAAAGTCAGTTATTATAAATCACCTGAAGTTACCAAAAGATTAAAACCTAGGTTGTGTACAATCTAAGATATGTGAAGTCCTCAACATTTGCGATTGATGAACCATTAAGAAATTTGAATTCAGTTGCTTTAGATAATGTTGCAATGGAATCTGTTGTGTTCTCATTAAAGTAGAGGCCAAACTGGTTGGTTGCTAACAAGTGACTACAACAAAGACTATGCATCCTTAATACAATGTGAAATCAGGACAAGATCAGCAGCAAAATCTAGAATGGTCAAAAAGAACCTTGTTAATATATGTTAATACAAAGAAATAATAATAAATATATTAATACCAACAAGCTGAGAAAGATCCAAAACACCAACTGAAGATCCTGCCCAACAACCTACATCTGCAGAGATATGAAATGATTATCTGTTAAGTTTAAATGGAAATGGCTGCAATTAGCTGGCCACTGTTATCGAGTGCAGAAAAAGATGACCTCATCCTTGCACTTTTGGCATGTGTCTGGAAGTGTTGTATTAAAGAAACTGATACATGCACACACAATTGTCCAAGACTTGGTACTGGATGAGAGAGATCTGAGTACAGCAATGTTTGACCGTGTTTTGTAATGTGATTGCCGATAGATTTTCAACCAACAATTGGAAGGTCAAAGGATGATGATGATAACCCAACATACTGAAAAGTAAAACTTCTACAAAAGTTTGTGGTTCTTGGCCCAGATGGGAGCCTGATTTAAATTTAAGGGTTGCATGTTAAGATGTATTTTATGTTCGCATTTAAACAGTGAAAGAAGAGATATATGATTGACCATTTATTCTTTTTTTTTTTATATTAACTCTAGCGAAACAAAGTTCTGAATATTTCTTGGTATGTCCATTTTCGTTTAGGTTCACAAGTTAGGTTAAGTAAGGATGAGTATCATAATGGTCAGGCTCAAGTCAGCCTTGTGCTGTGTTGAAATGACCAAAGAAAAGTTGTAGTTACTTTATCGGTAGTTAAAATGCTCCAGTTTAAGTCAGCCTTGTGCTGAACTAGAACAACCAACATAAATCTTCATCAGTGAAGTTTCAGCAAGACAAACAAACATTATGTGTTTGAAAGTAGAAGACAGTTTCATTTTCTGGTTCAAAAGTCAGTTGGGAAAAGTCATAAGCATGGTTATAATTTATGTGCTCAAGTCAGATTTGTTTCAAGTTAGAAAAAAAACAAAGAAAAGGTTGATTTACATTTGGAAAACACATGCAAATGCTGTGTTGGAAAGTGGAAAAGAGTTCAGTCATCAGACTGGGAAAAAAAAGCACCCAAGTGGGAGACAGTTTCATCTAAGTGCTACTACATCTTACAGAAAGAGGAATGAAATTTGTCTTTTTATAGAATATAAAACCACTCTCAAAAGGACATTTGGCAAAGCCAGGTGAGGCTATAAAATTACTGGTTCTGGCATCATGGAAAAAAAACATTTTTTTTCTCATTATTAACACATCACTCAATAAATCCTGGGCCTAACTAATAACAAGACCTTTTAGGCAAAATTCAACTTTATTCATTAACATCATCTTCTTGTAGGGTGATATACTGAATCCAATGCTTCTCTAACAATCCAATTCCTTTTTTTGTAGAACGATGAGCATTCTTTTGAGGTTTGCAAATAGCCGGTAGTTGCTGGGGGCCAGATCTGGAGAATAGGGTGGATGTGGAAACAATTTGGAGGGCAATTCATGTAGTTTTACCATCAATGCAATCAACTTGTGACACAGTACATTGTCTTGGTGAAAGATCACTTTTTCTTCTCTATTTGAGACCATTTTTTGGCAATTTCTTCCGACAAACGCAACAATAATGCTATATAATATTCATTATTGATGGTTTTTCCTTTCTCAAGGTAATTGATGAACAAAATGTGTTGCACATCCCAAAATACAGAGGCCAAACCTTGCCTGCTGATGTTTGCCTCTGGTTGCTTTGGATGGCTTTCACCTGCTGCTGTTCACACAGTTGACTCCGGAGAGAAGTGTTGGATGCATGTTTCATCCAATGTCACATATTTATGCAAAAAAATCCTTCTTGTTGCATTGAAACAGTTGCAAACAACACTCTGAATCGTTGACATGTTGATTTTGATCAACTGTTTGGAAATGTAGTACCCACTTTGAACACAGCTTTCTGATTGACAAATGTTCATGCAAAATGGTGAATACACTGCCTTCTGATACATCCAACTCCTCTGCTATCTCACACAACTTCCAATTTATAGTCAGCCAAAATAAGTTTGTATTTGGTGTTTTCCGGGACAAAGGCTGATTTTGAGTGACCTGAGTGTCCAACCACGTTGAAAGTCAACATACTACCTTTTAACCATTGTTTCCAACAGAGAAGAGTCTGAACACTTATCAAGCCATTGCTTTGCTTGAACAGTATTTTTTCTCATCAGAAAGCAATGCTTTATCAACACACAAAATTCAGATTTTTCCATTGTTTTGAAAATTTGCAACAGTAGCTTCACTTAAAATAATAATTTATTTGGGCTCAAATTTTGTCACATGCCATTTTGAAGGTTAGTATTTCATAAAATTCATATGGATTTTTTATTAATTGCACATCTATATGTCAGGTTTGAGACTCATTGAGTGATGTTTTTTTATTGATTGATTTTATTTAATTTTCTCACAATAGAAAGAATTCTTCCACAATAATATTCCTATCAACAAATAAAAGAAGAATTTTTGATAAAGATAATACTGGACTACATGTTTCCTCTTGTTGTGTGTATGAAATTGTAAAAAGCTTGATGGCTAACTTTCACTTTTCTCCTATATTAGCCAGATCTTGCATATTTGGATTAACATTTATTCCAGCTTTTACATAATTCTTTTAATAAAAAGAATTTTTCATTTCCTGGCTAGTAACAAAAGATATGAAGAACATTTCTTTTCTCAGAAAAGTAGAAAGTTTATGGAATTATCAACGACAGAAGATAGTGGAAAAAAATGCTGAAAATATTTTTTTCTTCTATTGCCAACTATCATAGCTGTGATGTTTCTCTTTTAGTCTCAAGTGTCAGTTTCTATTGGTTTTGTTATATTACCACCACTGTTGGAAAATGTTTTGACATGCAACGAGGAACATGGATATAAAAATAAAAACTTATATTTGCTGTTATTTAACCCATAACTACAGGGAAAAGATGGGTTAATATTGTTCCCAAAGTATTTGCGCTTAAGTGAATGCAACAAATTCAATGAGAATTCAAACTCAGCTCTGCAACTTTTCATTCTGAGACAATATTCACTGTACCACAATGCATATTCAGTATACTATGTAGTAGTATGTTTAAATCTGTGCAATCTAAGCACCAATTAGTAAAATTCATGAACAATTACCATTAAAATATTTGTAGAAAATACACAGGGAAGTCATGTGATGGCAGTGAGAAAATGACTGCAGTTGAGATGCCAGATCAGTGGCATAAATAGTGACTTCCAAAATTACTTTCAGGACAGATTAGTTTAAAATGACGAAAATGAATTGTTTTTTTGTTTATTTTTGCAAATCAATCTTTAGGCTCTCAGCAAAATAATTAAGAAATAAAAGTTGGAAAATATTTTTAAATTACTGCAATGATTTCTGTTAAAAAACCAACAAACTTGCCATTTAGTGACAAAACACTTTGTGACACTTATTTCAATTACATACCACAATTAGACAGATATTATTGCATCAATATATAATGGGCCATCATCCACTGATAATTACTATTTTTGTTTAAATTAACTTTAATAATGCTATGGTTTGCTATTTAGTATTACATGCATCTTATATAAATATTCTTTAGTTTTAATTCTATAAAAAAAACCCTTTAAAGCATTAAAAAATTAACACTTCTAGAAAGAGATCACCACAAACAGAAATGCATGTGACACATTCAATGTTGCTATTTTCTCCAACATCAAATGTCACCGAATGTAGACAACCAAATAACTAACTTATTGCGACCTCTTAAATTCACTGAGTCATCTCCACCCTCTAATCTCATCCCCTCATCTAACATAGACTTAACTTTCTATTGGTTAATCAAGTCTTACCCAGAAAAACATTCTTAATTCTGTCCTCATGCCTTCCCTCTGTCTGAAAATGGGTTACAAATTGTTTCTAAATTTCCATAAAAATCATTCCCAAAATCAGTGACCAACCAGCGCTTGAAGTGAAGTGCAATTAATAGTACTGAAACATGATAGCTTTTGTGTAGTGATGCAAAATTTTTTTAATATAACTACTTATAATAAAAAATTACAATATATATATATGTAGTCATCCACAGACAAATCTGTTTTGCTGTATCACAGCTCATCAGTATGGTTAGACTCCGATTGCGTTTAACCCAGGATTGAAACCCGACCGAATTGGCGTCAGTCGGCAATTCTACCTCTGGGCTATATATATACTCTGATTATGGTCATAGGCTATATAAAGCTCATTCATCCTTTCTTTCATTTGGGCTTTGTGTTCAAGTCATCTGAAGATAATGTGAATGTGAAACTCGGGTTACAACTAGGCCCATCCTTTGATAGGATTTAATATTGTTAAGCATTTTTCTTTGTCTATGCAATCTAGGCTTTGAGCACTTATGCCATTTTTTCTTTTCTTATTTTCAGTATTTTCCTTTTGTTTGAAACTTTATGTAAGTTTTAAGTTTTGGCAAACTGTCCATTATTTCTATCAATGGTTTTGGTTTTCCATTATTGGAAAGTTTAGAATTAATTTTTAATTTCACTCAATGGGTTTGTCCAACCTGAACTGCCAAAAAACGGGAAATTTTTTATAGAATGGCATCAGTTCACTTGGTAACTCAACGAATCTGAGGTCTGTTTGTTTTTTTTTTCTTCTTTTCTGAAATAAGACACTGCTATTTTTTCTCCTATTTCTACTTTTGAAAATAGTCTGCATTGGTATTAAAATTTGTTTGTTTAAGTAATTTTTGTTGTTTTTTCTTCTTTAGTACTTTTCATATTCTTGTTTTCTCCAAAGTCTAATTTCTTTTTTCTAATGTTATATTTTTTAATGGATGTCTGTCCACATGTAAATTTAAATCTTCTTTGAACTTTCTTGTTTGTCAGGACTTATTTTTTATTTATTTGCCGTGATTGTTATTCTGCCATTCCCACCCAGTCTTTCTTGGACTGACCAGCTGTCCAACTTTTGTCAGCTTCATATATATTGCGAAGATTAGATTTAATTTTTCATTTTGCTCAATTGGTTTTGCCAACTTGAATTGCCAAAAAAGAAGTAAATTCTTTTGTAGAATGGAATTAATTCACTTTACTCGGTACGTTGCTAATTTTGAGCTGCTTCTTTTTTTTTTGTTCTTTCCTCAGAGGTACTTCTCTGCCAGTTTCAATCCTTTACTGAATCAGTAACAGATTTCCTGACTTAGTTAAAACTTATTTTTTTAATAGTAGGATAGACTCTCCTATCACCTAGGTTGTAATTCTCTTTCTCTTGAACAGGAGTAGAAGGCCATCTCTTGTTTCTTGTTTAGGGAGGTATTCCCAATTTATTTCCTTTACTCAGACCTTGCGTTGTGCATTGTGGAGGTGCGTTGTGGAGCAGTGGATATCGGCTCAGAACGAGAAGCTGGGGAGCCGAGTTCGAATTCTGGTTGAACCCATTGCTTTCACTTACGCGCAAATACCCTTGGGAAAGGTATTAATCCGTCTCTTCCTTCCAGTTATGGGTTAAATAGCAGGACAGATTGGGTTCTATAGCCTTGGTCGGCAACCAGTCTACTGCAGAAAGCAATGGCGAACTACTGTGGGATAATCTTCTGCCCAGTCAGTCATGTCTCTTTCGAGACATGATCACCCAAGCGTGTTTCACGTATGGCACTTAACTGACTGACTCAGACCTTGATAGTAGAAGTGCTTTTGTGATATTTTTTTGTGGTATGCATGGATGGTGGCAAAGTCTTATCATTCTGAGGGCATCAGGTTTGAAGTGTTCTGGTTGCTGTTTCTGATTGGTAGTTAGGAGCATGAAGGGAGGCTTCTCTGATTAACAGTTGCATAATATCGGGGATCTTGTAGTGCTATGTGACACATAAATGAGTGACTCTTTAAGTGCCTCTAGTGGTTAACCCTGAGGCCACAGTATGCTGCAGTCTCTGCTAATTCCCTTTTCACACATTGCATTTGACAACTGACTGCTACTGCAGGCCTCTCCTTACCAAAATAACTCTAAATCATTAAAATTCACAATCAAAGATATAAAACTAAACCAGCCAAACAAAAACACCTAAACCCCCCAGTATCTCTTTTTCTAACGTCCATCGTATATGTAACTTTTGCAGCGTGGAATTGTTACACTTCAAAAACTTCTCTGACATCCTAGCGCTCTGTGAAACTAACCTGAACCTGACCATCCCTTCCTCTGATTTCTCAATTCCTGGATAACTTCTTATCTTTAGAAAGGACATCACATGCATGATCTGAGAGCTTGTCAGCAAACATTTCCCTCTGGTTAGGGAGATTTCTCTTGAATCTTCTGTCCACTCCTACATGTATCACCATTTCTCTCTACTGAACTCAGTAAGCTATCTCTTCTTTCTCTACTGATCACATTACTCTCCTGACTGTTGTATGCTAGACAGTATTTCAGACAATATATTTGTGTTCAGTGACTTCAATGCATTTCATGCTAAGTGGCTAGAAAACTGTCACTGATCCTGCTGTGGTCCACACACTTAACTTCTGAATCACCCAGTATCCCACACAAATGGTGAATTTCTCTATGCATTTCCTCAGTAACTATGATGGTCATTGGACAAGCTTTTTTTCTAGATCACTTCCTTACTTCTTTCCCTGACTCTTCCCATGTTGTGCAGCTATGCTCTCTTGGCAATTCTGAACTGCTGTGGTGTCTGTAAATCTCTTTCTACTTCCCCCTTTATCTCAGAACCTCCTACCAGCAGAATATCTTACTGCTATCAATGAGTGGACTGGGACTCATTCCAAGATTTCCTTTACAATGTCCCTTGGAACAAAGTTTTTAGTCTCCTCGTTCAAGACTGTACCTCTGAGGTTTCCACCTGGGTGAAAGCTAGCATTGATGCTTTCATCCCATCCAGGGAATTCTGATTTAAACTACGTTCATGTCTGTGGTTCTATCCCACTTGCTCAGCTGCTATTGCCCACAAGAATCACTTCTTCTGTCTTCAACAGAGAGAGATGTCTGATCACAAAAGGTGCATTTTTGTCTGATCGTAATGAATGAAAGCATGTCCTAAATGATGCTAAGCTACTGGCAGCTTTGCATGAGTGTGCTGAACAACAGTAAACCTTCCATTCTTTCTCTATTCAATCAATTCAATGTCTTCACATCCACTGTAGACAAGGTAGAGTGTTTTGCTTGAAAATTCTCTTCCAACTATACACTTGACTTGTCTGGAGTATCCACACCCAATTTCCCACCTAGAACTGAGTAAGATATACATAGTACCATCTTTGGTCTCTAACATAATTTGTAAGCTTGAGTCCCATAAGACAAGCAGAGGTGATGGAATTCCAGTCATCATCCTAAAGAAATGTGCCCCTGACCTGGCTTTAAATTCTATAACTATTGCTTCATTGCTTCTTGCTAGTTAGAAGTCCTCCTCTGTAGTTCCTGTTTTTAAAGACTCTGAGGAGACCTCTGACTCCTCTAATTTAAATTCACCCTATTAGCCTCTCAACTCTTTTTGGCAAGGTATTTGAGGCTATTATCAATACAGAAATAGTTAGGCTTCTTATAAATAATATGTCTTTCACATTGCCAGGTCTCCTGCTAATGAGCTAACAACCATCACTGAATGTATATACCTGGCTCTTGATAAGAACAGCAAAGCTTGTGCTGTTACTCTTTATATCTCGAAAGTATTTGTGGCATGCTAGCAAACTCCAGAGCTATGGTATTTCTGGATGACTGCTTGACTTAATCCAAACATTAGTATCTAATTGTGAAATGAAGGTCATTTTGAACATGCAAGGTTCCAAATACTTACAAATGAACATGGGCATCGAGGCTCTATCCTAGGTTCTATGCTTTTTCTGATCTTTATCATTGTTTTTACTGATGTAATCAGTTCACAAGTAAGCATCTATGCAGATGGCACCACCATTTACTCCCGTCTGAATAGGAAATCTGGCTTTTGCTCTTCAAAAGGACCTCCAATTTGTGATAAAATGGGTAAAAAAATTTTAATGCCTCCCTGCTCTCTTTTAAGCAACATGGAAAAACTTTCCTATCTACCGTCAGCAGGGATGATGCTATTCTCCTAGAGAGTAACACACTATGCTTCCTTAGCCTGACTCTCTTAACCAAACCCAAATAGAATGACTACATCAAATCTATGGCTGAATCTACTGATAGGAAGGCTGTGTCACTGTGCCAGGCTCAAAAGATTTTCTTGTCAGAATCTATTTTTACACATTTATAAATTTATCATTCATTCCTGTATTGAATACTGTTGCAATATCTGGTCGGGAGATCCTGCTATTCATCTTGAGGTTCTTGACAAAATCCAAAAAAGAGTCTGCAATATAATCAATCCTGGCTTAGTAGCTCACCTTCAGTCACTTTCTTACCAATGTGATGAGGCTTCCCTCTGTCTTTTCTACAAGTATTTTCATGTTTAGTGTTCTAACAAGCTTCTTTTCCTGGTGCCCCAACCACACCTATTTACATGTATTACTAGATTGGCATCAAGGTTTCGCCCTTTTACTATCAAAATAACTAAATGTAACCATCTCTTCTACTCAGTTTATTTTCTCACACATCCTATTTGTGGAACTCCCTTCTATTTGCTTGCTTTCCTGATAACTACAATCTTCAAAAGTCTAAATGCAACATCACCTATCTCTTTGATTTCTATATTTCTCTTATCCTTTTTCTTCTTTTCTCTCACCATAACCCCTGCGTATTAGTAGTGGTCCTGCCTTGCTTGGAGTAAAAAAATATATATGCTGAACTTAACTGGTTATCATATCTGTCTCTATCAGGAAATAAACTGCAAGTGACTCTTCTCACTATATTCTATCATGTGACCTTAAAGATATAAATTCATGCTGTCAAGAGAAAAATAATTGCCTTCTACAACCTAAAAGTATATTTCTCCAGGCAGATTCTATAAATAAGTTGTGCATGATTTATTTGGTTTACTGAAATTATTGTTTGTATCTTAATTATGATAAATGTTATTTTAGACACATTTTGGCTAATTACTATATAGCCACCTTCAAGTGTGCATTATTTTTGTTGGTATTTTTCTCTGTGATGGTAACTCTTGTTTGTTCTTGCTGAATCAGAGTATATAATTTTTGATAAATTTGCTTGAAGTTAAAGCAAAAAAGATTGTCAGAAGGATGTTTTTTTATTCAAGTGAGATTTAATTTTTGATTGATTAATTATTAGTTTTACCAGCATATCAACACACTGAGTGTCCTCTAATGCTGAAACAATAATGTCCTCTAATGCTGAAACTACGTTTTATTCAGGTCGATTTTAAAATGTAAGTTGTAAAGCTCTATTTTCTATAGAAAAAAGTATTTTATTTTCTTCAAATATCCTATTATTTGGGTAGTAGGTACATTTTTGAGAAGCATGTTAAGATTTTCTGCTTGGTAAAAGTTGTTTTTGTTTAATTTTTTACTTTTTGCATTCTATGAAGACATGCTTTACAGCAAGAAATTGGTTGGAGTGGGTACACTAAAGAGGTAGTTTCGGCCTTGAGGATATGTGTGCGTCAGATGAGTGCATGCAATTCTTATTATGCTGAGCATCATGTCTTATCTATGATCAACCAATGGCTCTGTATTCTCCTTTCTTATTGTTGGATGATGTTCATATAGTTTATTATTTGGCAACATGTTTCAAATTCTAGTTGAGTTTTTTACATTTATTTGATGAACTTACAAATCCATCTCCCCATCACCAGCTTTTGGTTAAATAATAGGGCTTGTATCTGTGCATTGTGGTGCATTGGATATCGGCTCGGAACAAGAAATTGGGGAGCCGAGTTCGAATTCCAGTTGAATTTATTGCATTCACTTACATGCAAATACCCTTGGGAAAGGTATTAATCCATCTCTTCCTTCCAGTTATGGACTAAATAACAGGACAGATTGGGTTCTATAGCCTTGGCTGGCAACCAGTCTACTGCAGAAAGCAATGGCAACCTACTGTGGGATAATCTTCTGCCCAGTCAGTCATGTCTCTTTCGAGACATGATTGCCCAAGCGTGTTTCATGGATGGCACTTAACTGACTGATCTGAAAAAAATCATTATCTCTAAAAACTTGTGAATGCAATATTGTCACAGAAAAAGAATTATTATTACAACCCCCAAAAATACATTTAAACCCCACAGAGAATTGATAAACCATAGAAAAAACAAATCAACCAATCAGTTTTATATACTGCACAAAGTCTTTCATGAGAAACAAATGCACATGATCACTATGATTCATACTCTGTACCAAATGTGTTTTCTAGAATCCATAAAATTTCAATCAATGAGTTTTTAAGTGTGTATCTTGAGGTGTCTTCTTAAAGTAGAATTTTCAGAAAAAGAAGATCCACACACAACACAAGAATATGGTTTCTCTCCAGTATGTGTTCGCATATGTCGCACTAAGTATGACTTTTGAGCAAATGAAGAGTCACACTCATCACATGAATATGGTTTCTCACCAGTATGTGTTTGTATATGTCGCATCAAATGTGGCTTTTGTGAAAAGGAAGATCCACATATTTCACAAAAGTATGGTTTTTCTCCAGTATGTGTTCGTATGTGCCTCATTAAATCTGATTTCTGTGAAAAGGAGGATCCACAATCTTTGCAAGAATATGGCTTCCCTCCTGTGTGGGCTTGCATATGTTGCACTAAAAGGGACTTTCTAGAAAAGGAAGATTCACACACATCACATGAATATGGTTTCTCCCCAGTGTGTATTCGTACATGTTGCACTAAATATGACTTTTGTGAAAATGAAGATCCACACACTTTGCAAGAATATGGTTTCTCTCCAGTGTGAGTTCGTATGTGCATCACTAAATGTGACTTTAATGAAAAAGAGGATTGACACATTTCACAAGAATATGGTTTCTCACCAGTATGTGTTTGCATATGCTGCAACAGCTGTGATTTTGTTGTGAAAGCAGATCCACAAACTTCACAAGGATATGGTTTCTCTCCAGTGTGAATTCGAATATGTCGCACCAAAGATGACTTTTGTGAAAAGGAAGATCCACAACCTTGGCAAAAATATGGTTTTTCTCCAGTGTGTGTTCGCATATGTCGCATTAAATCTGCCTTACGTGAAAAGCAAGATTGACATTCATCACAAGAATATGGTTTCTCAGAAGTGTTGTTCTGCATGTGTTTCACCAAATCTGACATCTGTGAAAAGATTGATTCACAAACTTTGCAACAGTTTTCTTGTCACTTTCTGTTTGCCAATATCTTTTTAACTCTGAATTTTCACAAGAATCCTAAGTTCTTTGAGTCGATTTTCGTTTGTTTTCTGATTTGATATCAGGAAAAACATTTTGGTCTATTCAATATGAAGAAATCATTTCCATGAAAGTACAGAGCAAATTTTTTTTACCTGCAGATAAAAGTAAAAATAAATTATTTAAAATACATCAAATGAACAATTTCATACTAGTATAAATTACAGCTGGGTCATATGGATCTTGTTTTGATAAATATATTTAAAATTATTTTTAAACATGAAAAAAAAAATTATATATATATATATATATAGCCAAATAAATAAGAACAAAGAAAATAATTGCAATGTTCAAAACATTAATTTAAAACAGTGCTCAACATAAAAATAGAGCAATGAATATTTATTATTAATTATTATTTTAGAGCATGTGAAAAACTACTACAAAATTGAGCATTTTGTTTCAACATTGTTACCTGATGAGACATTGTTTTTTCAATGATGGTAATAAACATTTTTATTTTTAAAAAATTTTTTTAAGAACCACTCTTTCCATTATTTAGTAGAATTTTTTTCCATACAAGGTAAAAAAATATCTACGATTCTCCTCAACTTTAACCTATAGCAACCAACATTCCTCACCCCATCCTTTACTAACCCTTGCTCCTGAACAAGAATTTTTCTCCATTCCTTGGTTGACTGGGGTGGACAATGCATGCCTTGAACTGACATGTTGAAATAGCTATCTCACCTAAATGTGATCTGAATTTACAGATAAATAAATAAATATCTGCTCTGTAAATTAAATTTACATTGAGCTTTCTATCGGATCAGTTTTAATATTTAAACAATATTACTCGGATCCTCCCGGATTATTTACCCATCTTCTCCAGGAGTTTTTACTGATATATATATAATATATATATATATATATATATATATATATCTTTATTTATTTATTTATAGGAAAGAATGGCAGACTCATAAGGATGGAGAGGTTAATCCAAAAGATGTTATCCAATTGATATCAATTATTAATTAGATAAAAATTGAGTGCTCAATGGATATTATCAAGAGCATTATAAAATATTGAGAAGAAAGCTCAACACATAGACAATTATAAATCAAGATTAACTTCAACAATGTAAATTTACTTACATTGTCTCTCTCAGACTGTCGAAAAAGAAATAAATTCACTGCCAGTGAATTTATTCTGATGCATATTTGATCCCAATTCATATATATACCAAGACTATCTCTATATCAAGCACTTTATGACAAAAATTCTGCTTGTCAAAATATTTTTTTCAGTGAATGTGAGGAGTGTGAGCTGGATGGTAGGCAAATTTATCTGCTTCTAAAAAGAAAATAAATCTTTTGCCAAATAAAGTGCTTAATATTTATTTACTTCTCCAACACAAATTAATTATCTATTATTATTATTATTATTATTATTATTATTATCATGCTTCATTGTATGGACAGCTGTTTCTGTCACTATCCCCATTTCAGATTGTCAGATTATCTCAGTTTCAAAAACAGCCGGAAGAACTTGATGACTAACCTAGACATAGTTGGGTAGATTATTTCTATTTAAAAGTCATCCTTATTCCATGAGTTAATTTGATTCTGAAGAGGTCTTCTGTTGAGCGGTTGAAATGTTGGTGATCCCAAGCTGAAGTGTTATTCCTTAATAAAATTGATTTCTTGGTTTGGAATAGAACACAAAATAACAAGATGAAAAAGTCACAGTATATTTAGCCAAAAAACAACAAATGCAAGCTTATCCATTTTTCCTGCAAGATATAAATTCTAATGTATTTTACTTTCCCAGTCTTTTGTTGGTTTGATCACTGAAATTATGGGGAAATGTTTTATTTACAACCTTGAACTTTTATTGAAATATCTATATCGACATATTAAACCCCCCCCCCCCCAAAAAAAACCCTTTAAAATAAAAATCAATCTCAAAATATAAGAAAAAACATTTCTAAGTTTTTTTTGTTTTTTTTTATGGCTATAATTACTCTGTTTTAGTAACTTTAATTAGGCTTGGCAAATTTTACAAACCATAATCTTTTGGTTTTTGATTGAAGGTACCAAATTTAGCAAATCATGCACACTTAAAAAAAAAATTCCCAACAAAAATAAAAAAAAATTTAAATTACAAAAAGAAAAAGTTTTTAACATATTTCATTAAAATTATTAGCAATTATCAATTATTCATTAATGAATGAACTTTATCTGGGACCTTACTTTTTATTTGAAGTTTTTGGAAGTATACTTTTTAAAAAAATTGTAGTTAATTTGTACTAACAAGTGATTGTTCTTTTGAATGTTCATAATTTTTTAAATTATGGGAAATACTGTTGTCAAAAGTATAAAAAACAAAAAAAAAACTTGTATATTTGGTACATTAAAAAAGCGGTTTTAAAATAAAATTTTAAAATCTATCTCAGAATATAAGCAAACGACATTCATTAAACCTCTCTGGTACGATACACTTTCAATCATTCAATGGTTAACACATTTTACGACTGAGTAGTGAGTTCGATCCTCATCTTTCGGCCTTGTGCCACATCTAAGCTACGCTTAGAAAATCCCCTCTCTGGCGCGAGTTTGAAACTTTAAAACTTTAGTACCTTATGTTCCCGAGCTCCAACGAGTGGTTTTCTCACCTTAATTCTTCCTCAGAAGGAATTCAGGGTCAAAAACCTAACGTTCCCAAAATGATAAATTCTTATGGGTCATGGGGCTTGTTGAAGAATTTTTGTTATCAATCAATCCATGTACGCATGGGCTACCAATCCACTTTTAACATCTCGAGCGGACGTGCGCTTCAAACCTACTGTTTTTTTTTTTCGTTTTTTTTAAGGGAAGCTAAAGTTTGTTAACTTAAAGGATGATATTAAAAAAAAGAATATATTCACTCAAATTTAAGGACAAAAAAAAATACAAAAAAAATCACTACTTAAAACGACAAATAAAAAAACATTTTTATTTCACGAATCAGTGACTCGAATTGATTGTTGTATTGAAAAATGTATTGAATTCAGTTTTTAATGCATCATTTTCTATAAAGTTATTTCTGTAATTTAAAAATAAAATCTGAGTACGAACTAATAAAATTTAAAAAGTATTTTTTTTCATTTAAAAGCAAACACAAAGGAAAAACTGCACATCACATGTTTTAAAAAATATAAAAATTATTTAAACAGTTAATTTTTTTTTTTTACCCACTTTTCATTTTAATTTTAAATATGAAAATTGTAATAATGAAACAGACAACAACAATAAAGCGAAGTAAGCAATGTCTAAATTTAAAAATTACCTTTTCAGAGCTTTATAAATTTGATAGGCCTGTTAGTATTTTCTTAACAGTTTACTAACACTGTAGTGTCGTGACCTTCGCTATAGCGACGGTCACGGTAGTGTACAATTTTTTACGATTTGTATTAATTAAAAAGTAATTAAAGACAATGGCACAAAGAAAACTGCCCCCAAAACACAAACATCAGAACGGTGTTAAATATAATTTTTCCCTTGTGAAAAACGTTTTTGCGATATTTTCAATTAAGTAACGTATTTAAAAAGTTGAAATTATTTGTGTTATGTCGCTGAAACGATTCTTAGAGATTTAGCTTCAATCCATTAATGAATGAAGAGTGGTGAAGTGGTCAAAAAAAAAAAAAAAATAGTTGGTAAATGTGATGTAACCCTCCCTGCCCACAGCGGTAGTGTGACACACGGTCAACTTCAGATTATGAGCTCATACACAAAACACATGAACCAAAAAGTAAAATTTAAAGGAAATAGTAAATACAGTAGAAAAAATAAGAATAAAAATTCTCTAATGTAGGACTTAGCTTTGTAAAAACAACAAAAAAAAAAACAAAAAAAAACTCTAAAACTAGGTCCATATAAAATTTAAAATGTAACTTTAACTGGAGTCTGAGTTGGTAAAGTTTTACCGATTCTGACTCCAGTGACCCCTTATTTCCTTCTAACGTCACAACCCTGGTAAATGAGTAAAAAATATAATTGTCTTATTCAAGTAATTGTAGTTAAATAATAATAGTCACTAGCGGTTATTTCATCCACCCTAAATGCATTATTATTTAGATTTTCTTAATATTCATTTTAGAATAGAAAAAAAAATTGAATTATTTATTGATACTGTAAGGATGTAAAGGGCAGTTATCCCCCTTTGGACAAAATAAATTCACAAAGATCACATGACATCTGTTGTTGAGCAACAAACCCCAGTTGCTATATAGACAGCAGTGAAGCAAAGCATGACTGCCTACAGTAGTTAAGACACCAGAGGAAACCACATGGTTCTACCAGGTATATAGACAACACCACAAACCTGCCTATTTTCTCTTTGGGAAATTTTAAAATTTAAAACCCTTTTGCTTCTTGTCCTTTCACACAGCTTGTTATATTCATGTGTTATAATTTCTTTGTGTGAGATAAATTAGTGACATGCATTTATGTTTGTAAATAATTTCTTATTTGACAGTAGTATATAAAATCTCTCTGAGAATAAGACTGACGGCTATATTTTATTGAAATACCAGTTTCCATCCAATCACCAAAGTTAAGCAATGTTGAGCCTGGTCAGTAGCTAGGTGGGTGACTGCTTGGAAATACCAGGTACTGCAAGCTGCAATCTGCTAAATGTAGGAAAATTGTTCCCAGGAAGATATTAAAACATTGTCATTTCCTTTCATGTGTTAAATCAATCAGCAACTATTTTTGGCCCTATAGACTGGGCACCAAATACCAGTTTTCAACATAACTTACCATGTATTTATCAGAAAATCATGAGCTAGATCTCTATTCCTGTATTGTTTTGTTAAGGTGTCAAATCCATTTTTGACACTGAAAATCCCCCAAAAGTAAGTTGAGATGCGTTAAGCCTATAAATTAAGTAGTTTCCAGGAATTTTAACTGTTTACTGCAGAACACAGTTTCTAAACTGAAATCCCTGTTTTTATTTTTTTTATCAGCTAGGAATTCCAATATAAATACCTAAAAATATTATCTCTAATAATTACAATACAACACAGAAACGTCTGGCACAAGTGTGACACAGCAGCTGTAATTGTGATACCCACACAGAAGAGGATTGTAAATGATTTTATTGCAGTCTTAAGTGTTTTGTCTTTTATATGACCTTCAGTAAAGTTTTTAAAATGGGATCATCAGGACAGCCACCCACTTGATAAGAGAGGAATAAAATAATAGGTACATGAATGAAACCTTTTGGAAACAAGTGGCCCTCAACCAGACATTTGAGATTTTCATTCACGGGCTTTTCTAAACAGTCACAGGTAGGATTGAAGGTAATTCTGATATAAAGCTGTTGGACTATAGGTTACCTGTCAGGTAGTTCTTGGCTGCTTGCTGGGGGGTGTGTCATGGCCCCAAATAGCTGCTTCTAAAAAGATATGATCATAAGAGCAGCAGCAGCTATTAGCCGTCTCCCAACCCCGCAACAAGTGGTGACCCCGACGTGATTCAGCAGGTCAAGAGCAACTCACCTGACATGATAACCGCCGCTATTATACTGCTGCCACCGTACCATCACAACGCAAAGAATTGGTTCATACAGGTGGAATCAATTTTTGCAATCCTGCGAATCACATCACAACGGGCTAAATTCGCAAATGTAATGCAGAAATTACCAGCCGAAATGATGGACGAGATCTCTGACGTCCTCACCAAGCTACACGGCACACAGACATACACTCAGCTGAAGGAAGCAGCCTTAAACATACTGGCTGTTCCGAGGAAGAGATAATCCAAGGGGCATTGTGGAATGTCACTAGAGGTGACAAAATGCCCCAGCAACTCCTGTGCAGCAGACCAGATCCAGCAGGAGGGTCACTTTCTCTAAGAATCTTCATAGATATTATTTCTATTGACATGATCAATATTCTAGGGGAAGGGCCTTGTCGCGGCCTAAAACAGCCGCTTCTAAAAGGCTCTTCCCCTAGAATATTGATCATATCAACAGAAATAATATCTATAAATATTGTTTGTCAAGTGTGTGCTATCAACTGTATACTACAGGGATGAGCAGACAGGTTTTAGTTCTTGTTGGCTGAAGGGAGAAAAAATCTGATCTATTTTGAGAAGGTAGATGTTGTCCCAAGTGTAATCTATCCACCTACCTTGATTATGCAATTGAATACCTGAAATACTTACCACTTTCTTTATGAATATGCAATGAAATTTTCTGTTTTCATGCATTCTGACATAAACATAGATAGACACAATTTAAGGTTTGTGTATCTAGTTGGGGAAAACTTGAGATTTTGTTGTTGGCATGCATAAGAAAAACAATAAAGAGTTTTATTTTATCACTTACAAACAATTAGAATTAGTATGTGTAGGTAAGATCTTTTAACTGCTACTCAATAAAATGAAGTCATGCTTAAAATAAATTCAGAAAATATCAAATAGCTTGAAATTCAATCGTGACAAACCATATAGCTAAATCATATAGCTAAATGCAACCATCACTGCTACAAGAAGTTTTTCTCACACTTTCCATCTGTGAAATTCTCTTTTACTTGCATCTTTGATAAGTATAATCTTCAAAAGTTTAAATGCAACATCAGTCGCCATCTTCTGTCTTATTGAACCCTGTTCTTTTGTTTTTTGTCCTTCCTCAATCCTTCATCCTCTCAGTTCTCTCATTCTTTTTTCATCCCTGTAATCCCCTGCATTCTAGTGGCATTACCAGCTTCCTTGGAGTGAAATTATCTAATATATATATATATATATATATATATATTACCAGCTTCCTTGGAGTTAAATTATCTAATATATATATATATATTAGATAATTTAACTCCAAGGAAGCTGGTATATATATATATATATATATATATATATATATATATATATTAGATAATTTCACTCCAAGGAAGCTGGTAATTATTTAAAATATATATTTATTTATGCTCTTGCTTGCGATTGTGTCTTGTGGTGAGGGGAAAATTTCATAAACACCAGCTATTTACCGCTTTAGGCTATGTTCTCTGGTTACAGTGTAGAACACCCATTAAAAGCAGTTATCAGAGAGAACACTCTCACTGCTGGCATTGTTTACATTTTGTAAAATACATTACACGCCATGAAATCGACTTTTTTTTGGACATTGCACCAATGGCCTGGTGGATGAATATCTGACTGCTGTCAAATCAGTCAGGTTTTAGTCCCAGCTTGAGGCAAAACATTTAATCTAACTGCCGCTTTATATATATAACTCAAAAGTTTGTTACTTAACTTAGCAGTCATACTAACTTTGAAGTTTCATAAAGACACCATTATGTTTTGACTCATGAAGTCTAAATTTACAATCTGCTCTCCAAAATATATTTTATCAGTAAACCAAAAAAAAAAAAAAAAAAAAAAAAAAACAATCTTGGCAATAAGCATTATCACAACTCAATACTATTTATTTGTGTTAAAATTTTAAAAACAATACTTGATAATCATTGATATAACAAACACACCGCAGATATTATGTACTAAGATTATAAAATCTTAGCACATATTTGAGGTGTGTTTGTTATATTTTCTGTGAAAGTTATGTTTTGCAGTCATTGAATTTCAAGATATTTGATAATTTATTTTGAATTCAAATTTATGAGGAAGAATCAGGCAGACCAAACTAGAAATCCACTGAATATATATTTGTTGCACTTATTTTTTATTATACTCAGCATATAAAAATCAACTTATGCACCTAATTTTGTGTTGAATGTTAATTTTGTGATGTATGGATGTGCATCTACATACAAATTCTATCAGAATGAGAATTTCCATGAGGTAATACGTCTTAAGATGATCAAACAAATTAAGTACCTCCACTCATTTTTGATACCTCAATTTAAATTTAATTTTTAAAAATAAAAAAAGTTTTCTTGAAGCTTTAATTGAAAGGCAAGAGATTAAATTTACTCATTACAGTAAGCAAAATACCCTGGTGTATTTCAAACCGAAATTATATTGATCAGAATTAAAAATTTTGTAGATTTAAAAATGTTGTTAAAATTTCAAATTTTCTGCCATTTTTCATTGATTGTAAACAGAAGCCGTTTTAAAAAAATTTTACAAAAATAAAATACACATAGCTGACACGTTATTTTTTCAAATTACCAAATTTAAACTTACTTTCAGTTGACTTGAAACAAGAATTATTTGCTTTCTGCCTGAAATATTTCCCAAAAAGTGTTTCTCAATTATGGTGTCCTTATCATCATCTCTGTCAACTCGTTATCAAGAGGTGATAATTGATGTTTTACAGTAGCTGGCCAAAAAAATGCCAAGTATGAAAGATGAATTTGGTATAAATTTTATTTTTTTCATGTAAAGAAGGAGAACCCTCGAATCATGTGACCTTTTAATTATAAATATCACGTACAGCCACTCATACAAATAAGAAATGGGTAATCAAAATGCACACAATTAAAATGTTTTAATTGTTTTAAAAATTCAATGGCTAAATCATTTGTGTTAAGCTTTTCAATTTTCGATTACTAAATGTAGTCTTCATGCTTTAATTTCATACTCTAGCTGCCCCAATGTAGGAAGAAATTTTAAAATATTTTTAAAACTTTATTATTATTAAAAAAATTTAAAAATGTAAATAATTCTTGTAAAAATTCATTACTCATTGAATATTTTTTTTCAGGCTATGATATGCTTAATTTGTATTGTTTATAAAAGCAATTCAAAGTTTATCCAAATAAAAATATGCATAGTTATTGTATTTTTTGTAATTCAGACATACTTTTTAGAAAGAAGGCCAATATTGAAGAAAAAAAGACAGTTAATTTGCATTCACCAATGAATCCTGAATTTAATTATATTGGGTTTATTGTTGCCCAAAATCAAATTTTTAGACATTTCTGAAAATTAATTAAGTGGGGGGTAACATATGTAAAAAATATATTTTTACCAATATTTTCTGAAAATAATTATTTCAATATTGATTTCAGTCAATTATGAATAAGTCCTGAAATTTTCATAACAATCTGACCATTATTTGATTTCTGCAAGAATTTCCAAATGAGTGTGTCTTTCACAGTCAAAAAAGTACATTGCATAATATTACGTTTTCTTTTTACATAATATACTATGCATCAATTTAGGTCTTGCACTGACGAAAAAAAAGATTTTCTACCAAAATTTTGAACATGTTAGAAACAATTAAAAAATTTAAAACAATAATTAAAAAATACTTTGATCTATCCTCTTAATGATAATATAAACATTTTGCTGATAAAACTTTGTTTTTATTTCATTTGAGGCCTTTTTTTTCATACTATGCTGTTTTTTTCAGCTATTTCCTTTTCTTTTTTTGGAGTTACCTAAATTTGGCTGTTTGCCTGTCTCAACTGAAAACATATAAAGACAGAACCCTATTTTATTATATGACTTTTTTCTTGGAGACTAACTAGTGCTAGAATCTAGTGTCTGTTTTATACTATATTTTAAATTTGAATGAAACTTATATGGCTTTAAACATGATGAAAATTAGTTTTTTTCATTTCTGGTTGCATTTAATAATTATTGTATTCGCCAAATGAAATAGGATCTCCAAGTCAAGATAAAAGAAGAGTTAAAATTCCATTACAAAAACTAATTGTTCTTAGAATTAAATCAACTCACATTCTAAAAATGTTTAATATCTGAAAAATATTAAATGTTTAATGACATTTAATTGAAATACGTTTATGTAAATACAGTAACAAGACTTCTGCAAATTGAATTTTTATAGCTTAACCTTTTACTCATGTTATTAATCAGAAAACCAGTTTATTGACTCAGTATCAAACTCTCAACAGGGTTATTCAATGAAACAGTTCATTGAACCAGTATCCTTCTCCCCCTAAGTGCCATGTATGATACACATGTGGGTGATTGTCTTTCTTGAGTCATGATTGACATAGCTGAAGAATTCCCACAGTAGGCTGTCATTTTCTGTGGTAGACGGGTTGTCAACCAAGGCTATAGAACCTAGTCTGTTCTGCTATTTAACTCCTAGATGGAGAGAGAATAGAATTTGATTATAGCGGTGAAGGTCTGTGCTGAAGCAGCCACACTTTTCAGAAGAACCAAATACAGAGAACTGGTGCACATATTCTGCTACAAGATTTCCAAACAACGATCCTTAATTTTGAATTCAGTGTTCCTTCTCCTAGACTTCTTTCCAACCTAGGCTATAGGGACAAGTCTGTCCTGTTATCCAATCTGTCTAAACTTATTTATAAATGGAACTGTGTGTGTGTGTGTGTGTGTGTGTCCGTTACCTATAGACTCCAAAATGGCTGAACCGATTTTCTTGAAAATTTACACAGTTGTACTATAAGTGTCTGCGAGTGTTCTTAGCTAGGTTTGTGTCAAGGTACCCCCGATAAATATCGAAAATCGATAATTGAAAAAAAAAACAGCTTATAGGAGTTGTCCAATTTTAATCAAATTTGATACACTCATAGACAAAGACATAAGAAACAATGTTCAGAAGTTTCAAGGTTGCAGTTCTTACAATAGTGCAGAAAATCAATTATATATATATATATATATATATATATATATAAAAGGTAAGATGTTTGTGTGTGTCTGTTTATCTGTCTGTATGTCCTTTATACAAATCCACAATTCTCACCAAACTTCACACAAATATTCTTTAGGCTGAGTCTGAGCTCCAGGACTACGGATCAGTTTTAAAGCTTTCATTACACCTGAGCAACGCCGGGCTATACTGCTAGTTCACCTATAGATAGAAGAGAGGGATTCATACCTTTCCAAAATGTATTTTTGTACAAGTGAACATAACTTGACTAAATTCTAGAACGATTTTGTATTTTAGTTTTCAGATGCAATATGTGCCTGCTTACGGCCTATCACGTTGAATACACCAGTTCTCACTCGATAACTGAAGTTAAGCAACATTGAGCCTGGTCAGTACTTATATGGGTGACTGCTTGGGAATACCAGGTGCTGTAAGCATATAATGCTGGATTTGCGTTGTGGTGCAGTGGATATCAGCTCAGAAAGAGAAATCGGTGAGCCGAGTTCGAATTTCAGTTGAATACCCTGCATTCGCTTAAGCACTAGTACCCTTGGGAAAGGTATTAATCCGTCCCTTCCCTCCAGTTATTGGTTAAATAACAAGGGTAGGACTTGGGGACCCTGCTCTTAAAAACTGGTTAAATAACAAGGGTAGGACTTGGGGACCCTGCTCTTAAAAACAAATCCCAATGAATCTTGGTACTCGTAAACAAAAATGTTGTAAAAATAAAATAACCTTACCCAAAAAAACATTGGTTATGACCTCAAATGATCCCATAAGGATTGATAGGTCGTTAAACCTTGAAATAAACAAACAAACAAAAGCAATATGAGATAATCAGTTCTTTCCAGGAATATTTAGGAATGCATTAACCAGGAGTAATAACAAAATGAAGACAGAAAAAAAAACATTGTAGTTTCACAGATACAAAATACAAAATGTTCTACAGATGAGGCCACAAAGAAGAGGTTTTCCCTTCATTAGCCAAAGTTCCCTTTAAAAAAAGAAAATTAAAATTAACTTTTGAGTTAATCAATTAATAAATAAGGTAAACACTTTAATCATGGCAATATTTTATTGCAGCTTCCAAAGCATTAAGACTATAAATCAATTGAATTAAACATGTGGAGTAAATGTAAATATGTATAATTATTAGCACAGGAAACAAAATTGCATTTTCTATCTAATAATATAGAGTTCAGTCAATTTAGAAATATCCCAGCACTGTTAAATTTTTTTTTCTTTGTTTAATAACAAAACCTAAGAAATTGCAAAAGAGGTTCTTGATTTTTTTCTCAGAATGAATGAAACTGTTGATGTCAAACTGATAAGATAACATGTTAAATTATCAAATTATTAGTAGTATTATTATTATTAACATCATATTCACTGCTAACTCAGTACATTAAAATAAACATGTATTTTGATCAGTACTGCAGAGCAAATACTGAGCCTGGTGCATTGTCATAGCTACAAGGTGTCCCAAAAGTCATTTTATTTAAAAATGCCATAAAATGTCAGATTTTCATATTTTTCAGAACTTAAGTTATTATTATAGGGAAATTACACAGGAAAATTCCCAACTAAATCTTCAAATTTTATTTGGTTTTAATGAATTCAGTGTTTGCATCTAAAAAGTATACTGTTGATAATTCTATTCTGAACACCACCATCAGATTTCATGATTCATTCAATAGTTTTGGCAATATAGATCTGTAAGTGACTTCCCACAATGTAGATCATGCTCTGTCTGTTCACAGGTGAATCATGAATATGTGCGAGACTATGTCAAACAAGAACCAGGAACATCGACTCACAAATTCTTTGACCAGTTGAAGAGGTCTTTGTATATTTGCATAACTAAGAGACAATTTTTACCTGTACCCATACAAAATGCAATTAGCCCAAAAGCTGCCATCAGTAATGCTTGAATAGCTCAATCCAAATTCAGAAGCTGGTTAATGAAAAGAGCAAATTTGTTCCTTAACAGATTACGAATGATGAAGCTCATTTCCATTTGAACAGCTTTGTTAATAAGCAGAACAGTCAGATTTGGAGATTAAAGAAGCTTAGGAATATTCATCTATGTGTTGCATTCTCTTGAATTCACTGTCTGGTGTGGAGTAATGTTAAAAAGAATTATTGAACACTATTTACATTATTTGGACTATTGTCCTCATCTTTGTTGCCATGTTCATGACCATTGTATGCTCCAGCCTTCTTCAGATGCTAGGAATTTTGAACCAAACCCTTTATTACGATCACTGGGGTATATCATTCTCATTCCATGTGTGAAGCCACATCTAGTAGTTATGAGTTATCTTCCTTTAACTTGACTTTCTAAGTTATTTGTTTATTATTGCTGTAGCCTGCGACTGAACTCACAACTCTTTGGGACAAGTCACTGAAATTAGCCAATGTCTATATCCACTCAGCCATGTGTCCTCAAAGAACATAGATTATCTTTATATGATATCATTTTCTATAAAAATTTTCAATAAATAATGAATTTTTCTATAAACAGAAATATGTGTTTCCCATGTTTAAATTTTCATTCTGTATAAAAATATATTTGAATAATAATAAAAAATGTTCAATTTACTAGATTTTTAAACTCTAAAGTGACTCCTGGGGTGCATGTATTTATATAAATTTAAATAAAACTGTGAATATGTTGAATATTATAATAGTTTCATCCTTTACAACTAATTCACTAATGAAAGCCAATAAAATAGACCAACAATCAGTATAAGCATTGTTTTCAATACCTAGGCATCAACATGTGGTATTAGAGAAAGCTGAACTGAGAAATTGTTCAAACTATAATTTCTTTTGCGCATTCACTGTCTTAAGTTGAATTCTTTGAAAATGCAGAACCACAAACTTCACAAATAAACGGCTTCTCGCCAGTCAGGATTCTCATATGTATTTTTAAAGCAGAACTGTCTGAATAAACAGTTCCACAAACCTCACATGAAAATGCTTGCTCTCCAGTGTGTGTTTGCAGGTTTTGTTTTAATTGTGAATATTCTGAAAAAGTGGAAGAGCAAATTTCACAAGATAATTCCTTTACTTCTTTGTGTGTTTTCATATGTCGCTTTAATGTTGAACTGAAGGAAAATGCTGATCCACAAGTTTTGCAGGAATATGGTTTTTCTCCAGTGTGTTTCCGCATATGTCCTTTTAAACTTGAACTACTGTAAACTGCAAACCCACAAACTTCACAAGTATAGGGTTTTTCTCCAGTGTGGATACGCATGTGCTGTTTTAAGTGATACCTTCTCGCAAAAGCAGATTTACAAACATCACAAGAAAATGGTTTCTCTCCGGTGTGTGTTAGCATATGTTGTTTTAATAGTGCATTCTGACAAAATGCCAATTTACAGATTTCACAAATAAATGGTCTATATCCACTGTGCCTTTGTTTATGAAGTTTCAGATTTGAAATTCTGGAAAATGCATATCCACAAAGTTCACAAGAATAAGGTTTCTCTCCTGTATGTTTCCGTACATGGTCTTTTAGAGCTGAACTACTAGTGAAGGCAGATGTACATAATTTACAAGAATATGGTTTTTCTCCAGTGTGTGTCAACAGATGCTTTTTCAAACTAAAACTTACTGAAAAGGCAGCTCCACAAACTTCACAACAATAAGGTTTCTCACCTGTGTGGGTCCTCATGTGTATTTTTAACTTGGATTTTATTGTAAAAGCAAGTCCACAAACTTCACAACAAAATGGTTTTTCCTTTGTGGGTTGGTTTACATTAGTTTTAATGCAGGAAGCTTTACATCGAGCATCCATATTGCTCTAAAGAGATATTTGCAAAAGCCTTCTGTTTAAATGTCCTCCAGAACACAGGTTAATACCTGAGAGAAAAAAAATAAAGTGATAAAACAGTTTCAAACAATTTAAATTAGGTAACATTACTAGTAAAAATCACAATGAAATATTTAACTGTTCTCCTGTTTTAAAACAAAGTTTGGCAGTAACTCTGAAAAACATACTTATAGATTATATTTTACTTCTAGCATTCTTAGAACTTAATATATGACATAATGTGAATAAATATTGAAATATTAATGATCACTAAATGTTATATTGAATTTTAGGAAACATCCTTTGTATGTCATGATAAATTTCACACAGAAAACCTATGATTGTATAGTAACCGTCAGTTTAGACAGCTCTATACATCAAGTTCAACTTGCAGTAAATATGCCACACAAAGTCCAGAACTGTATCCTTGAACTATATTTGTCTTATTACAATTCAAACTATTGCTTTTTAAAATGACATTGCTGAGGAGTGAAGGTAGTTAAAATTATGGAAAAATTGTCCTTTTGACACTTGTTTTTTTTTTCTTGCAGACATGAAGATCCACATTACCTAATCAATTACTATATATACATTGTCTATCATTTAATTTTCATAAAACAAAATCTTTTAATATCTCTCAACTCATTGAAAAAAAACTAATTTGATTTACTTGATATTGACAAAGAAATATTTACTTAATATTTATTATTAGCAAAATAAAAACTGGTTTTCAGATGATATTGATTAAATATAACAGAATTCAAGGTTTTATTCAACAATTTATGAAAATTGTTCTTGATTGACCTACAATCATGTCTTGTAATAACATTTAATTAAAACAAAATTTTATTAAACACACAAGTTATAAAAATAAAATAAACACCTATAATTTAGTAATGAGTATTTAAGCAAGATTTAAAATTAATTATAACATTTTTATGCAATTGTTAATATTCAGACATTACTTAGTTTAGTTGTTTTTGTTTGACAGCATATTAAACTGTGTTATTTAATGTTAAAATTTAAATATTTTGTATGCAATTTTCTGGCTTCAACTACTGATATTTTATACATAATTTTATACTTTCAGAGTATACGTATCGTTTAAAAATATATAGTTTGTAGATGATTTATTGTAGGTCTTATTTGTTTTTCTATAAACAATGGTTGAGTACATTCAGTTAAATTGAAATTATTTTGATTTGTAATCATAATTATTTATAATAATGATGTATTTAATCACAAAACTCGCGTGTCAAACAATGTTTGGGTGTTAGCATATTACTGATAACTTCTGCACCAAATCATTGGGACTTAAGATTCATAGTGACTTTTGAAAGAGTTTCTTTTTATTAACCAATATTTCTATCTTTTTTTAAAAATACAGTTTTTGTAATATTAACTCTTGAAAATAAAGAGAAGATTCCTTTTGTTCACAAAAGTCAGTCAGTTAAATGCCTTATGAAATGCATGCTTGGTTGATCATGTTTCTTTTGATCCATGACTAGGCAGAAGATTATCCTGCAGTAGCTTGCCATTTCTTTCTGTGGTACACTGATTACCAACTAAGGCTACAGAACCCAATCTGTCCTGCTATTCAGCTCATAGTTAGAGGGAGAAGAGATGGATTAATACCTTTCCCTAAGGTATTTGCACATAAGTGAATGCAATGAATTCATCCGGAATTTGAACTCAGCTCTCAGATTTCTCATTCTATGTTGATATCCACTGCATCACAATGCACATTAGTGCTTACCAAAAACAGTTTCAAATAATACTTGATATTTGAAGACCAATGAAACAATGTGGGTTCTGTATGAGATCCTAACAGAAAAGAGGTATCATTTGATAAATGTAAGAAACTTTATTTATAGAGCAACTAATAAATCACTTGCATTACAGCTATGCAGAAAATTAGGCAAACTTGGATCTTCATATCTGAACCCCCTCCATAAAAAACAAGTGTCAAAAGGATAGTTTTTCCATTATTTTAACTACCATTACTCCTCAGCAATGTAGTTTTAAAAAGGAATAATTTGAATTGTAAGCATAAACATACTAAGTCGAAGGACAGAATTCTGGTGGGACCCCCGCATTAGTATTAAACGACCTAGAAGTGTGCCTGTTCAACACAATCTTCATTATTCAATTTGTTAAGAATGATTGGATTAAACAAAATATTCATCCCTTGACACTGTAGTTTTGAGATTTAGTTTGTGAAGAAGGCCAGCATATTCAACCTTGTCAAACACCTTTGAGATATCTAAAGCCCAGGCTTTGCCATTTCTTTCTAAGGCTTGATAGACCAATTCAGTGATAGCCATTAATGCATTGGCAGTAGGCCTGGTGAAACAGAAGCCATATTGTTTATCAGAAAGGAATCTGTGCAAAGTAAAATGCTTAATCAATTCAGCATTGATCAGAGACAAAAGTGCTTTGCCAAAAAGAGGTATGAGATTATTTGAAGAGCCAGAGAGTTCTCAGGAGTTCTTTAAAACAAGAACTACAGAGGAGGATTTCCAACAAGCTGAAAAGCAGGAAGCAGAGAGACATTTGTTGTAGTTTGGAGATAACAGTAACGAGCTCAGGAGCAGTTCTTTATAGCAGCTGCTGGAAACCTACCAAATCTGTATACTTTGTATGGATCTAATTTAGAAATGATAGCAGAAACCAATAAAATAAAAGAGTTATGCACATATCACTTAGGAGAGCCTCCATTCTAAGGGGGTAAATCTGGTAGAGATACTCCAGATGAGTTAAGAGTGGAGTTGGAAGAGAGCTTCCAAGCAAAGTATTCTGCTTTATCTACAGTAAATATCAATACTTGAAATTGATTAAAAAGTGGAGGAACTGAGGATTTGCTATTGTTCCGCACACTCTTGCAGAGCTGCCAGTAATCTTTAGAACCAAGCTTGTGAGAGGCTATACAGTGTCTCTTTCTTTCAGAAAATAGTGACACTGTTTCTTTGAGGAGACACTTACACTCATAATGAGCAATGACAAAGAAATATCTGCTACAATCAAACCTGTCATTCTGGTACAGCTAAGAATGAGAAATCAGAGAGCTGGGTTCAAATTCCAGTTGAATTTATTGTATTCACTTATGCACAAATACCCTTAGGAAGGGTATGAATCCACCTATTCTCCCTCCAGCTATGGGTTGAATAGCAGAACAGATTGGGTCCTATAGTCTTGGCTGGAAACCAGTCTACCACAGAAAGAAATGGCAAACTACTGCAAAAAAATTTTCTGCCTAGTCAGTCATGGATTGATAGAGACATGATCATCTAAACGTGTATCACACATGGCACTTAACTGACTGACTGACTGATAGTGGCTGAACAGGTAGATTAGAACCAAGGATCATAGTTTCACTTGGTATTTCTATGCTGGAACGAAAGACTTGATGCCATCTTTCAACCAGTAAGAGACAGTGTTACATTAATCCAATATTTGAATAATTTACATGATTCTTCACATTTACTATGCTTAAATTTTTAGTTTGGTTCATTTAGCTTGTTTTGTTTTGTGACATATAAACCTCAATGGGTCATTTAATGCCAACAAGATTTTTACAATAGCTTTGTATGAACTGAATATGTATTCTTACATAAGTTTGGAGATCAGGTTTCATTGGTGTATTTTTGTAAAGAGGGTTTTGTTGAGAGTTACATGTATTACTGGTATTTATATTTTTTTCCTCAAAAATATATTGCTGTTAATACTTTTTTTTTCTCCCAAAATGTGTTGTTAGTAATATTTTTTCTTCAAAAATGTAGTTCTGGTAATATTTTCTTCTCTAAAAACATATAGCTGGAATTTTCACTATAAAAATCTATTTTATAGTTTTATGATATTTTGACCCCAGTTTGGGGGTTAACAATTTTCCCATAGCTGGGACCCTAACAGGTGCTACCACCTCAGGTCAAGGTGGACCTAGAAAGTACAGCAATTAAGAGGTTGTTCTCTGCTCCCCAAAACTTCCCAATTTGAGATTTTGCTGCTGGATGCAGTTTCTCATCATACCCAGGACACCTCATTTGGGAAAAGTTTACCCCTCTGCAGAGATGCGTGTCGACATATTCTAAATGGGTAGTTAAATTTTTAAGTTGAATATATATATATATATATATATATGTATATATTTTCAAAATAAAGGGTGTAAATATCCTTTTCTGATTAGCTGATTTAAAGTTTAATTAATCTGATTTAAACAAATATTACTTTTACTAATTGCATATCCATATTTAAAAAATCAGAACATTTATACACACATAAAAAAAAAAAAGAAAATGCAAAATACTTTTTTAAATACTGGGAATCAGTGAATTGTAGCAAGCTTTTCCATTTATGATTAGTAAATATGGTTTCTACTTAATAACAATATCACCTAACCACTACAAATTTTAAAGATTTAAAACTTCATAAATTATTATTATTGAAAAAAAAAAAAAGAAAAGAAAATAGAAACAATTCTTGTAAAAATTTGTTATTCATAAAAAAATTTTTCTTACAACAATAGTGTCCAGAATATATCTTATAAAAGTAGGCACCTCCACTCATTTTTGAGATCCAACATTTAAATTGAATTTTTAAAAATACAAATGTTTTCTTGAAACTTTTATTTTAGTTTTAATAGAAAGTTAATGATTAAATTTACTATTTACAGTAAGCAAAATACTCTGGTTATTTCAAACAGAAATTATATTGATCGGAATCTAAAATTTGAGATTTTTTAGATTTTGAACTTTTTTGGCCATTTTTGAGCAGTGAACTCATTTGTAAACAAAAGTTAATTCTGGGTTTTGAAAATCTTGCAATAATAAAATATACGATTTTGACATATTATTTTTGGAAAATAAACACATTTAAAGTTAATCTGATTTACACAAGTATTACTTATTTATAGCATGAAATTTAGAATAAAACTTTTTTAAACAGTATGTTGATCTTTCTGAACTTTTTCTTGTATCTTTAACATCCAGATAGATGTGAGATAAAAGTGTATGGATGGCAACTGGAATTGACAAGATTGTTCAATTTTTTTCTTCTAAGTGGAAGAAACCATGAAACACATGACCATTTAAAGTACACATAGAAATTACCATATAAGGTAAAACTTCAAATATGCAAAAAGAAAAAAAATTAAAATTACTTAAAAACATGAAGACATGACAATTTGTATTGAACTTTTCAATGAGTAAATATAGTCTTTCACTTAATAACCTAATGCCAACAAATCTTTGAAGTATCTGAAAAATACTTTATAAAAAAAAAACTATACATTATTATAGTTTTAAAAAAATTTTTAAAAATCTTTTAAAATTTCATTATTAATCAAAATTTTTTTCTTCAGACAATAATGTCCTTAAATATTATTTATTTAAGCAATTAAAAGCTTATTAAATAATGTCATAGTTTTATTGCACTTTTTTATTTTACTATTATTAGGAGCAGATTTTCCAAAATAAAAGCAAAATGTTTGACAAAATTGAAAAATAACAGATGATTTACATTACCCAACGAGTTCTGCGTTTCATTTTCCCAACCAAACTTAATTTCTTAAAATTTCAAGAATTTACGTGGAGGGGGGGGGGGGTAACAGATTTTTAAAAAATATTTTTGACCAAGACTTTTTAAATTTATATTTAAAAACTGGTTTAATTTATTTGAGAATAAGTCCTGAAAGTTTCATTAAAATCCGACAATTATTTGATTTTTGCAAGAATTTCCAAATTAATGTTTTTTTTTTCAATGAAAAAACTTATACAATTTATCCATTGTAAACTCTCAGAACAATTTCGTTAAACGCAAACAAAAATTAAAACAAGATTTTTTTACCACAATTGCGAATGTGTTAGAAAGGATTAAATAAATAAAAAATACTTTGACTTTTCTTCTTTGAAAATAAACATTTTGATGGAAAAACTTCGTTTTTTAATCAGTTTGGGGCCTTTTTTCTTCACACTTACGCAGTTTGTTATTTTTTTTTTTTTCAGCACTTTAGCGGAGGTACTTAAAAAGCAATTAAAAGCTTTTTTAAATCCTGACTTGAAGCATTTTTATTTTACAATCCAAAGCAGATTTTCTGTGAGTAGGAGTCCCGATTTTACAGAATAATTTGATTTAAATTCTCCAAGAGGTGCTACAAAAAAATTTTTTTTTTAAATTTCATGAAAAAATAAATGAGGTGGGTAACAGACGTTGAAAAAATATTTTAAAAGAAACGTTTAAAAATAATTTAATAATCAAAAAATCCTTTCGTCTTTCCTCCTGGTAATCGGTAATAATTTTAAAATTTTGAGTCTGACGATAAAACATTTTTTTTTAATTTCATGCAGATGAACTGTTGTTTGTGTTTTGGCAGTTATTTCATCCGCGCCGAAATTAACCTGCACATTTTTTTAAGGAGGGAAAGTGTCGTACCAAAGGAAGACTCAAATTGATTGAATGTTATTGTTCTGTTAAAATTGTTTTCTAAAAATGTTTAATTTTTATAATAAAAAAAAACAAAACAAAAAAAAAACAACAAATAAAATAATATTTTTTAATGTGCCTTGTCATTAAACTAGATAGAAAGTTTAAAACCAGCCTGCTAATTCTTTGGCACGTACAAAAAATACTTTTTTTTTCAGTTTTGTTCAGATGCTCATAAATTTCAGTGTAAGAAATAAATAAGTATTCGTTTTTTTAAGTAAAAAAATGTATTTGCCAAAAATATAGGTCAGAGGAAAAACACAAAAAAATTACAACATATACACTGGATAAAATTTAAATAATGACGAACAAAAATCTATGAGGTAATGGCAAATAAATTTGACATAATTTGACAATAATAACATCATTTGAAAAAAAAGTTTTAAAAAAGCAAGCAAAGCCTAAAGGCCATTTTATGTCGAAGTAGAAATCCGGCTTTTTACAAACAACGGAATGAAATAAAAAATGTTTCACTAACCTCTTCGTACTTTCCGTCCGATTCCAGAATTGGTAAATATAAAAAATTGAATTAATTTTTTAAACGCAAAAGCGATAATTAAAAGTACATTTTTAAAGACAACGAATTCTTTGTTACATAGTAAACGGCGAAAAAAACATCCACTTAAACAAGGGAGTTAAGTCATAAAGTCATAAATAAAATACAGTCGACTTTTAAAAGTTAACATTAAACACTATTTTTTTATCCGTGAAAATTTCACGGTTTTCCCATATTAATTTGCTAAATATCTGTAGAAATTTCCCTATTTCTTCGTTAAATAGTCGAGATTAGCAAATATTACTTAACAAAATTGCAATAGTAATCATAAATAAATGAATGCTGGTCGTTATTTTTAAAGTAGGTAACAAATCAAAGATTTTAAATTGACAACTGTTTCCATTTCGCTGAAACAGCCGTTGAAACACTTCCAATTCCCTTTCTTTTTTCATTCATTTTTCTCACTGAAACGAAGTAGTTAGTGTATTTGTATACTGTAGTTTATAAATTTGTCCGATAACAAATGCTAAGCTAAAATGAAAATATATATATATATATATATATATATATATATATATATATCCAGTTGAATAAGGAATGAAGAAAATATTTGCAAAATTCAAAACATTAATTTAAAATAGTGCTCAATATAGAAATAAATCAATGATTATTTATTATTAATTATACTTTAGAACATGTACAAACTACAGTCTACTACAAAATTGTACATTTTGTTTCGACATTGAAAGATGAATAATGTCTCATCGGGTAGTTAATAACGATGGTTACTATCATTATTAACTTCTGATGCTCACATAGAGAGGCAATAGCGAGGTAGTATCGGCTCACTTCATTAGAGAGACAATAGTGAGGCAGCGTCAGCTCAGTTTATTCTCTTTACCACCAGTTATTAAACTTTACTACCAGTCTTGAAAGCTCTTGATATGTTTGCTCTTTAACAGTGCCTTATTATTTTATTTTTTTTTGCAATAACTATGACATCAAGTGTGTCTGATCTATCACTGATATTGAGCGCTTTTAAATAAGTACCACGCATATATAATATGTAAACAATATAATATATATAACAAATTGCATATATATATATTGATATTTATAATTATATACATACATTTTCACATATATATATATATATATGATATATATCCTCTCTCTTGTATTAAAGATCTTTGTATATTTATTTACTAATTGGATAAAATCTTTTGGATTCTCCTTTCCATTTTTATTGGTTGGCCATTCTCACCTATATATATATATATATATATATATATATAGTGATGATCATCCACATATACTGTCTTAATATGTATAGGAAAGAATATTAATAAAAAGTTTTGAATTTAAAAATGTACTTTTTTTGAACAGTATTTGTTTATTTTTATTATATTTTATATTTCAGACCGTCCTCGGTCCTTCATCAGAAACAAGTGATTTTTAAATTTGAATTAGAAACGTATTTCACGATAGCGTCCGAATATTTTTTGTTTACATCACGTGGTGTGTTTGTTCACAACATGCAGCACGTCCGTAGATAAAGTTTGTTTGTTTTAGATAAAAAATTATATATATATATATATATATATATATATATATATATATATATATATATTAAGAGGCTCATCCCTTGTTCCCTGTTTAGGATGTGGTTTCCGGCTTTCTCTTTTCCAATCTTTTCACTCTTACATAGCCCCCCTCCCCTGCACACCAGTGGCCTTACCGCCTTGCCTGGGGTGATATGATTAAAATATATACATATATATATATATATATATATATATATATATTATTTCTCTTTTAATCTTATTTTTTCCTCATTTTGATATAGACTGACTGTTGCTGAGGAGACGTGAAATCTCTCTTAGGGATTTCATGTTGAAATGTTCATTCAACATTTTTGAATTTTGAAAATTTATTTTAATTTAATTTATATATATATATATATATATATATATATATATATATATATATATATATTAAATTAAAATAAACATTTTAATTTTGAAAATTTATTTTAATTTAATCTATATATATATATATATATATATATATATATATATATATATATATAAATTAAAATAAATTTTCAAAATTAAAAAATGTTGAATGAACATTTCAACATGAAATCCCTAAGAGATTTCACGTCTCCTCAGCAACAGTCAGTCTATATCAAAATGAGAAAAAAATAAGATTAAAAAGAGAAATAAAATATATATATATATATATACACTTAATAAAATCACATTTCAATCTAGTCACAACACATTACATTGCATTTAGACATTTGATTCTGTTAACATTTCAGTCTCTCACGCAGTGTGACATCATAGAACCACATTACAAATTTACGACCTGTTTCTGCTATTTGGTAACTGCTAGCATAGCAATGTTTTATGTCAACACAAGATAATATCATCTTTGATGGTGGATGTCTTTGTGTTAACGTCCCTGCAACCTCTCTAAAGATGACTCATCTGAGCCGAAAGCTTAAAACCAGCATAGTAAAAAGACATTCAAATGTTGGACAATTTTTGTCTTTATTTTCACCTGAAATTAATGCCAAAATATGATGTTTAGAACAACTCTTAATTAAACATAATAGACATTCATTGTCTGTTATATTTAAAAATATATGTTTAGAAAATTTTCTGCTGCCTGAATACACAATATATATATATAACATTGGTAAGATCATTTTTAAATTAATAAGTAAACATTTTCATGGAGATAACCTCCTGAGTAAAATATGCAATAGGAAAACTATCAAGATTAGTTATTTGTGTACTGATAATATGTATAACATTATTAACTCCCACAATAGCCAAATCTTTAAGTGTAGTGAATCCAATACAAAAAATAGAATTATACACCCCTGTAATTGTAGATCTAGAAATAACTGTCTGGTTGAGGGTAAATGTAGATCAGAAAATGTAATCTATCAAGCCACCATCTACCCTAAGGAAAATAAGGAGAAACGTAATGTTTATATCGAAATTTCGGTAGGAATTTGGAAGTAACAGCTTTATACACACAGGCACTCCTTCACCAACTCTAGTTTAAGATACCAAACAGCCTTTTCTCAAAAATACTGGGAATTAAAAGAAAATAACTTAAATCCACAGATAAAATGGAAGCTCACAGACAAGGCTAGGAACCCTAATGGCTTAAGAGATAGATGTAATCTATGTTTGACCAAAAAAAATTAAAATTTTAACATTTCAATACCAAAATATATACCTCAATAAACGAAGGGAGATCATAAGTATGTGTCGTCACAGAAATAAGTATAAATTACAATAATTATCCTATTTTTTCAATTAATCACAATAAGGTTTTTTTTTAAATTTTGGCTAAGCAATTACTTCCTCACAACCTACCACTACTAACTCAAGGGTCAAGACACATATCTCCCACTACCAAAGAGGAAATTACTACTAAAATTCCTCTAACTTAACCCTATAAAAACCAATACCTCCCAACCCCTTCCTTTACTAGAGCAAACCTCTGAGCTTAAAATTTTTCCTCATTATCTCTTTATAAGGGGTTGAAGACTTCATGTCTTAAAATGACATGTTGAAAATGGTTATTTTCCCACTAAGTTTTATCTGAATTTACAGATATATATATATAATAAATTAACCCCATTTTACTGCCTGATGATGGTGTTTTAAAGCCAAAATTTTATTACTATGAACATACAGTATGTCAGTATAATTAGTCATCTGCAGACAGATCTGTTTTGCTGTATTACAGCTCATCAGTACGGCTTAGACTCCGGTCACTTCCTAACCCAGGATTGAAACCCGACTGAACTGGCGTCAGTCAGCGATTCTACCCCTAGGCCACAAGAGTCCAGTAGAAGAAGGCAGGCTTTTTAGCGCATATAAACACACCCAATAGCTTGAGTGCTCCAATTCATTATCGAATGAGCGGTGCGTAAATGCCGGAGTAGCTACTGTTTACAAAGTCTAACACTCTTCCAGAGTGCTCAATCAGGGTGTGAGAGCGTAAATTATATATATTTTCTATTTGTAAACGAGTTATTACATGACCGAGATTTCTACCATGAGTGGTGTCTTCAGGCAATTTTTAATAACTGATTTTACTGTTTACCATTTTTACTATACTCCACATTATGTTTGGGTCTTTTCCAGAAAAAAACCATACATAATGTGGATTATAGTAAAAACGGCCAAGCTTTACAACGGCGGCAAAATATGTAGACTGCACCAAGAAGAAAAGGTAGAGATTATGTTATTCCGAAACAAAAAGGAACTATTGAATGAAAGAACGGAAATTATGACTAAGTGTGACCATACTAAAAAATACCTCTTAGGTTCATACAACCATGGATGAATCTGTTACAATTTTTTGTAATTTTAAAAATTGCGCATTCAAAAATACCCTGCCACGTGAGTATTCAAAAAAAAAAAACACTGTTACGTGAGCATTCTTAAAAAAAAAAGGTAAACAGTAAAATCAGTTATTGAAAATCGTCTGAAGACACCACTCATGGTAGAAACCTAGGTCATGTAATAACTCGTTTACAAATGGAAAATATTCAAAAGTTCTACAATATAATTGGATTAAAACACTTTTTAATACGAATGTACACTGGTCTAATTTCATTATGACCAAAAACTAAGTAATTAAACAATATATATATACTATAGTCATCCGCAGACAGATCAGTTTTGCTGTATTACAGCTCATCAGTACGGCTTAGACTCCGGTCACTTCCTAACCCAGGATTGAAACCTGACCGAATTGGCATCAGTCGGCGATTCTACCCCTAGGCCACAAGCGTCCAGAAGAAGGCAGGCTTTTTTAGGACATATAAACACGCCCAATAGCTAAGAGTGCTCCAATTCTTTATCGAATGAGCGGTGCATATATATATACACTGATTTGGCAGCTTGACATTCTCACTGTTGGGATGTGGCTCCCTTCTTTTTTTTTTACAAATATTTCGCCGACCTCTGCTCTGACGAGTTTATCTCCCTGGTGCCCTCACTACACAAATTTACTCATGCTACTAGACAGGCAAGAAAAAACAATCAAAAGTAACTATCTCTTCTAATCCATCAGTTTCTTTTCTCACACTTCCCACCTTTGGAACTTTCTTTCATACATTTGCTTCCCTGATAGCTGCACTATTCAAGAGTTTAAGAGCAACATCAATTGCCATCTTTTATCCACTTGATTGCCATCTTTCTCTTATTCCTTCACCAACCACCCACATATCTTGTTCATCTTTCTTTTTGCTGTTCTCTCTTGTAACCCTCTGTGCACCAGTGGCAGTACAGCCTTGTTTTGGGTGAATCGATTAAAAAATATATCAAAATATTTCCTTCTTGTCAGGCTCAAGGGTTTAGATTAATTTTTTTCTTATATCTTAATGTAAAATAATAGTAGGAACGTCAATATATATGTTGCCATAATTTTAGATGGTATCTCAATATAAATATTTTGCAGTCATTTGTGACAACACGGGTCCGCTCATTTATACATAATATTACTATACTGAATTATGACTGTATCAAAAAGTTGAATGCTCATTTTACAAGGTAATGAAAATATACTGTTAAAATGGAACCTGGTTTTGTATTTCTCTCTTTATATCAATACATGTAATTTTAAAATATGGAAACCTAAAAAGAAAATGAATTGTAGTCCTTGTTGCTGATAAAAAATAATGTATAACTTTGTTTCTTGATCTTTTAAGCTACTGTACTTTAAAATTATGAGCATTATTCTTCTTCGTCAATGTGCCATGTTCCTTCAGGATATAAGCAATCATGGCTCTTCATTATTTTCTTGTCTTTTGTAGCCCTTAGTAAAGTTTGTCTTTGTGCTTTCTCCCCTAAATCCTTGTAGGTTTTTAAAAGGAAAATGAACACACAAAATCAATTTCATCAGTTGTTGTTGTTCCTCCTTATTCTTCTTCTCCTTCTTCTTCTTCATAGTCTCACAGCTGCTTTTTTCACTTATGTCTAATTCACACTCTGCTACTGCCTCTCAGACTTCATAAAGCTCCCTTCTCTCTGGGCTTTCTGGCTTGTCTATTTATTCATGCCAGAGTTCATGCAGCTTTTTGTTCATCCAAGCTTGTGAATTAAACCAAACATCCTGGCACTAGAATTAAATTAAGTTCCCGCATTATGCTTAAGTCATGTTTCTCACATTCAGAAGTACGCAGGTTTGATCTTGAACCCAAGTCCTATATGCCAAACAAAGTCTTTCTGTGAGAATACAGTAAGTTCTGTTTATTTCCGCCATTTGATTCATGTTCTCTGTCACAACCCTGTCCTGCTAACCATTTACACAAAATCATTCTTTTTATATATCCTGAGTATCAAATTTTCTAAGCCCTTTTAACTCATTGTGAGCTCTAGAAATTTCAACTGTCTTTTTCTAATCAGTCAGTTAAGTGCCATCCATGCTTGAGCAATCATGTCTCTTGAGAGACAAGAGTGACTGGGCAGAGGATTATTCCGCAGTAGATTGCCATTACTGTCAGTAGTAAACTGGTTGCCAACCAAGACTACAGAACCCAATCTGTACTGTTATTTAATTCATAACTGGAGGGAAGAGATGGATTAATATCTTTCCCAAGGGTATTTGTGCGTCAGTGAATGCAATAAATTCAGCTGGAATTCAAACTCGATTCCTCGGTTTCTTGTTCTGGGCTGATATCCACTGCACCACAACACACTTTTTCTAATACTAAGCATAAATGTACTTTTTCTTTCCCTTTTCTCTAAAACTTTTTTATTACTCACATGTTTAGCCCATGATATTCTCAGCTTTCTTCTATAGAACCACATTTTTGTTCTCTCAGGTCTTTTTTACATCTGTGAGATTTTTCCAGTATTCACTGTCGTATAGGAAGACTGACATTATATATGATGTTGTGTTGTGGTGCAGTGAACATCGACTTGCAATAAGAAATTGAAGAGCCGAGTTCGAATTCCAGTTGAATTTGTTGCATCCACTTATGTGCAAATACTTTTGGGAATAGTATTAATCTGTCTCTCCCCTCCAGCTAGAGGTTAAATAACAGGACAGATTGGATTCTATAGCTTTGGTAGACAAACAGTCTACCACATAAAGTAATGGCAACCTACTGTGGGAAAATCTTCTGCCCAGTCAGTTAATATCTCTTTTGAGACATGATCACTGAAGTGTGTATTAAGTATGGCATTTAACTAACTGACTGATATTACATAACAGTTCAGTTCTCATTTCTTTGTTTTTAATGAAATATTCCTGTTTCTTAATCCTTTGCTTAGCTTTTGGAAGAAATTATTCACAATCTTAATGAGGCATTGTATTTCTGTGTCATATTTTCTGTTCCCTGTTAAAACAATTCCTAGATATTTAAATTTTTGTAACTGCTAGATTATAGTATCGCCAATTTGTAATTCACATCTTGGGCTGCTTTTTTTATGACAACCATACATTCTCCCATCAAAGATGAAGGAAAAACTTGAATCAACTGAAATATGTTTCTAGAGAAGGATGCTGAGGATACCATGGACCAAACATTTGAGTAACGACAAAGTTTTGGATGAAGATGGAAATGAAAAAGAAACTGATACATAACATCAAGAAAAGACAGCTGAAGTTTCTCAGGCATGTAATGAGGAAGGAAGGGTTGGAGAAACTGATACTCACAGGAAAGACAGAGGGAAAGATAGACAAGGTAAAGCAACATGTGACATACTTGGGTTTAGGTTTGACCTTTAATAGCATATCATCCTTTGTGGGTTATTTAATGCCAAAAAGGTAGGTTTTTTTAATCTTTTTAAAAAAATATTCAGTTATAGTGAGAAAGTTGATTTATTGGTGCTTTATTCTGTGGACCAACTTAAAAAACATATCTCAGTCTAACACATTTCTCTTTTATTAAAGCTTCTTCAGGAACCAAGAGGAAAAGTAAAAAAAAACAACAACAAAGAGACAGTATCTTCGTTTGTTGTGATTTGGGGTTAGTTCTTATTAGTCAGGTATGTGTCACGTGTATTAAAGCAGTAGATAATTATTTTTTATTCAATAGACTCAAGATACATAAATACTTCACAGATACTTACTGAAGGTTGATTTGAATGTTTGTCTTTTCTAAATTACCCAAAGACTTAAACTCATCTAAAGACTATTTTTATTCATTTTTGACTCTTTTGAATTCATGTCCATAAGTTTGGAAATACAAATGATTTAGTTAACAGGAATACTCATGTATTCTTTATTTTTTTTGTTTGAAATTTAAACATCTGGATTTTTAATATAGCAAAGCCTGGTTGACTGAATTTCCTTCACTACTGCAGTACAATTGACTGACACAGGTTTGCATATTGTTTAGGTGCATAATATTTACCTCATCTCTCCAATTAGACATAGATGTGATACAAGGTCGAGGTTTAATGTGGGGAACCCAAATGCAGGAAAACAAGCCAAAAACAAAAATTACACAGTCTTCACAGCCATTTTTGATACTGACTTTGGTGTATCGTGTTTTGAAAATATTTTTCCTCATATTTAACATTGATATATAGTTTAGACTTAAATATTGTTATTTAAAATATTCTTTTCCTTTTCTTAATTATCACAAAAACTGAAAAGTTTAAAACTGAAGTATTACGACTATTAATATTAAATCTAACATGTGTGTCAGTCCACGTTGTACAGTAGTACCATCAGTTTAAACTAATGTCTTTTTTTGCCATATATCTAAGCCATCATTATAAAGTATAATAATAAAAAAATGAAAGTTTCACTGAAGAATATATTGTAACATTTCCAAATTTCATCTGTAATCATGAAAATATTCTATTTAAGCAAAATGGTCACAATATATTGAAAAAAAAAAGATGTCAGTTTAAGCATTCACCTGATACCTGGCAAATATAGGTTAACTACTTTTTCTATCTTTTATAATTAAACCTATTCAAAAGTCCTCACAAATGTTTTTACAAATTATGTTGGATTAATTTCCACTGATGATAATCACAATTACAAGCACAAGGTTTTGAAGCTATTTTTTGCCTTTGACGTGTGAAGTGACAAGACACGTTCTTTCTCGCTTTGATATACTGAAGGTATGTAAGTACTTCACAGACAGACTTACTGAAGGTTGATTTGAACTCTTCATTATTTTGACTTAATTTCTTATATTACCTTTCTGTAACATGTCTGGTTAATACATTTATTAATTGTTGTTTGTTTGAATGTCATGATTGTACTTGTTTTTACCCAGACTCATATGAGTCTACTAATATTATTTGTGGAACAAATGTACCAGAATGCATAAAATGAATAACTTTGATTAATGCAACAGGCATTTAGCATAGCTATAATGAGAAATCAGAGAGCTGAGTTTGAATTCCAGTTAAGTTAGTTGCATTCACTTACACGCAAATATCATTGGGAAAAGTATTAATCCATCTCTTTTCACTCACGCTATAGGTTGAATAGCAGGACAGATTAGGTTCTATAGCCTTGTTTGGCAACCAGTCTGCTGCAGAAAGAAATGGAAATAATAATACCCGTAAAATTTGAGGTTTTTATTTTTCAGTAAAATAAAAATTTATTCAATCTTGCATGAGTCATTTATTTATCATTTCTGTTGTTCAGTAAATACAAAAAATGTTTACAATTTAAACAGTTAACAATTTTCAAATGCAATCTTGATTCAAGCAATACTTTTGGCTTATCATGTCAAAACACCTGTTCTTGCAAGATCACTGAAGTTAAGCAATGTGAAGCCTACTCAGGACTTAGATGAGTGACTGCTTAGGAATTCATAGATCTGAATTCCAATTCCAGTCAGGTTCATTATATTCAGTTTAACAGAAAATATATTAATCAACCTTTTCTCCCCAGTTGTGGGTTAAACAGTATATCTGGCATCTGTAAAAATCCTTATTATCTCCAAAACTTCTTACAATCTAAAAATATTTTTTGGTTTAAATAACATGAAAAAAATTGATAATCCATAAAAAAATAAATCAAATAATCAATCTAATCTTTCCTTTGACAAAAAGTTTATTTTCAGGAACAAAAAAAATGATAAGATTTTTCCCGATTTAATAAATTAACATTGCAGTAATTGATTTTTGTAGCTCCCATATATTTAGTAGTATTTAAAAATTTGATGAAATTGTTAGAATTGCATTCAACTTATCTTCACACACTTTACCATCCAAAATATTCCTGAGATATATATTTAAAATTGTGTATTGCTTTAATACACGTGACACATATATTAATACACATATATTAACTAACATTAGCGTCCAACATACACCTAAACAGACAAGTATTTCTATACTGATATGCACATACATTTAAAAATAAAAAAATTATCCATTCCTTCAATACACACTTAAAAGCCAAAGTGGAGTAGCTACACTATAGTACTAATCTGCAAGCTTTTTAATCACCATTTCAAATTCTTTTTTGCAAATTTTCGCTCTTAGTAAAATGTTCCTTTCTTGACTTGTAATGCAAAAAAAAAGTCTAGTGAAGGAAAATTCCCATTTTTTAAATATTTTTTTTAGTTACTTTTGTGAAGTTTAAAGATTCCTTTTAGATAGTGAATCTTGATTTTGTTGATTAAAAAAAATGACTTATCTCCCTTGGTTTTTCACTCTTTTTGAAAACATTTTTACAGTTTTTACAGCGATCGTAAAGGATGGCTATTTTTAAATTTTAAGAATACAATCAGAAAAAAAATTATTTTATATAAAATTTTAGTTTCTCCCTTTTCATTAGTGGCTCAATGTCCCCAAGGAAAACGGATTATTCGAAAGAAGTAAGTATAATGTTAATTTTTTTATTTTTAATGTTTTTCACAACGAAAATAAAAAAAATTACGTATTAAATTTTTATTTAATTTAATTATTAAGAAAAGTTTTTTTTTATTTAATAAACCTATCTCTTTGGTAAAATGTGATTTTGTTTTTGTACTTGTAAATTCCATGAATTATTTTTGCTGGAAGTCTTTCAAAACATTTGCTGATCTTTTTTTTTTTTCAAGTCAGAAAACTCTCCAAGCTGAAGCGCTTTTATAATTTTGAAATTATTTTAAATAAAAATAATAAAAAAAGACCTATCAATAAAATTCCATTCCTTTTTTAACCTTAAAAAAACAAAAACGAAAAAAAAAACTTTTGTTGAAGGGCTTGGAAGCCGTGAAACATTTTCGTGAGTGAAGTTTTGAAATCACTCATACAAACAAAGAAGAGTTGTTGTTTTAATTTATTTATAATATAAAGTTTTGAAGTAAAATATGAACTACCACACTGATTATGCTTTTTTAAAGTCGAAACAGCTGTGATAATGAATCATTGAAAATTTTTAAAAAATTAACAAAATAAAATCCACCGCATTTTTTAAGAAATAAGCCAAGTAAAAATTAATTATATGATTTAAAAAGATGTTCACAAATTTACCGAAAAATAGGCATGGAAACAGAATAGAATCCCTTTCAGTTAATTTTACTTTGCATTATCTTTTCAATATTTTTTAAAAATCTTATTTAATTAGCGTTAAGAATTATTTACTGCTGAGTTTGAGCCGGTGTTCGATTAATTATGGCCTGACATTTAGTTATCTCCACTTATTCGTTGATAAAAACTTCAAACAGTATACCTATGGGGAAAAAAGGGCCCAAACAAGACTAAGAGGAATGCCCTGGGTGTTTATTTATTATTTTATTTAATTTTATTAATACTTTCGAAATTATGGGGTTTTTTTTTGGGGGGGGGGGTTTCGTCTGTAATCGTAATATTATTACGATTAGCTTCTTTTTTTTCAGGAAAAACATATCACACTGTTGTAAAAATTCTTGCAAAAATCAAATAATGGTCGGATTTTAAGGAATCTTTCAGGACGTATTGTGAATGAATGAATTTTTTTTTTAATAAAATCTTGGTAAAAACATACATGTTTGTTGCATATGTTACCTCCCACTTATTTAATTACATGAAATTTCGAGAAATTAAATTTTCATCCGAAATTTTTTTTTATTACTTAAAATTTAAAAACAGAACTCCTTGGAGAATTCTAAGTCATCAATGTTTATATTTTTCCAAATTACTTCTCATTTCCCAAAAATCTGCTCCGAATCATAACATGAAAAAATGTAAGAGTTTTTAATTGCTTTTAAATAAGATTCATCAAGGACACTATTGTCTTAAAAAAAAAATTGATGAATAATAAATTTTTACAAAGATTGCTTTTATTTTTTTAAATTTGAATGTATAATATATACATTTTTTTAAAAATAATTCTCAATTTTTTTATGTATATAAACTGCCCATTTTTGAAAGAATAGTCAACCATATATAACATTATCAGAAAATAAGAGTGATGACTATTGTAAATTTAAAGTCAACATTTCTAAAATTAGATTATGGAGAATATTTTCTAACATTTTTAAGATTACTGGACACTTAAAAATTATATACGAAAAAAAATGTTTCTTAAATTATATTTTGAAAGTTAAACTGTCTGTAGAACAACAGTCATTATTACATAACCTTTCAACATCTCATCACTTAAAACATGGTGATGTTAGTTAAAAACACGGCTACTGTTTTATTTTTAAAATTAATTTCTGTGTTATTTCAAACTTAAGGTATATAATATTTTTTCAAATCAGATTAATTATATTTTAAATCAGCTAATATTCCTCAAAGTTTCAGAAAAGTATATCTTATAATCCTTTAGCTTTCAATTAAAGCAAGAAAGCATTTTCATTAATAAAAAGTCATTTTAAACCTTACATATTGAAAATTAATGGAATTACCTATTTATATAGGAACATTTTTTTTTGTTAAAGCTAAACGCAAACAATAAAATTTTGACTGTTTTACTATTTATAGCATTCATTAAATTATTTCTAGTGTAATTATTATATTTAATAATATCCATATGATAATGAATAACATGTTTAATAAATGTTTATGTGCGCATTTAATGGCAGCAAATCACATAAAGAGTTGAAAAAAAGAAAACTGTCAATAACCACGAACATAAAAAATTGTTATTTTAACAATTGAATCCACTTTCATAACTATAATATATCTAAAAATATTTGGAGAAAAATCTTGTATTATAATTATTTTGCCAACACTTGGTTAAGTTATTTGTCAACTTTTGTCTGACAGTACATTTGTTCAATTTTGTTTGAAACTGAGCCTTGTTTTTTTTGATTGGGGGAGTTTTTCATTTTCAATAAAAGATGAACTTTTAAAATAAAAGAAAGTGAATTAGCTATAAACTATAATTATGTATAATTCTAAAGTAAACGATCATTTTATTTCCCTTAATATGGATAAGTTTAATTTTAAAATGCAAAAACATGCCTATATATATATATATATGTGTGTGTGTGTGTGTGTGTGTGTAAAAATATACTCAGTTATAATCTGAGATTAAGGACAGAATGGTTAAATAAAATAAAGACAAGAGGAAAACTGTATTTTAAATTGCCTACGTGTTTCATCCTGTGATGGACTTTATCAAGATAAAAAGACGAAATGAGCTTTATTCTAAATTACGTATCTATAAACAGTGTTGGCAACCATGAAGATGCTCACAAATCATTTCAAAATATTAACAGAATATTTTAGTTTTTAGAATTTCTTCATGTGTAGTGCAAAGTCACAAGATGTTAAAATGAAGGGAATTCAATCGTTTTTTTTTTTGTTTTTTTTTTTAATTTTTAGTCTGTATGTTAGTCTGTTTCTTGTTAATTTTTATTCTGTATGTTAGTCTGTTTCTTTCTTAGCCTGCTTACACATTTCCATAAATAAAGGTGAGATTGGGAAAAATTCAGGGTGCAAATTGATATTTGAGTAGTACCGGATAGCGGTGCTCTCGAGAACTTTTCTTCTGAATAAATTGTTTACTCTTTTTATTAGTGTGGCATTTTTAAAATCGAAATTGTGGTTGAATCTATTTCTGTGAATTACTCATGCATTTGTTAGATTATTATTAGTAATGTCTCTTTTGTGTTCATATATACGTTTTTTAGATTTCTACTTGTTTCTCCAATGTAGATGGAGGAATAATCCCGGCAATTTATTCAGTATACACCTGCTTGTTCATCATTTTGATTTCGGTTATTTTTAGATCTGATAATGTCCATAATAGTTTTCGAAATAGTTCTATATATATATATATATATATAATGTTCCATCATGTTGTTATAGGAATGGAGTCTGTTATATCATTTAAGATTGAAACAAATTTTACATTCCAAATGCTGAAGTACCTCTGAGATTTCTTTTTTAGCCTGCTTACACATTTCTTTTCCATAAACAATAAGTGAAATATACTTAAACATTTGTGACCAATAATAAGAATTCGAATTTGTACAACAAAAAATAAATGTTTTGACTTAACCACTTTAGATTTTAAAAATTTTGCATGAGAAATTAAATGAAAGTAGCATTCAACGCAATAGTGTCACCTTGGTCATCATACAATTTGGTAATCATTTGCTGGAGCAGGATGTAGAGGGACTGTTAGAGAACCACAGGGAAGAACTGACCACTGAAGAACTCAAAGATCTTCAGCTGGAGCAGCAACAAGTAGCCATTGATGATAATAACTTCAGAGATAGGAAGAGGAGAGAATATGCTATCAGTGATTAAGACACTTGTTTGAAAGGGAGGGAGATGCAAATGTTTTGTTTAAGAAATATCACCTTAGAAAAGCTATTGAAAGCTGTGCTGCAAACAAGTTTATTGACTTGTAACTGGGAACTAAAGAAAGGAAGCACTGTTTCACGTATTGTCAGCCATAATGTGGATGCATGAATACAATGCAAAAGTATTGCTTTTGCAGGAGGAAAACCACCAGACTGTGTTGTTGATGTTATTACAGATGTTTCCTTTACATAGTTGTGACATTTTTGGCAATGAGGAAAGTTTTTTTTTATACAAATATGTTGACCCTTGAGTATATTCATCATCTTGAGAAAATGCTTCCACCCTCTGTGCAATAGCAACAGACAAAGACTTGCCCCTTTTTGGTTCTAGCACAGCTAAACACTTCTTTCCAAACACAATTTATGAGCCTTGCATACAATGTGTTCTGAAACACCAAACACATCCATAACTTTTTTGTGTGACCAGTTAGTAGGGGCAAGTGTCAAGATCTTTAATTTCATTTTCGTTGATTCCACTGTCTTCACTTTTGCTACAAGAAGCTCTATCATTTTATCAAAGCACTCAGCTTTATGTAAGATTTCATTTTTAAATTTCAAAGCCTCATCATTCAACAGCTCAGAGTCAGCGTTTAATGACCTGCCCACTTTGGTCTTTATACATAGTATTGCAGAAGAAATTTTTCTCTTGCCTAAATGAGCTTTTCTAGAGTAATGAAATCATTTTGTTTTCAGTGGAAAATTTCAGTAGCAGAGAAATATTCATTGATATTTCTTTTCCGTTTCTGCAGAAGTACATGTATCAAGCTCTTTTATTTCCTCATCTGATACATGTCTTGGTTCTTCATTATTACTACTCTTTTCTTATTCTGCAGAAGTACCTGCTTCAAGCTCTTGTATTTCTTCATCCAATACACATCTTGGTTCTTCATTATCAGGAAGAAGTTTGTGGTTTTGCATTTGGCAATTAGAGCAGAGTTTCTTGCCTGAGATTAGTACCAACTTAGCCTTTACCTTGTCCGCTATTTCTAATGAAACCATCTTTGATTTACTTTTTTTGTAGATTTAAATGGATTACACCAACTCTTTTCAAACCATTCATAGTTAGTCAACAAGGTTTGCTTGTGATGGTAACTGATAGTCTGTATTTTATCCTCATCAAGTCCTGTTCTATAGGCAATAAAATTTTACATTCATTGCATCCAACTGATCAATTAAAATCAATCCAACTAGTTTATCATGAAATGTTTCAATTGTTAGTGCAGTTCAAATAGACCAACTCATCTCTAACTGAAAAAAAACCTACTGTACTTCAACTGTCCTGTGTGAGCTAGTGAAAAATCCAAGTAGTTAGGAAAATGCTATCTTTCTTCTTGGATACTGGATGGCAAGTGACTGATGTTTCAGGACCAGATAGACCAGTGCCAGTCCTGGTCATAGGAGGGTCATTCTAAGTTCCCAGTATGACTTGATGTCATCTTTATCACATTGGAGTAGATAGACTCAACTATCGCTCGGTTCACACTCCACCTATGTCTATTGAACAGGTGAAGAGGCTGATCCCTTGTTCCCTGTTCAGGATGTGGTTTCTGGCTTTCTTTTTTTCCAATCTTTTCACTCTTACGTAGCCCCCGTCTTGCTTGGAGTGATATGATTAAAAGAAGAAAAAAATTATGGCCTGGTTACCACAGATCTTACCTCTACCAAGATAGTGATCAAAGAGAGTTAAAGGACTAGATAAAAATGGAAAACTCTTTGAGACAATTTTAAGTTGTTTTAAGGAATTTTTGCACATTTAATCATTCTTATCAAATTTTTTCAGAATAAAAACAAAATCAAGTTTTCATTCCATAAATTGATCATTAGAATTGGTAAAGAAATTTTAAAATAAGAATTATAAAGTAGATTACAAAGAGTAATGAAAGCATTTCTTTCAACTTCATAAAAATGAAAATTCTAATGCACTGTTGATTAACCTACTAGAGGCCATGTTTAAACAATTTAGTCTACACAACAAAATTTAGTGCAGAGTGTAGTTTAGAATATAATGTTTTCAAGACTTTATTCATTTTTATTATCACTTTCTTCTTTTTTTTTAATGATATCACCCCGAGCAAGGCGGTAACGCCACTGATGTGCAGGGGGCTACGTAAGAGTGAAAAGATTAGAAGAGAGAAAGCCAGAAACCACATCCTAAACAGGGAACAAGGGATGAGCCTCTACACCTGTTTAATAGACGTGGGTGGAGTGTGAACCCGGTGATAGTTTAGTCTATCTACTCCAATTGAAAAAAAAAAAAAAAGAAGAAAAGTGAAAAGATTGGAAAAGAGAAAACCGGAAACCACATCCTAAACAGGGGAACAAGGGATGAGCCTCTACACCTGTTCAATAGACGTGGGTGGAGTGTGAACCGGGCGATAGTTTAGTCTATCTACTCCAATTGTTGGAATGCGAATTGTGAGAGATGCCGATTTTTAATGTTTGTCATTTCCGTTTTCCATGAAACATTTTTCTCTATTGTTTTCCTTTAAAGAAATATTGTCGTAACTGCAGTCATTCAGCCTTTAGCGAGCTGAGCGATGTCTGTTTCAGTGAAGTAACTTTGAACAGAAGTTCTGAATGGAAAAATGTTTTTGTTTCATGAAAATAATTTATCAAAATAAAAATTTCAAAATCTCAAACAGAAAGAATTTCTTTCAACTTCATATGTTTAGTGACATCTACAAATATTCCATGCACTGTTAATTATCATACATGAGGCAATGTTTACAACTTGTTAAAGACAATCTATCCATACAAAAAGCAATATCTGCAAAAAATATTTAAATTATTTTTTAAAATTAATAAAAACAATCTTATTGAATAATTTCATTAGTTACTTGGCACAATATCAACATTTGAGAGGTCATGAAGCATCAGGATGATTGTCTTTAATAATTTTTCACTGAAATTTTGTATGTACATAGGAAAAAACACTAAAACTTGGCAGAGTCATAGTTTCTAAAGTAGACCTGAAACTTTCACAAAATTCTTTAGTGAACTTGAGCAGGCATAGTAGATGTTAGGAAGAATATGAAAATTGAAGAGGACGTATTTTCTACAGACTGGCCATAAGTTTCATAGGTGAAAAGTCGTTAATTTTGGAGTCATTCATTTGGGTGAGTAAAATTTTCTAGTATGTCAAATATCGGGTTAAAATAATTGGATAGTTGGATTCCTTACCTGTCCTACATACCAAATTTCAGAAATATTGAATGTATGGAAGTATTTTTTTTAAATTAAAAAAAATAATTGAAATTCTGCAATGCTGCGCTGCCTTAAGTTAAAGACAAAATAAGAAAATTATAAGCCCCCCCACACACCTTAAATTGGAATGGTAAGGTTTTGCACAAAATAAATTTGGCACACTTCCTTAACTCACGAAAGGGAAATCAGTGACAGTGGGTGCAGATTTCAACTTTTTGCTAGTGTTTTAACATGGAATGACCCCTAATTTCAAACAAGATTTCAATTTTTTTATTTATAGATTCTTTTGTTCTAAAGTCACCATATCTCACATTGTCTCCAAACTAATTTTGGAAGAACAGGTGATAAACTGAAATCACCTGATTGTATGTTAATCATAAGATTAAGAATAATATGATAGCACTTGCAATGCATTTTTGTCTGAATCTGAGTAAATTATATTCATTTTTATTAAAACAGCATTTTCAGGTTAAAATTGTGATCATGTAGATTCAAATGGCATACAACTGCATTGTACTTAATTAATTTTAAGTCCCTTTTATATTTATCTATTCTTTTCTTTAAATTTTCAAATGTTTACCAATGTACTTTGGGTGTCATTTGTTACATTATATTCAGAATAATACAACTTGAATAAATAAATTTCAAGTGAATCCATTATACATAAGATTTAAAGGCTAACAAGTTATTTTCCTGTTCTTTTTTGTAAAATCTTAAAATGTTTAACATCTTATTCTGCTGGATAAGGTAAGCATTTAAACAGTTTAACTAGAATTCTAGTCCATTTTGTTGTTAATAAGCAAAACTTATTCAGAATCCAAAATACCTAATCTTTTGTCAGATTGATTTAGTCATTCTTCACTGAAGAACATTGACTTATCAATTCTATTTTTGATTGAACACAAATATGCTCAAGTTCACTAAAAGGCAAGTTGGTTTCTTGTGATTTCATAATTTTAAGAAATGTATGAATTTGCTTTTTTCTTTAATAATACCTCTCTTTTTTTCACAGATATCAATGGCAGCTGAAAAGAAATTAATTTTATCTGAGGATCATAAATATTATATAAGGGAAAAGAATTTTCTTTCAAAATAACCCTGCAGACTCCCTAATTAAAAACTAAATTCTTGTAATACCCAACACAGACTAAAGAGAAAACCTTCAGTTGTGAAGTATATGGATCAGCACTTAAAAAAATATGAAAACACACACTGTAGCAAAAGCATTCTAGCAAATATCTAAATAGTGAAATTCGTATTAAATAATTATAAGTATACACATGTGAATATTGGAAATAAACGTTATTGTTACAAGGTCTGTAGATGTTCATCTTCAGTAAATTTATATTTAAATATATGTGTAGACAGAAAAAATTTATGAAAAGTTCATCAATATTACAAACATTAAAAAAAATCATGCAAAAACATGTTGGAGAGAAAGCTTATTCATGTGAAGTGTGCAAATCAGCATTTTCACAAAGTTCTGCTTTAAAAGTACATATGCGAACCCACACTGGAGAGAAGCCTTATACTTGTGAAATGTGTGGAATTGCTTTCTCACAGAATTCCCATTTAAAAAGACACATACGAACACACACTGGAGAGAAACCTTATTCTTGTCAAGTGTGTGGATCAGCATTTTCACGGAATTCACATTTAAAAGTACATATGCGCATACACTCTGGTGAGAGACCTTATTCATGCAAAATGTGTGGATCAGCATTTTCAGAAAGTTACCGTTTAAAAATACACATGCAAACACACACAGGAGAGAAACCATACACATGTGAAATATGTGGATCATCATTTTCACAAAATTCTAATCTAAAAATACATATACAGTCACACACAGGAGATGAACCATTTCCTTGTAAAATATGTGGGGCAACATTTTCACATAACTGCCGGTTAAAAGTACATATGCGAAAACATACAGGTGAGAAACCCTATACTTGTGAAGTGTGTGGATCTGCATTTTCAATGAATTCTAATCTAAAAATACATATGCAATCACACACTGGAGATCAACCATTTTCCTGTCATGTGTGTGGATTAGCATTTTCATACAGCTCCAGACTAAAATATCATATGCGAAAACATACTGGTGAGAAACCCTATTCATGTCAAGTGTGTGGATCAGCATTTGCAAAAGGTTTCACTTTAAAAAAACATATGCGGACACATACCGGAGAGAAGCCATTTTCATGCAATGTCTGTGGATCAGCATTTTCACAGAGTTCTATTTTAAAAATACACATGAGAACACATACTGGAGAAAAACCCTATAAATGTGAAGTGTGTGGTTCAGCATTTTCAGAGACTTCCAGTTTAACAAAACATGTACGAACACACACTGGGGAGAATCCCTATAAATGTGAAGTTTGTGATTCTGCATTTACTAGGAGTTCAGGTTTGAAACGACACCTGAGAATACACACTGGAGAGAAACCATATTCTTGTAAAGTATGTGGAGCAGCATTTTCCGTGAGTTCAAATTTAAAACAACACATGAGAACTCACACTGGAGAGAAACCATATTCTTGTGTTGTTTGTAAAGCAACATTTTCACAGGAGTCAAATTTACAATTACATATGCGAAAACACACTGGGGAGAAACCATATTCTTGTAATGTTTGTGGATCATCATTTTCACAGAGTTCACATTTGAACAAACATATGCGTACACACACTGGAGAGAAACCATATTCTTGTGATGCTTGTGGATCAGCATTTTTGCAGAGTTCACATTTAAATAGACACATGCGTACACACACTGGTGAGAAGCCATATTCTTGTGAACTGTGTAAATTAGTGTTTTCAGAGAGTTCAAAATTGAAAAAACACATACAATCCCACACAGTAAATAAAACATATTCTTCAGAATTACCTGAATCAATATTTTCAACATATTCAAATTTACAAACACAAAGTGAAGAGAAACAAATTCCTGTTATGTATGAACCTTAGTCTTGTGATATTTATAGCTGTAAATTTGCATTTAAATCAGTATTATCAAAACAGATAGACACTGAAATGGAGATAAATTACAGTGTGTTCCAGAAGTCTGCTAAGGATTTAAAAATTTATTTTCACATTTTTTATTATTAAAAAAAAGTTTTATACAGAATAATTATTCCAACAATAGAAATATATTTCTTTTTAATTAGGACACATTATGATATAATTTTTTTTGACTTTGCATAGACATAATCTTTCACTAGCATTCTTCATGACAGTGGTTAAAAGTTGTTGCTGCAACCTTTTAAGTTTCTTAAACCTGTTTTGTAAGGTGCTCCAAAATAATTAGGAAGCATCAGATCAGGAGAATGTGTTGGTTATAAAATTTTCACAACTTTATGAAATTATCTGGTAACCAAAAGTTTACCTTAGAAGCTCCAATATTGTCTCTGTGTGCAATGGTTCTATCTTACTGAAATGACTTTGCAGGTTTGTTCTTCACTGTTACATGCAAAAAAAAGTCTCTATCATGACATTATAACGCTCACTAGTGATTGTCATTACATCACCATTTTCATCTTCAAATATGTATTCAGTCAGTTAAGTGCCATACGTGATACTGACTGGGCAGAAGATTATCCCGCAGTAGGTTGCCATTGCTTTCTGCGGTAGACTGGTTGCCGACCAAGGCTATAGAACCCAATCTGTCCTGTTATTTAACCCATAACTGGAAGGAAGAGACGGATTAATACCTTTCCCAAGGGTATTTGCGCGTAAATGAATGCAAAGAATTCAGCTGGAATTCAAACTCGGCTCCCCGATTTCGTGTTCCGAGCCGATATCCAATGCACCACAATGCACATATGTATTACAGTGCATTTAAGAGGATGTAATTCATGTGGATGAATTTTCCTAAGTTCTCTAATCCCCAGATCACACAGTTCTGCTTATTAACAAAGATGTTCAAATGCAAATTTTCTTTGTCACTTGTAATCAGCTTACAAACAAATCCGTTACCTTCATTGGCCAGCCTCTAAATTTGGGTTAGGTAATTTAAGTCTTGTCTATGACCTGTTGACTGCAACTTCTGTAGCATTTTCACTTTATATAGTTTTTATAGGTGCAAAATGCCTCATAAAATACAATGCAGACACCTGAGACTGGTTGGAGCACTTAACATATCAATGTTTTTGTTCAACAGTGTCTCACTTATGTCAATAATCTTTGAATAGTGCATAGTGGCACCTGTTAGGGTCCCAACTATGGACAGATAAACAAAACACTATGAAAGTGTAAAAATACCATCAATATATTTTTAAAGCAAAATAACCAGCAATTCATTTTATAGTAGAATTACCAACAATACATTTTATCTGTAGCTGAAGGCATACAATTGTATTCAAAATATGCTTATTTAAAGCCATAAATCTGTGTTCAAAATATACAGATTTCAGTATTAGAGGTTGACATGCTGCCAAACAAAATCAAGCAACCAATCTGTGAATGGATTCTACATGGTTGCTGTGTTATATTGCCTAAAATGTTGAATCAACAGACAAATCTTGAAATCCAATGATAATTTTCTGGCATGGAAGTGTCACCTGCATCCTGATGATGGATTGTTTAAATCCCAAATAAAATTTTATGATTTTATGATTTTGGTTCTTTATTCAATTGTGAATTTTTCCTGGGTAATTTCTGTATGAAAAATTAGTTTTTGAAAAGAAAATATGAAAAATTTGAGTTACTATAACATTAAAATATACCTCAAACACTTTTGACACACCCTGTATGTGAATTTTTTACATGAGGCCAATACACTACATATGAAATTTTATTATACAAGTCAATGTTTTCACACTTAATTGCTGTTGTTCCTAGGTTTAATCTGACCTTTGGTGGTAGCACCTGTTTGGGTCCCAGCTCTGGGAGAATTGTGAAATCCAAAACAAACATCAACAGTACATTTTTTATAAAATAACCAATAATATATTTTTATAGCAAAATGACAATGAAACACTAAATAAATATAAAAATACATTTTTGTAGTAAAAATATGACCATTACATTTTATGATTTACAAAATATCTCAATAAAAACCATATCTTTCCTCTGAAAGCATAAAATTATGTACAGAATACTTATATTTTGATTTTGAATAACCTATAGAGGTTGATATGCTGCCGAACAAAATTAACCAATCAAAATACAAAAATTGTCATTATCAACCTAATCTTGGTAACATTTTTAGATTATATCTATGATAAATACCTAAAAAATTTAGCTTGTTTTTGATTATAATATTGACAAAAACTTATTTGATGATGTGAGATTTTTATCATGCAACTTAAGGATTACTTATCACATTGTAAATAAAATATAATCATATAGATATTTATATTTTTAAATTATAAAATGTTCAACAGGGCTCATAGAACAATCATAAAAGAAATCGAAAATATTGGCAAGAGCAAAAGAGAAAATGGTTTTGACATCACAGATTTGAGAAAAATTGAAAGGGTAAAAAGCAAGAACTGTATTTTGAACAGAAAGAAAATATTTGAAAAAGTTTTTGTTGTAAATGTAAACAGAAAATAAATAGAATATTTTGAGCATTTGCTAAAAACCTAAAAACAATTAAATTTAAGTCAAATCACAAACAGAAATGTTCAAGAAAAAGAACATGAAAAATTTCTCAACAGTCATTTTTTTTTTTTAATGAATGTAGTGAATGAATGTATAAACATGATGGCTGGGTTAGACATTGGATCCTTCATGGAAATAGTCAACCAACACAACAGCTGGAGTTGGGGAAGTAAACTTTTAGGCTAGCAATAAAAATCATAGATCCCTTTAAAATTGCTGACTGTGTTTGGATAAAAGCAAAAATATCATATTGAAAATATTTGTACATGATGTTTTTGATAGGTACAAGGCATAACATAGAAACTTAAAAAGTATGCTGGACAATTCTTCATATTCTGCAAAGCTGATTAATGCTCAGTTTAACAAAAAAGTTTCAAAGCATCAGATTAATGGAATGCCTTCCAGTCTTTTCAGATCAAATTCAATCAAAAGTTTGTTTTCTTGGAAGGAATAAAAACCACTTGAAGTAATATTAAAACTGGAAAAATAGAAAATTTCACAAAATCCTTGAATTAAGGAGTGATGAAAGTTATGGAATGTCAGAGTTCATACTAACAAGTAAAATAATAATTTGCTAGTTTTAACCTGTGAAAATTTCATGGTTTTCTTATTTGAAATTTCTTATAAATATTCTTCAGGTAATGATTAAATAAGCTCATGGCAAGTTCTATGACAATAAAATAGCTGTAGAAATTCCACTATTGCATCATTAAATATTTGAGCTTAACAACTTTAACAAGATATTGGAATAACAATCATAAGTATAAATTCTGATCATTATTTTAAGAAGTAAGGAGGTACAAATGGAAAGATTTGAAATTGGCAACTTTTTAAATTCTACTGAAACAGCTATTAAGCACTTCAATCTTCCCATCTTTTATTTTTTCACTGAAACCATTTTTGATATCTTTTGCCTATTTTGCTTTGATATCTCAAAGCAAAATAGTTCGTTATGTTTGAGGTATTAGCAGGAGACATTAAACACTTCTCTCTTTCATTTTTTTACTGAAACCATGTATCATCTGTGGTAAGTCTTCTGTCTTTCCACACAATGAAAGCAAAATAGTCCATTATGTATGAGGTATTAGCAGGGGACTTTAACACTTCTTTGTTTGTTTTTTTTACTGAAACCAGGTAGCTTCTGTGGTAAGTCTTTTGTCTTTCCATGTAATCCAAACAGAATATTCCATTATTTATGGAATTATTTTCAGGGTGTAACAGCTGTGTGAACTAACAGAGTAACAAACACAATTATTATATGATCTAGGAATATAGAATATTGTGTTGATCAAATATATGGTTTTATAACCTTTTGAATTTATAAATAAAAAAATCATGTTGGACTTTATAATAAAAACAATATAAGGATATTTACAGTGTTTATAAGTTAAAGACTATTGTCCTCATCTTTGTTGTTATCACAACATTTGGCCTTCATCAGATGTATGTCAATCCAAGTAACCCACAGGGAATTCTGAACTGAACTCTTTATTTAATCTACAGAGATAAACAATTCATGTTACACTGCCCATGTCTTAAAATTTCTTGTCTAATTGTTATTTTTAGTAGTGCTCATTTATTGCTTGTAGTGTTTCCCCAGAGTTAAAGTTCACACTGCATGGTCCAGGGATTGAAATCAAAAATACTATCTCACCAAATTCACAAACCAGTGCTTTAATCCACTAGGTTATTGGCTCATGTAGAAGTGGTTGAAACTCACTTGATTGATTTCTAATATAAATACAGTCTGAAAATTTCACCATCAGTGGTTGGTTAATACCATTTTTTTTTTTTTTGTGAAAACATTGATTTGAATAATAAAGTTTGATATGGTCTAGAGCAAGGGTGGACAACCAATGGCCAAGCAATTTCCAATGGCAGAATTTGTTGAATAAAGGAAGTCTCTGAAAGACAAAAATTTTAAAAAGTCTGTTGCTATTCTCAACTGTTGGATATCCCTCCCGAGATCTTTGTCTGTTTGAAGAAAATTCTTTTTACTCTTCTTTTGGTTTTTGGTTTAACTCGTTCCTGTGAGCAGATTTTTTCTCACATGACAGCAGTGTTAAATTCACAATGAAGCTGCCTAACACCTGAACATTTAGAAAATTGTGTAAAACTCAAAGTAACAAAGTATGTTGTCGATATTGAGCAGTTGACTAAGTCGATGCAAGGGGAAGGCTTCCATTAATAATAAAAACTTTTAAAAACATTTTATTTCTATTAAAGTGCTTTACATATTATTGTATATATTACTATACAAAATATATTGTAGAATATGTATATTGACCTTGACTTGTATAAAATATGTATACCGCTGGTACACTGAATGATTTTAAAACCCTAAATCAGTAAAAGGTTGCTGACCCTTGGTCTAGAGTAAAATGTAATTAAGCAAAAAAATCAGTTTTTCAAGATTTATGCCTATTAATCTTATAATGCTTGAGTTTTAGAAGATAGTGATGACATTTATCTGAAATGTACAAATCTTTTTTGGTATTTTCTCTAATATATACTCACTAGAGAGAACCATCCTCGATCTGGAAGTTAGGATTTGCATTTCCAGTCAATTCACATGCAAAAAAGACATCTCTAAACACATTCCAGGTATGCACTTAAGAATATCATGAATCCAGTGTCTGAAATAATTTTTCATTTGGAAATCATTTAGACTTGTGGTCTCCAAACTTTATCTCGCTGCTATCCACTCATCTCCTCAGCCACATTCCACCATTCCCTCCCCACACCTATATGAAGGAAATTTCGTTTTGGTATTAGGTATACTAAAGATGAGACAAAGTGGAAAATCTATAAATGACATGTTTTTCTGAGTGTGTCCCCTCTCTCCCTCTCTCTCATAAATTAAATTACTTTATCACATCCAATATCCAGACTCGGGAGACTTTTGGTTTTTTATACCTAGTATGTGTATATATGTACACATATATACATAAGGGGGAAAAAAACACTAGTTTCAGAGAACTGTTTTAAACTCCAACACACCAAGTGGCTCTAATATAAATATATATGTATATAATATAATATAATATAAATATATATGTATGAGAAAGGATCAGATATAGATTGGAATATAACAGAATGAAAAAATAAAGAGCAAATAGGAAACATTTATCAGTCTAACATGTTTCACTTTCATTAAAGCTTTGTCTGTGTGTGTGTGTGTGTGTGTGTGTGTGTGTGTGTGTGTGTATCTATATATATGTGTGTGTGTATATATATGTTTGTGTGTGTGTGTATATATATATATATATGTATATATAAATATAGTGTATCGAGGCAGCAAATGATTTTCTAAACATACTGTTAAATATAAGAGACAATGAATGTCTATTATGTTTAATCATGAGCTCGTCTAAACGTATTTTGGCTTTAATTTCAGTTAAAAATAAAGACAAAAATTCTCCAACATTTGGATAATTTTTTAGTAAGTTGGTTCTAAGCTTTCGACTCAAATGAGCCATCTTCAGAGAGGCTATAAGAACAGTAACACAATAACATCCACCATCAGTGACGATTTTGCCACTGAACACCGCATATAGACAGAAGAACAGTGAGATTGTGTTCATTTCAGCGATGAGTCAAAATTTAACCAGTTTGGTTGTGATGGTAGAAGGTTCGTTGGACGCAGTCCTAAGAAATGATATTTGCCTCAGTGCACTAAAAGTTGTATTAAATTTGGAGGAGGAAGTGTGATAGTGTTTAACATGATTTCTGCTGCTGATACAGGGCATCTTGTTAGGCTACACGGTAAAGTTAACGCAACTGTATGCAAAGACATATTGAAGAAACATGTACCTAATTTGAGAAGTGCAATTAATCAACCAGCTGTGTTTATGCATGATTATGCGCCATGTTACACAGTGAAGTCTGTTGAGACATTTCTTTCTAAGGAGGATGTTACAGTTATGGAGAGGCTTGCTCAAAGCCCAGACATGAATCCTATTGAGAATGTTCAGAAGTTACTAAATGAAAGAGCGAAGGAAAAGAATCCAACAAACCTTGAAGAACTATGGACTAATTTGAAAGGAAAATAGAAAATATCCATTTATGAATGCATGACATTAATTGGCTCATGTAGCAAAAGATGTCAAGGTGTTATTGGAAGTAAAGGTTTTTCACATCAAGAACTAATGAATTATGAAAGCAATTTTGATTTGGATATGATGTATCCATTATAATAGTATGATTTTGTTAATCATTCTGATGTTTTTGATCATCTATTTTTTTCGAATGTTACATAAGTTATTCTTATAACATTATTAAAATAAGTTTATTGAGCTTTATATTTTGGAATTATATAATTTACCTTTCTTTCCTTATTTTTCCTTGATAAAATGTTCTATGAAGCTTTAAAACAAAAAATTATTTCACATTTAAACTTTTTCTTAACATCATTCTGATCTTCATGTTTGCTACTGTATATTGTTCACTACTCAATGACACAATTATTGCACTAATATTGCAATAAGGCTCTTAAAACGTGAACATATGGCAAGAGCTTTCATAACTGGCAGTAAAGTTTAATAACTGGTCGTAAAGAGAATGAACTGAGCCAACATTGCCTCACTATTGTTTCTTTAATGGACTGAGTCGACACTGCCTTGCTATTGTCTCTCTTCACAAGCATGACAGGAGGGAAATATATACACACACACACACACACACACACACACACTGGTCTTTATTATAATGGATGGAATTATAATCTGTTCACTAGAGAAACTGAAGCAAATCTTAATTTGTTTACAATTCTCATTTCTAATTTTTATACATTTCTAAAAATTTCCTTATTACCTGCCTCTTATTTCGACAAAACTTATGTATATTGTGTTTCAGAATAATTGTTAAGGTGAATTAATTTCAGTGATTTTTTTTTTTTTGTTTTAATATAAATATTCATTTCACTAATTTATTCAAGGATGTTATAAAATAATGTACAGTGGAACCTTGGTTCACAAATTTACTTAATTCCTGAAGGCTGTTCATAAACCAAGAATGTTTTCGCCATAGGAATCAATGTAAAATGCATTAATCCACCCAGATGATTGCTTATTTAAACTTTTACAACAGAACTTTTTGCACAAGTTCATGCACAAAACCAATGAAAATCATTAAATCTAACACAAAAACAAGACTAATCAAATGAAATATAGACAAAAATGTAATTTAATTTTAAGATTCAAACATGGTTTTCATGTTTGGCTATTTCTTTCTTCACCTCTATCATGGTTTTGGTAATTTTCTTTTCACTTTGCTTCTATCATTATTTTAGTTTGACCTACAGAATGCCTTATATAATAACTTATTGTATTTTGAGAATCATTTTACTGAAATTGAAGCTTGTTGAATTAATATATTAAAACAAGTTGTATTAAAAGGCTTACTTTAAGTAAACTTATTAATAAAGTTTTGAAGACATCATAACAAAAAATAAATGACATAATTTATTGTATTTAGTTAAATGCATATTTAGGGGATATAGACATTATATCGTAAACCCAACTACTGACGACGGACTCTTTTGTTTTTCTTTTCTTCCATTCACAAGTCGCTAACTTGGTTACATAATGCCAACTTTATAGTTAATCAGTTTTCTTTACTCTCCTCACTTAGAGCCAGTGTGTTATCTCAGTAGGGTTGTTTTGGGTTTCCTAAAATCTTATGATATTGGGATTGATAACAAAGTTTGGTGTGAACTCCTTGTATCTATTGTGTATGGACAGAACTGCATCACCCTGTCAAAGACTATGCAACACTTGCCATAGCTGTGTTAAAATTTTTCTCTTTCATCCTGGTGCTCGCTAGCCTGCAGGCTAAAACAAGAACTTCAATGAACTGCACAATACTAACAAATGGTTTATTAAATATAAAGAAAACTGCTCAAATAAAATGTCTATTAGCTACTGCAGATCAAGTACTCTGCTGAAAAATACTCTACTATATCAGATTTGATGGCTTGCAGGTAAGTACACTCACCATATCCAGTGACACTAGCATCTGAAAAATGGTGTCATTTTATCACCAAAACCTGAAGGTGAGTAACTTCTGCTGATTTGTACGTCAGCTAAATTGAATAGATCACTGATCCAGAACTTTCATTGAGGTCTTAAAGCTTCAAGCTCTTTATCCAGCTAATTTTTTCTTAACACATTTGCTACAGTATTTGTTCACCTAAAAGGAAAAAAGGACAAAGGGTGCTATGAACCCTAGTGGATCATAAACAGATGCAATAGTAGAAAGTACACCTCTTGTTAGAGGATGGAATTTTACTTGAATTTTAATTCTGGTGTTACACACCATTTTATGCCAAGAGCTCTTTCCATAGAAGGTAAACTTAAAGCCAGGTCTTGATCGTTGATGCTGACATGATCTTTTGGGATGGTTCCCATCAGCTTCTCCCTGTTAAAAACAAACTTGGAGAGCAGTTCTGCAAGGTTCTCTTGACAAGTTGAACAGCCCTTTTATCATGTTGAACATTTCTCAGACAATCATCCACTGACAAATTTCCAGGGGTAAAGCAAATAGTACTGTCACTAAACTGACCTTGCCTCTGCTGCTAGATATTTTAGGCCAACATTAGCACAGCAAGTAAACAAAGGCACTCTAAACAAATGGACCTTCAATCTATAGTTTGATGGTGTCATTTCTGTGTTGTCATTCTCCCACCATAAAAATGCTAAATAATCTTGATTTTACCTTCTCATGTAAAACTGGTAGAATATTTTTTCAGTGTCACATATGACTGCAACAAACGCTTTTTGAAAGTAGCAAAGGGCACCTCCCTGTTGGGATCCATCTACCCAGGTTTGTGTTGCTATCCGATGATCAGGGTTCCAAATATTTAATAACACATTTTTTTAATGAAACATAAAAGGGGATATTTTCTAAAGGAAAGGTAGAAGCAAAATCTCAGTTAAAATAACATTTATATATTTTTCTCAGAAGCATGCAATCACAATAAAATGTAAAATTTTCCATAATGAAGTGCTTGTAGTGCCATATGAGATATGTAGACAGATTTACTTCCTGACAGTCAACCTAATGTGTTCATGAATGGGTAGATAATGGCTTAGTCAGCAGCTGCTGGTTATTCCCTCCTATTGTGTGCATGGACAAGGCCTTAGTTCATGGTTGCTGTCTCTCTTCCATTATGTGTGTGGGTGTGTGCATGTGCACACACACACACATGTAAAACATACTGGCATCTAAAATTGTTTTGAGCCCAGAGAAGCAGTCAGTTGAGTGCCATATGTGATACACTCTTGGGCAATCATGTCTCGACAGAGACATGACTGACTGGGCAGAAGATTTATCCCGCAGTAGGTTGCCATTGCTTTCTGTGGTATACTGGTTGCCAACCAAGGCTATAGAACCCAATCTGTCCTGTTATTTAACCCATAACTGGAAGGAATAGGCGGATTAATACCTTTCCTAAGGGTATTTGCGCATAAGTGAATGCAATGAATTCAGCTGGAATTTGAACTCGGCTCCCCGATTTCTCGTTCCGAGCCGATATCCAATGCACCACAACGCACATCCTCAGAGAAGCAGTAGGCTTCTATTTTTATATCCATAAAGGGATCCAAAACTTCATTTCACATAGGGGTGTGAACTTTTTGAATACAAGATTTTCATTTGTTAGAAAATAATTCACACTGGTTCATGAAAATTCTGTTTTTTGAATTTGAAGGAGTGATTAATGGAGTTAGTTATTTTGTAAATAGTCCAAAAACAACACAACTATGTCCACAAACATTTTCACAGTATTTGTTATTTATCAAACAAACCTTCTGATGGAATTTTTATTGGTTAAAATTATATATATGATTTAATTTCAATATGCCAAAGTAATTGTTAGGTCAGGACCAACAGTTAATTGTTCATTGCAAGATGTCTCTTGAATCTTAGCAGAACAGTCAAATGCTACACATATTTTTCCAGGTTTTCATAGATGGTAAACTCTATGATGTGGAATGTATCAAATTAAATTGTTGTCACTCTCTAAAGAACCTTTTCTGCATAATTGCATACAATTCTATCATCCATGAAGTTAACATAATCTTTGATCATTCTATTGTCTTTTTTCAAGAAAATTTAGGCAGAAAGTTGCATATGTTTTACTGTTTGGCAATTTTGTTTTTCTATTTTAAATGGTAATGACATTTCATAATGACTATTGTCCTTTTTAGTGATATCATGCCTTGATTTCAATATGAACTTAAGATCTTCTTGAGACACATGGTTACATTTTCCAGCTATTTTTGAGAAGTCTGACTCAAAGACTTTTATGATAGCTGACAGATTTTTTTAATTTTTACTTTCACTCATATAGTGTATTTCAGTTTTGACTGAGATTTCCACACTTGGTGTCACTCTTTTGATTACTATGTGGTAATTGATTTTGATGTCATCACTGTTGCTCATGCAAAGATTCCCATGGCCTAAAATACTCCATCCAACATCTGTACATTGTGCATAAGGCTGATTTTCTCTTTCTCTTGGAAGTAGTGCCTGTGAGCAGTTGTACTCAATAAACAAACCCACTTGGCAGACGTGTAGAGGTGCTACAACATCTTGGTGATACTCTAGGTGAGACCAAACTTTAGCAGTTTTATTTGTTGGAATATGAGTTCTATTCACAGATATAAATTCTTGTGTATAAACTGCCATTAATGGAGACCTTTCACTATGCTTTCAAGATTTAGAATTTTGTCTCATGCTGGTCTTTGTTCCCTCTTAAATCACTCCTCATGTAAACAAGTAGAATGTATTTTTTTACATATATCACAAGCACTTCTACTTTTGCAAGTTTTTAAGAAGTGACCAGATCCTAGACAATCAAAGTGTAGACCTTCAACTTGAACAAACGTAATTCTCTTTGACTTTGTTTTCTTTATTAATTCCCTGCATTTGCCTATGCCCATTACATTAACTGAAAACAACTGTTAGAAAAGCCCTTTCCTTAGAATCTGATGACAATAGTTTTTCATTGGAAGCTCTGTTCATTATTGCTTCTCAAAATCTTTGTTATCCAAAGCACTTGGGTATATCAGCATTCTTTATTATTATTATTATTATTAATTGCAATGTGATGGGATTGCAAGCAATTTTTCCTTCTCTTGTCAGAAATTTAATTTGCTGAAGGGAGGAAATTGTTCTATTCTTCTGTTTCAATTCCATCTCATTATTTGCCAATATGGAACTTAGAAAGAAATCTTTTCATTATAGTCATTCAGTACTTCTAATGATTTGATGTGGACCATGGCTGCCTCACAGCTCCTCAGAAAATCAACAAACTCTCTAAACTCAAAACTATCTTCAGCCATGCTTGGAACTTGTTCCTGTAGAAATTTGCAGTTATGAAAAAGTTTCCATATCTTTACTCTGAAACAAACACATATTCAGTTCCAAGGAGGCAGTAGGTAGTATGTTTTCTTGACTTGTCCACTCACATATCTGCAGAGATAGTATGACTTTCTTAACCTGAATATTTTTCTAGTCAATCAATATTTCAAAGAAGAGTTTTCTAATCATTATATTTCAGTGGATTACCACTGAATATTGAAGGTTCAGGAACTGGGGTTCTATTTGCACTTAAAGTACCTGCCAACAAAGAGTTAGACATCATTAGATGGAAGCCTTCTTCTCAAGACGGATGCATACATCCTATACAGAGACATTGCCTTCTTAATTGTGATTCTTGTTAACTGTTTGTTGGTGTTCTTGTATTTGGTTTATTGTACTGAGGTATAATAAATCTCTATTTATATGTCCTCAATGTTCAGAGTTATTTCTTGCACTATTCTTTCTCTGTTTATCCCCTCCTGGGATATAACAATATTCTAGGCAGGTTTAGGGTAAACATTGTTGAACCCTCTGTTGAAGAGATTTAGTTCTTTCAGTTTGAATTTCTTTACCCTTCTCAGGGTTCTTGTTCTTTGGTTATGTATGAGCAGCTACACTTTCTCTTGTACATTCTCTTTTCTGGGGTTCAATAACATAATCAGTTGGTTCAGAGATTTTAAAATCAAGATTTAAATTGCATATAGTAAGTACAAAAGGTAAATGCAAACTTTAAAGCAGAACCTTAAAATGCCTGAAAATATTAATTTCAAATGGCTAAGCATCTTATTATCTCCACTTATTTTTGAAAAGAAATAATTCTTTTTTTATCACACAAAAGTTTGAAATTTCTAAACTTTTAATGTTTCATAAAACCGATAAATTTTCTTTTTTTTCTTTTTTCTTTCAGAAAAGCAGGTTAGTAATCAGATTCCATGAGTATGTTGAATGTTCAGTCAGTTGTGCCATACCTGATACAAGTATTAGCAATCATGTCTTGAAAGAAACATGACTGACTGGGTAGAAGATTTTCACACAGTAGGTTTCCATGACTTTTTGCAGTAGACTAGTTGCCAACCAACCTGTCTTACTATTTAATTCATAACTGGAGGAAGAAGAGGAAAATTAATACCTTTCCCAAGGGTGTCTGCGCATAAGTGAATGCAACGAATTCAACTGGAATTTGAACTTGACTCTCCGACTTCTTCTTCCAAGCCAATATCGACTGCACCACAACATACATCCTGTTAAACATGTCTAATGCAATAAATTTGCTTCCAGAAAGACAAGAGTTTTTGTTTTTATGGGAGAGTTTTTTTGCTAAATAAATGTGTTGTAAATACTTAAATAGCAAATGTTCAACAAACCAATAATGTTCCACAAACATGTTGAATGTGCCTAATCCAATAGAATATAAGCTTACTTCAAATTAAACAAGTAAATATGTCTTGACAACATAATTCTTAAACTATAACTCTTTATTGACTTGTAATTTATGTCAGTGTACAGGGTATGCATTACTGTGTAGCGGATATTGGCTCCGAATGAGAAATCGGAGAGCCTAGTCTGAATTCCAGTTGAATTCAGTGCATTCACATATGCACAAATACCCTTGGAAAAGGTATGAATTCATCACTTATGCCTCCAGCTATGGGTTAAATAGCAGAACAAAATGAGTTCTATAGCCTTCGTTGGTAATCAGTCTACCACAGAAAGTAATGGCAACCTACTGCGGGAAAGTCTTCTGCCCAGTCAGTCATGTCTCTTTCAAGGCATGATCGTCCAAGCGTGTATCATGTATGGCACTTAACTGACTGAATCTATGTCATAAAACAACTGACTTATAGCTTACATCAAAACAAAGTTTGTTTTTTTTCTGTAAACAAATACAAGCTGTTGTCTTTCTCCACTGGGGCTTAAAGACACAACATGCTGAAACACTAGTTCCCCCATACATTAGTGAAGTTAAGCAATTTGGGACATGGTCAATATTTAGATGGGTGATCACGTGGGAACACAAATGTGCAGGTGCAGTATTGGCTGAGAATTGTCAATCAGAGAGCCAAATTCTAGTTTATTTTGTTATATTGACTTACGTGCAAATAACTTTTGAAAAGGTACGAGCCCACCACTTCCCCTACCCAACAAATGGGTTTATTAGTAAATTGCAAAATCAGTATTACCTAAAAAAAAAAAAATTCTTAAAAGCTAAAAATATTTTTGGTTTTAAATGATATGAAATGGTTTGATAAACTATAAAAAAAAATAAAGCTATCAATTTCTTCACTGGTACTTCAATGACTAAAAACAATGAAAAAAAGCACTTCACATCGAAGGAAAGGTAACTTTCAATCAAAACCCTGTTGTATGGATGATAAAGTATAATTATGCTTTAAAATGTGTTTTCATAGGATTTAATAAAATTCTCAACAATTTCTATTTTTTGCTTTGAATATTTCTGTTAAAAATATTTCTATCTTTTTGGCATTGATCTATTTATTTCAGCCATAAAAATGAATTAATGATATTTTAAACTTAGAGCAGAAGAAACTTGAAACTTTCCTGTATCAACCTGATTGTCTTTGCAACATAACCACACACTTTTTGTCATAATTATATAAATACTGAATTAGCTAGAAATTTAAAATTATAATATGCTTACAAAAGTATGTTACATTTAATGTTACATTTAATGTTACATTTAATTAGATATTAAAATCCTGACAGTTTATAGTTACCAATTTGATAAATGGTTACATTTACCCTAAGCATGCCAGCTTAGGGTAAATGTAATAAGTTTCATAAGTTTCTTATGAAAAAAAGAGTGACTTTTGAAAAAGTTGTTAAGACATTTTTTAGTTCAAATCAAAAGTTTTTAATTTTCTCAGCTGTTTTTGGATAAAAGTTAAATTTTTCTTTTCATTATTAGAATGGCACAAAAGTAAAAAAATTATATAATCTTTGTCATAGCTATATTATAAGTACTGAATTAGCTAAATATTTAAAATTTTAATATGCATAGAATAGTATATCTAGCAACCGTTCCTGAAATCTGCATGTGATTTATACTGCTGATTCACTGGTAGTGTATATTTTCTCCCCTTTTTTATTCATTGTACATATATTTATCTTTCATTAATATTAAAGGACAAGGAATATGAGAAAATTTCCTGATGTTGACTGAAGGTAAATAATGCAGCCTTCCATTAATGCAATATGCCTTTTTTATGAGATAACTTTTTCAAACAAGGCATAGTACTGGATTAGCAGTTAGGGTTCATCATTTTACAGTTGAGATTGCTAGATGTAACATGCTGAACAGTTTTTTTCTCTTAAGCTTCTTGCTTGTGGGACTCTCTTCCTGCTTTCTAATTAACTTTGATCTTCAAAAGTTTAAATTCAATGACAATCTTCATGTTCTGTCTCTTTGAAACCTGTTCTTGTATTGTTTTTTTCTGTTTAATAATGATTTTTTCCAGATTCTTTCACACTCAGTAACCCTTTGTGTCTTGGTAGCCTTTATTTGTGGTGAAATGATTTAAAAAAACAAAACAAAAAAAGCATCACTGATGATAAAGCTTTCTAAAACTTCAATGGAATTAATGGTCCCAATGTGAGTTTGGAGTTTGGAGGACAACAGCTGTGGGCTGACTCAGAGAGGGGTGAGCTCCACCAGGTCTACTTCTCTAAGTTTCACTACACATGAATGAATACCTCTGGCTTTCTATCCAGATATGTAGATGGAACTTGTCTGGTGCTCAACAACTCCCGTGAACACACTTGGTCATGGGATTGATGATGATGATGATGGTAGTGATAAATATAGTTTACCATAAAGATAATATATATTTTAAGGTAATTTATCTTTTTCTTAAGTAATAGATCCTTTCATGAGGAAAATGTACTCTCTATTTAGGTAATATACTCTCATCTTTTGTTTTTCAATCATTTCACCTCAGATACTGAGTTAGAGAACATGAGAAAAACTACTATCAAGTGGAGAGGAAAATAAAAGAAAACAGAAGATAATTATTGACATTGCATTTAAAATTTTGAAGATCAAAGTTGACTGGAAATCAAGAAGCCGGAAGAGAAGTTCCACAAGTGAGACATGTGATAGAACTTATGGCTACATCTAGCCATTTCAACTGTAAAATAATGAGATCTTGCTGCCTATCTATAATGCACTTAAATTCATAAAGTCTACATACCATAGCAGAAAGTTAATCAGAACAATTATCAAGAAAATATTTGTAGCAAAAAGTACAGTGAAATTACATTATGGCAGTGAAAAGGGGACTAATGCCATGTTGGGACTGATAATATTGCAGATTCTTCTTTTGGATTTTATCAAGAACCTCTAAATATACAGCAGAAGCACCAGACCAGATATGGCAGCCATATTCAAAGCAAGGACAAGTTAAATATTTAATAGCTATATATTACAGGCTCATTCTCATTGGCCAAAAACCTTATATGATGAAATGAGCAGAGAAAACCATTAGCCATATAGATTTTCTATATAATAATGCAAAATATGCCACTATATTGAATCTAAATAAAAAGTGTCTTAAGTCACAAATGTATGTTGTTGAACATGGAAAAATGACATGTTTTATTTGCAAATGTGATAAAAAGAAATTAAATCTCAACACATACAGTTAAATAGATGAAAAGAATACATCTTTTTTTAGGAAACTCTATTTAAAATTCAATACAGAAATAGAAAATATAGTCAACAGTCTTCTGTAAAGAATTACAAAAACTAAAGTACAATATTTTCATAAATGTCTGCTAGAGATTTCTTTTTGTGAAACAGACCTTGGAAAAAATAACAGTAAAAATTATTTTAATGTTTTAAGTACTTTTTGCAACAAACAATTTGTATAATAAAATATTCAAATAGTTGTTATAGAAAATGAAACAAATGTTTTAGTAAGCACAAATCAGTCATCTTCATTTTGTAATTTTTTTATAATCATTTCACCCCAAGCAAGGCACAATGCCACTGGTGCACAGAATGTTACAGTGAGAGAAACAACAAGGTGTGGGGGTTGTCGAAGGAAGTCTAAGAGATGTATGGGAATCAAGTAGATAGAAGATGGCAATTGATGTTGCATTTAAAACTTGTAGAGTATAGCTATTAGGGAAGCAAACAAATGGTAGGGAGTTCCACTAATGGCAACAGTGAGAAAAGAACTGAAAAATGAAGATCAGGATAATTCCAGTGTCTGTAAATGTGAAATATCTTAACTTATTGCTCTTGTAGCTGCAGAACTACAAAAGCATGAAACTTACTGTTGCCAAATGTAGAGATAGATTTAAATTAAAAAAAAAAAAGGTTCATACTAAGGTTTCAGATTCACTACATTTTTAAAGAACTGAAAAAAAAAATCAATTTATGTTATTTTTAAATTCTTGTAATAAAATGGTTGTAAGTTGTTACTATCCAATTACCCATATAGTTTGACAACACTGTTGTTTTCTGGATGAACTCAGGAATATTGAAGTTCTTCAATATTAAGTATATAATCATTTTTTCTCTAAATGATTGAAAATTTTCAATAAATTAGATCGAATCTTATATATATATATATATATATATATATATATATATATATAGCCACAAACTTAGTATTCCAGTTTCACTTTTTGCATTAATAACAATTATGCTACCTGCACATCTTTACGAGGCAATCTAATAAAGATCAGAATATGCGTCAAATTTTTTTAATGCAAGTTAAAACCAAGGATGACAATCACATGTTACTAATGGCAAATCTAGTTTAGCAACTGTAAATTGAACAGTCAATGTCTTAATGTTGGACATGAATCAGGGTTCAACTTGGCACCAAAAACTTTTTTAAATTATTTACACAAAAAAGTAAATATTACTGAACTTTTCAGCACCCCACTGAATGTTCACTTTTTCACATTTTCAGATTAATTTTATAGTTTACTAAAGGCATAAAAAAATAAAAACTGGCTTGATTTACCGAATATGCTTAGGAACTTCAGTAGAAATGTATTACCTGCTTTAATAAGTTTTAAAAAAATGTTACAATTGAATTAAATTTCCTAAATGACAATGACAAAATTAATATCATGCTCAAAATGAAAAAGAATAAAAATAAGGAACAAGGGAAGTAATGAGAAAAAGGAAATAGTTGCTGAGATAAAGGAAACAAAATTCCACAAACAAAATTATGGAGATAATTAATTTCCCATAAAAAAAAAGAAAAAATGGCTTGACTATTAGACATTGTGCCTGCAAAAGAACAGTGTTTCAAAAGGTTGGTTATTGCCTTAACTTTGCTATTACTGTATACATATTTGACTTCCTCAAAAATATTTATCTACAAGATTATAAAATATATGAAACAAGTACAATGAGATGTTTATAATTTAACTTTTATAAAACTTTATTTCCTATTTTGAAAATATTTTTTTATTCAAGAATTTATAAAAGGTTACAAAATTATCAAAATATGTTAGAGGAACAGATGCTTCCATCCTCTTTTAATGAGTTTATGTAGCAGAAGCAAATGAAAGAAATGCTGGAAAAATGCATTTTTTCAAAATTTATAATTATGTAATATTTATTGTTTACCTTTTGTAAAGAAATTTGAAAAGAAATCTTTTTATTAAAAGATTTATATAAAAATTCACAAAATTATTAGAATATGAAAGCCAACTACAAAGCAATATTTATTATTTACTATTTTATAGCTATGAAAACAATTGTTTTATTCCCAGTTTTATAAAACATCAATGAACTATTGTTGTCAGTTATCAAGAATAAAGAAAATATACAAATCTGCTTTCATATGTTTGGGTTTTATTAAAATTCTAATCATCATTTTTTAAAACAAACATTGCTGAGGGAGTCAAAAAAAAGTAATAGTGGTGCCAAGGAAATAATTATCTGTTTTACACACCATTTTTTTTGCAGGCATAATGGTTAAATGTTGCTCACTACTGTATCACATTTCTTCCTTATAAATCTTCCTATAAGTTATTTTTCCTGAAACCAATTAACTCTGACCTACTCCTACAAATTTCATGTTGTCATTTTATTTCTTTTCATGCCTTTTTATTTGGGCACAATATTAATTTTATGATATGCATTGTGATGTAATAGATATCGACTCAGAATAAGAAAGCAGAGTGATGAGTTTGAATTGCATTCACTTATGAGCAAATGCTCTTGGGAAAGGTATTGATCTCTTCTCCCTTCAGCTATGGGTTAAAAAGCAAAACAGATTGGGTTTTATAACCTTGGTTGGCAACCAGCCTACCATAGAAAGAAATGGCAACCTACTGCAGGAAAATCTTCTTCCTAGTCAGTCATGAATTGAAAAAGACATGATCATTAAAGTGTGTATCATATATAGCAATTAACTGACTGACTTTGATCGATGATGTTATGTATATTGACTTGGAATGAGAAATCAGAGCCAAATTCAAATTCCAGTCAAATTCATTGCATTCGCTTATATGCAAATGCCCTTAAAAAAGGTATTAATCCATCTCTTCTCTCTCCAGTTATAGGTTACATAGTAAGACAGATTGGGTTCTATACCCTTGGTTGGCATCCAGTCTGCCACAAAAAGAAATGGTAATCTGTCGTGGAAAAATCTGCCTAGTCAAGTATGGATCGAAAGAGACATGATTGCCTAAGTGTGTAACAATCTGATTAATCCTTACTATAAAAGAGCTGTCTGCCCATCTATTGAAAGTCACCAGTAAGGAGAAGATAATTAGCAAGTGGTGGAGTTAGATCCTTTGACACCTGAATGTCAGTCAAGAGGATCACCATCAGGATATGTCAGCCTTTACTGACATCACATTCAGTTTAACCAACAATCACATTCTTCTTTCTCCTTTGCTGTCTTAGTCAATCGATAACATTTCAAGAAACACATAGGCACCATATATAAATAAGTAGCAACTGAAAATATAACAAATGACAAAGACATACAAAGGGCAGAGCCAGGCCGAATTGCATAATATAATTAGAAATGTAATAATAATTATTGCAATAATTTTTATTGCAAATTCTTGATAGTACAAAACTTAATAATAGCAAGGAAAAAGCAAAATTTAGATGACATTTTTATACTAAAAACTAAAATAAATAACTGGTTTCATCCCAGACCTTATCAAGTTTATTTCTGGGAAATTTATGTAAGCATAGAAAATAAAAAATGATTATGAGAGGAATAAAAAAAAAAATGCAAGAGAACTAGAGTCCAATAACATTAAAACCCAGCAAATAATCTCTCTGTTTACAGAGAGAAGGTTTGCAGGATTTTATGTATATGGACTCCAGAACTTTCAATGATATAGAGAGTGTGACCTTGATAGTACAGTAAAACAGTCAGCACTCAATCCAACAACACAATTCTTGCTATTTATGACATGTTGTGCTATGGATGACCTGGATGTATTTACCAGGTGGCTACTATTTGCAGCCAGATTCAAAATTCTGGGATGTAAATGTTGTTTCATTCTATAATCCAAATGCTGAGATGTTCTACCTATACAGTCGTGTCCAAAAATACATTCAAATTTGTCAATAACAGAATTGACATGAGGTGGTGATAAAACATCCTTACAAATGGAAGAAAGAATTGGCCAAGTAAAAAATATTACTCAAACATTAGCAGAGAAATAACATTTGCTAATAGAATGCAAAATAAACCTAGCTAAAGGCTAACCTTCTGTATCAATATGAGGAAGACTCAAATAAATCGGACATTTTTTAACAACGTGTGGCTTAGCCTTATAAAAATTATTGATGACATCATGCATAATGGAATCCAAAATGCCCAAAAGATATCCATTTTTAGAAAATGTATTCTTAACAAAATCCATTTCACCGCAGAGGAAGGAATTAGAACAAATTTTAAGGGCCCTGTAAGTCAGTGTTTTAATCAAAACTTTCATTGCATATATAAATTACAAGATGTATAATTAATAGTAAAATTTATATTATTATTATTTCATTTTGCATCATGAACTGCTTTTAAAAGAAACCCAACAGGTTTATGGGTGGTCTAGTTTAATATAGTAACTGTTGGTTGGGTAATTCATTTCATTTGTTGCATGTTAAAAAAAATGTGACTTAGTGAAGCTCAGTTTTTTCTAAACATGCCTTGTAAACAATGGTCAAACCAATAATTAATCTAATTTCAGTTTAAACTAAGATAAAGTTCATCAAAGAAAAGGAATCATAAATGATTAACCTCAAAATATTTCTGCTATTTTCCTTCATGAATCTGTTTATGTGCTTTTAAATGTGAACTCTGTCTACATGAATACCCACAAATGTCACAAGTATATGGTTTCTCCCCAGTGTGTGTTCGCATGTGAGTTTTCAAATTTGAACTCACTGAACATGCGTATCCACAGATATCACAGGAATATGGTTTCTCTCCAGTGTGTATTCGCTTGTGTATCCTCAGTTTGGAATTATCTGAGCCAGCATACCCACAAAGGTCACAAGAATATAGTTTCTCCCCTGTATGTGTCTGTATATGTCTTTTTAAACTAGAACACCGGGAAGATGCATAACCACAGATTTCACAGGAATACGGTTTTTCTCCAGTGTGTGTTTGTTTGTGTCTTTGTAAAGCTGAATTTTGTGAAAATGCATATCCACAGATATCACAAGAATATGGTTTCTCTCCAGTGTGAGTCCGCATGTGTGTCTTTAAATATGAACTATCAAAACATACATATCCACAAATGTCACAAGTCTGTTTTTTCTCATCATTGTGTTTTTTAAAGTGTGAGCTGTGGGAAAATGCACGTCCACAGATATTACAAAAATAAGGCTTCTCTCCAGTATGTGTTTGAACATGCTCTTTTAGTTTGTAATTCTGTGCAAATTCAGAGCCACACACTTGACAAGAATAGGGTTTCTCTCCAGTATGTGTTCGCATGTGTCGTTTTAATGATGAACTTTTGGAAAATGCATATCCACAGATTTGGCAAGAATATGGCTTCTCTCCAGTGTGTTTTCGCTTGTGAGTTTTTAAATCTGAGCTGGTTGCAGCTGCATAGCTACAAATGTCACAAAGATGAGATTTCACTTTAATTGGTGTTTGCTTGTGTAATTCCATTGTATAGTTTCCTTGGTATAGCTCTACCAAAACCATATAACAGCCATCTTTCTTCAGCTTTTATAGACTACAGAGATATATTTCCAACTTTTAAAAAATAATTTGTTTATAAACATACTTTATTGAAGTATGTTCAGAAACATTTTGAATTGAATATATGGATATGCAGGTTAAGAAGTAGCATAAAAATATGTTTGCAGATAAAATATCATTTATCAAATATTACTTTAAATTTTAAAATTGCATAAATAGCAGAAATCCAAAAATCACAAGAAAAGATTTCATGCAGAAAAAATTTTGATATTTCTTTGGAAATGTTTTTTGAAAATATTGCTGATAATCTTCAAAAGGGAACAGTTCCATATTTATGGTTTGTAGAAAAATAAAGTCTTATTTCATATTCGCAGATAAGATGGAATATTTCACTTCATACGTATGACAACCTGTAAAAGAAAAAAGTCATTAAAATGCATTATTCTAAGATTCATCATGATAAAATTATTCTTAATTTATTCGTTAAAACTTTTAACACACTGTAACTTTACTGAGCAAAAAGTTTGTCATTTCAGATGATTTACTAAATAAAAGTGTTTGAATTTCAGTTGTGTTGTCTTGTCCTGCTATGTCAACAAGAAAATGACTGACTAAAATCAAGAACTAGGTTATTGCAGTTTAGTGGCTGCTACATACAGTGGAAATTGAAGTAATATTAATGAATAATGCAGAATGCCTAAGGTTAATAAGTCTTAACTGAATATTTAAACAAAATACAAATATTCCTCAACAAAACTTTCTTTTCCCATATACTGATCTTTCAATAAAGTGAATGTTTTTTTTTTGTAAAAGTGAGTAAAGTAGCTTTAAAGAAGAAGATTCAATTTGCAATATGTGTATAATGCAAACCAGTCCCTAACTTTGTGTTTACATGGAGATTGACATTAGTTGATGCATAAACATCACAATTCACCCCCACTATTAATGCAATTTAAAAAATAAAATCTTTTGAGTCATGGTTACCAACTGCCTAAAAAAAAAAATTTTAAAAAGTTAAATCAGGGTCCTAATATTTTCCAACCAGGAGACCATGGACCATGTGGACAGTTTCCCAACCATTGTCTCTAAACTCCCTTAGGGATGGGTTCTGAGACTCACAAAGCTGAATTATATTAGTTTGGTATTTTTGAATGATAGGAATTGTGTGAGAGAGAGAGATTAGCAGGCCTGCAATGTTTTGCATGTATTTGTAGAACTCCATTCAAAATTCTTCAATATCAACAAGAACAGCAAAGAGACATTATTTCTATTGACAGGCTCAAACCAGCTTACATCAAAACATCTACTCAACAAACCAAAGATGAGTCTGTACTAATGCATATAAAACTCTAATATGAATAATTATAGTAATTACAGACACAAAACTTGCATCTTCTACATGTAAAAAAAGGCAATTCTTATTCTTCTATGTGTTGTGTTCCTTTAGAACATTTACGATCGTGGCCTTCCACATCTCCCTAACCTTAGTGGCTCTTAGCATGCTTTTCCTGTTACCCCACCAAAACTTCGCTCTGCCACCCACTTGCTGAGTATTCAAAAACTATGTGCTTAATTATTATTATATATGTACATTGTATTAATTTTCATTTAATGAATATTTTTTCTTATATTTTTATTTTTTTTATATACTTGTTTCAGTTAAGGTGATATTTGTAGAACACGATTGAAAATTGTAGAAAAATTCAATGGATTTAAATATTCAGCCATATTTTCAAAATGGGCTTATGTATACATAGAAAAAATCATTTTAAAATCTTAGTGTGTGAAGACTGGTATTAAGCTTTTCAATATTGAATGAGTAAATATAGTCTTCACTTAATAACTTAAAAACCTAATGTGTTCAAAGTTTTAAAGAATTTTTAAAAGAGTATTTTAACTTAATAAATTATGATAATTGCAAACAAAAACATTAAAACAATTCTTGTAAAAATTTATTATTCATCAAAAACATTATTTTCTCTTCAGACTATGATATCCTTTATATATATATATATATATATATATATATACACTAGCAGTATAGCCCGGCATTGCTTGGGTGTAATGACAGCTTTAAAACTAATCCATGGTCCTGGAGCTCAGTCTCTTTGGACGTTGGCACGAAAGACTAAAAAGCAATAGTTGTTTCCAGTTAAAGCGTAACTGTTGACTGAAAGAAAAGTGAATGGATGTAAGTCAAATTTGATTTCCTGGTATCGATATCAAATAAGTTTTTTCGTTGTAAACTGAATTTTGAAGGCTAAATAAGTCCTCTGAGTAAATGGTATCATTGCTGAGACTAAGAACTACAATTATACCTACTTAGAGCCAAACCCGAAGCAAAAACTAAAATAATATGGCTGAAAAAATACAGACATACAGGCAGATAAACAGACACACACACACAAACATCTTACCTTTTATATATATACATTATCAATTTTCTGCACTATTGTAAAAACTGCAACCTTGAAACTTCTGAATATCGTTTCTTATGTCTTTGTCTATGAGTGTATCAAATTTACTTAAAATTGGACCACTCCTTCTATGACCTGATTTTTTCGATTATTGATATTTATCGAGGGTACCTCGACACAAAACCTAGCTAAGAACACTTGCAGATGCTTATAGTACAACAGTGTAAATTTTCAAGAAAATCGGTTCAGCCATTTCGGAGTCTATAGGTAACAGACACACACACACACACACACACACACACAGACAGTTCCATTTATGAATAAGTTTAGATTAGATTAGACTTAGATAGATTTAGATATATTGTTTATAAAATCAATTAAAAGCTTATCTATAGAAAAAAAATAACATTTTTTATTTCACTATTCTGAGCAGAATTTTGGAAAAGTGGCAAATGTTTAGAAAAAGAAAAAAAAAGGTCATTTTACACTCTAGAAGAAGTCCTGAATTTAATAAATAAATCAATTTGCGGTCAGTAGTCAATTTTTAAGAATTTCAGGAAATTAGGTGGTGGAGAGGTACTGTAAACAGATATAAAATATGTATACATTTTTACCCAAATTTCAAAATAAATTTCATTCATTTCTAAATAATAACCAAAATTTGACAATTATTTGATTTTTTGCTAGAATTTCCAAATTCCGCAAAAAAAAAAAAAAAAAAAAATGTGCTTCATAATATTGCCTTTTCCAGAAGGAAATTGAAGGAAAAATCACATCACTTACTCACTGACAAAAACAAAGATTTTTTACCAAAAATATTAAATAATAATAAATACTTCGATTTCCTCTTAAAGAAAAGAAGCATTTTATTTTTTTGGCGATAAAACTTTGTTTTTATTAGGTTTGGGGCGTTTTGACATCATATGCTGTTTTTTCAGGGAATGAGTGGAAGCAGTGTAAAAAGAAACAGTCATTTGACACACCGTTTCTTTTTTTTGTGGCGGGGGTACGAAAGTTGAACTTTGCGGTCACATTTTCATAGAAAATATTAAATTTCAACTTAAATCTTATTAGAATATCTTTTGATAAATTGCAATGAACGAAAATATTTCAATAATCATGTACTAAAAAAAAAAAAAAATTAAAAGACCAATTATAAAAGATTTATTTCTCGGTCATTGGACCGTAAATATTTCCCCTAGTTACAGGAACAAAGTTTAGTAAGCACCGTTTCTAGTACCGCAGAAAATAATCTTAACACAAATTAAGGCATTGAAAATTGAGAAAACAAACTTTTTTTTTCTAAAATGAATAAAGCACCCTCTAGGAATAAATTTAATTGATCAGCGAAAAAAAGGAAAGAAAGAAAGCCTTTTAAAGAAAAAAATAAATAAAATCTACGTCGATAATAATAAAAAAAAGTAGTAAAAATGAAGTTAAGCATACTTACTCGTTTCAATCTTGGAGGTGCTAATTCTTATGCAGAACAATAATTCAATATTTATTGGGTATGAAATACGAAGTAAAGTAATTAAAATGATAAATTTTCTCTAAAGATCTGATGGTAAAGTGAAAAGTCGTTCTGTTAGCGTAGGAATTTCTTTTCAACAAGGGAGATAATTCGAACAGAGCGATTTTCTTGCAAAAGAAATTTAATTTGGGGTTTTCCTTTGCGATGGAACGTCATGATTTTCCTGTGTAATAGCTGATATAAATTTCATCTATGTTTTATTAATTTAAAGTAACATATTTGTTTTCAAAATTGACAATGAAGAATTGTCTGATCGTTAAAAATTACATTTTTTTGCACATCTCAAGAAAATAAAAAGTCTCTATTTTGAAAAAATGAAATGGATATTACAATAAAATATATCAATTAATTATAAGAAATCTAGTTATTGTTAGTGCAGAGCTGCTGCAAGAGTCTCATACCTCCTACCCACTATGATACCTCCTACCTCTACTCCATCTTAATTTTCATAAAGTAGCATTCATATAAAATACAAATTTTATTGTAACCTAATAAAAATGAATATTGAATGGATATACAATTCAACTAGACTAGAAAAGTTGAAAATAAATACAATGTATCTAAATACAAATTAAAGACGTCATACATAATAGATTATTCTAACTTGAATAACACAATGTTTTGCTGCATTTGCAAAAATTTTTTGCACCTACTTGAAAATTCTCTTGTTAAAACGTTGAATAATTTGAACACATTCAACACTATGGATTCAAAATAGTTTATTTAATCTAGTGTTTTTTTTTTAAGACTTAGCATAAGCAAAACAAATTCACAGGGTTAGACAAAAAAAAAAAAATGAAATCAAGACTCACAAAAGTTTTTCATCCTTTAATAGTCAGTTGTATTTATTTTTACATATGTTACAAATTAAACTAAGTAGAAAAAAAGCAGATGTTGATAAGATACCGAAGGTAGTGAAGCACTGCCCAAGGACTCCAATCAGGCTTGTCCCTGGTCGAATGAAGGTTGGATATGCATCAGCCTGTATGAAAACCCCTGTTGCCCATGAAAAATTGCTGAATACCTCCAAATTGAGTATCCTACTATTCATCATATATTACTATATAACAGATACAGATGCAGTTATCTTTTTTCATATCTAAGTATTACAGCTGTAATACTTAGATATGAAAAAAGGAAGCTCTAATCCAAAGAATTCAAAACTTAACTTAAGCAATTTTAATTTGGTTTTCATTTCATTTTTATATATTTTAAGTTTTTGTCAATGACTGTGAGAAAATGCTTTTTTTCTTCTGTTACATTTCTCGCTTATGGAAATCTATTCTGACTTCTTGCAGTCCTGTCAACCATCATCTACAAAAATTTAAAGGCAGCAATGTCATTGTAATTTTCTGTTTCTTGGTGTGCTATTCTTCATTGTCATTTTTTGCCTCTTTCAGTCCTCAGTAACCCCTTGCATCTAGAATTATTGATAAGTATATAACAAGATGGAAAATCAACCAAAATCAGTGTTGATAAACTAATTTTGTTCATTCTCCAATGATTGTGGTTATCACAGACAATATACATTTGCATGACTAGCTGGTGACTTTGTATGGCTAAAACATTCCTACTACATTTAAAAACATAACTTCCTTCACCTACAATTTAAGGAGGTGTTCACTATATTTGGATATATACAAATCAATTTTATTAATATATGGAAGGAGCAGATATTTTCATTAGATAAGCAACTCCTCCATAACTGATAACCTCATAATTCCCAGACAAATACATCCAAGTCTATATTTTTTATATTTTATTTTAAGTTTTTGTCAATGACTATGAGAAAATGCTTTATGTAGCCATAAGTTCTATTCTAACAATTTCTTACATTTCTCGCTTGTGGAATTCACAGTAGGTTGCCATTTCTTTCTGCTCTAGACTGGTTGCCAACCAAAACTAAGGAACCCAATCTATCCTGCTATTCAAACCATAACTGGTGGTAGAAGTTATGGATTCTCAACGGTATTAGCACGTAAGTGAATGAAACAAATTCAACTGGAATTCAAACTCTGCACTCTGATTTCTCATTCTGAGCTGATATCCATTGCATCACAACTCTAGTCTAGTTCTATGTCATGGACTCTTCTAGTGATATAAAAATATATATATATTTTAAATTATATATTAAAAATATAAAAAATGTAATGTGCATATGTACATCTAGATTAAAATTAAATCTTTTCATTTGATTTTAATAAAATATCTTCTTATTTTCAGATTTTTATTTTGCAAAGAAATTGATTCCAGTGTGCAAATAGAGGAATTTTTCAATATGTACATTTTTTTTTGAGAAATCTATTTAAGTTTGAGAAATGAACCAGAAAGGTGAAGCAATTCCTTATACATGTACAATACAGAAATCTACATTTTCTCAAATTTCAGATTTACAAAAACCCACAGGTTCAGATAAATCTTATTCTTGTGAAATTTGTGGATATACATGTTCAAAGAAATCATCTTTAGAAATTCATAAACACACACTGGTGAAAAACCTTATTCTTGTGAAATTTGTCAATATGCATGTTTAAACAGCTCAGCTTTAAAAATGCATACACGAATTCCCACAGGAGAGAAACCATATGCATGTGACATTTGTGGATATTCATTTTCACAGAAAGGACATTTAAAAGAGCATGTATTAATACACACAGGAGAAAGACCATATTTTTGTGACATGTGTGGGGCAACTTTTTCAAAAAGATCAACATTGAAAGAACATATTTTAGCACATACTGGGGAAAAATCCTATTCCTGTCAAATTTGTTAAACTGCATTTTATGGAAAGTCTAATTTAAAACAACATGTGCAAACACACACTGGTGAAAAACCATATTCATGTGAAATTTGTGGATATACATGTTCACAAAACTCAACATTAAAAACTCATGAACGGACACACACAGGAGAGAAACCATATTCTTGTGAAATTTGTGGGTATGCCAGTTCAAGAACATCAACTCTAAAGATTCACAAATGGACACATACTGGAGAGAAACCATATTTTTGTAAACTTTGTAAATACATATGTTCAAACAGCTCCTCTTTTAAAATTCATATGTGAACACACAGAGGAGAAAACCATATTCTTGTGATATTTGTGGTTATGCATTTTCACATAAAAGCCATCTAAAACAACACACAAGGATACACACTGGGGAAAAACCATATTCTTGAGATATCTGTGGCTCTGCTTTTTCAGTTAGATCATATTTGAATGATCATATGCAAATACACACAGGTGAGAAACCATATTATTGTGAAATTTGTGGATCTGCATTTACTATCAGGTCTCATTTAAGCCAACATATGCGAACACACACACAAGAAAATGGTTTTTCACCAGTGTGTGTTTGCATATGTTGGTTTAAATGAGACCTGATAGTAAATGCAGATCCACCTGTGTGTATTTGCATTCTCTTCTGGTTTCAACCTTAAAAGACATATACAAGTAAACATTGGGGAAAAACCTTTTTCTTGTGCTTCATGCATTTTGACTTTTCCAACTTGTTCTGATTTTCAAAAACATATTCAAACACACACAACTCAGGAAGTATTTCCTTGTGAACTTTATGAATCTCCATTTTAAACATGATCATACTTAAAATCAAATACTGAAACATATAACAGAAAATTATTATTTACTGAGATATTTCTCTCTCTTTCTCTGTATATATATATATGTGTGTGTGTGTGTGTGTGTGTGTATACATTTTCTAAATATGAAGTTCGTTTCTAAACACATGAAAAGAAAATGGGGAGAAACTATATTAATATGAAATTTGGAGGTACTGTAATTTCTAGTGTATAAGAAACCCTTACAAGTTATATTTTTAAAATTTTTATTGAACAAAAATTCACTTTGATACTTTAAAAATTAGGATATATTGTTTTAAACACAAAACAGCACAAAAGCATCAAAGTAAGAAAATTATTTATAAAAGAAAGTTTACTGTTGTTTTTAGGTGCCTTATTGATGATAGAGAATATTTAATTTTTAAATTTTCCAAATCCCTGAGCTTATTAATACAATTCAATTAACTAATTTTGCTCTTTTTGACACTTTAAATGAGTTTCCAAACTTCATGTTTATTAAGACTTCTCTTTCATTAAAAAAAACTGAGAGTATTCAGTTTGGTTGAAAATGCTCATTGATTTCAATATTGTGTGAAAAGAAATCGAACATTTCCACTTTGAATCTCATATCCTGATAAAAAAGAATATCATCCTCAGTCCTATGCAGTGTGTTCAGTCAGTTCAGTACCATATGTGATACACATTTGGGTGATCATGTCTCGAAAGAGACATGACTGATTGGGCAGAAGATTTATCGCACTGTAGATTGCCATTACTTTCTGTGGTAGACTGGTTGCCAACCAAGGCTATAGAATCCAATCTGTCCTGCTATTTACCCCATAGCTGGAAGGAAAAGAGACAGATTAATACCTTTTCTAAAGGTATTTGCATGTCAGTTAAACAAATTCAAATGAAATTTGAACATGGCTCACAGATTTCTCATTCCAAGCTGATATCCACTGCACCACAACACACTTTGTGTCAAATTTCTTAAATGATTTAATCCCTGCTTCACCAAAATGCATGACTCAGTGAGTGTCAGTCGTTTCCTTCATCCACTAGGGGCCGTAGCAAAATCTTCCTGCTTCATCCAGTTGTTTCATTCCTTCCTTGTGTAAGTCTTAAACAATTTGTTAACAGAAAGGTTGCAGTTAACTTTTTAATTTGTTGGGTGTAACAGCCACTCATGCTTTTTCTTTATTTATCCATTTTATAATTCCTAGATATGATGATAAACTACATTCAGCAGTAAGGTTTCTGATCAGGAATTTGGCATTTTTAAGGAGTGTAGAGCCAACTCTTGTTGTTGTTTCCAGGTTAACCCTGACCTGGGGTGATAGCACCTGTTTGGGTCTGAGCTATGAGCAAATAAGGAACACCCAATCAAAAATCAAAACACCAGGAAAGTATAAATATATATTTTTATTGTAAAAATACAAATAATACATTTTTATGAAAAAAGAAAATTATTATCAATACATTTTTATAGCAAAATAATAATAAAGCACTAAAAAAAAGTATAAAAATACACTTTTATAGTAAATTTACCAGCAACGTTCTTATTATTTATTGTGTCTATTATAACACCTATATCAACCAAGATAAGAACAAAAGTTTGAAATAATTCCAAGATTATAGAAAATTATTAATCTCAGAAATACATACAAGCAAAATACTTTCCTGTATTTCAAACTAAATTTGAGTTTTAGTTTTGTTTAATCAATGTGTTTTTTCAGTGCAAAATGATGTTAAAACTTTCAGTAGTAATGTATGGTCACCTGCTGATGTAAGAAAAAAAAACAATTTTAACCAAAATGTTGAAGGTTCAAAAAAGGATTTAAAAAAATATAATACTAAAAAAATTATTTGGTCTTTCATCTTAATAAAATAAATATTTTGATGATAAAACTTATTTTTATTAAGTTTGGGACATTTTTTTTATCATGTATGCATTTTTGGTATATTTTGGAGTTACCTAGCTTAATGTATAATTATTTCTCAAATTTTTAAGAGACTTTTAATGAAAAAACAAACTTTTCTTCTCATAAGAATTTCTAAGTAAAAAAATAAACTTTTATAACAATAAATTGCCTTTTAATTTTAAATCAAACTATTTCTCTGAGATTTTAGGGTTTAAAAAGTTTATAGGAATTTTGGCAAAAATTCCACTTCTGCTTTTTTTCCTGGCATCACATTGTTTAATTTATAAAAAAATTAAAACTTTTAACTGAATATTTACTTTGTGATCAGGCCTATGCTTTCAAGTTCTTGGTACTAATAAACAGGTATGATATTGATATATGACAAATATGAAAAGGCTGAAATTGACATAGATTGTCATAGATCTGAACAGACTGATATCAATATATAGAAACAGTGAAATAATTATCAATATGATACTAAAATGCTCTCACAACAGATAACAAGAGCTTATTTTTATTTTATAATGTGTTGTACAGTGGATATTGGCTCGAAATAAGAAACTGGAGAGCTGAGTTCTAACTCCAGTTTAAATCCCTTATGTAAAAATACCCTTGGGAAAAGTATGAATCCATCTCTTCTTCTAGATATGAATTAAATACAAAGACAGATTGGGTTATTAAGCATTGGCTGGCAGCCAGTCTACTGCAGAAAGTAACAGCAACCTACTGCAGAAAAATCTTCTGCCCAGTCAGTTATGTCTTTCGAGACATGATCACTCAAGTGTGTATTATGTACAGCACTTAACTGACTGATACACACAAGAGAGTTTGACAAGCATTAAGCTGTGATTTTTCTTTTTTTTTCTCCAACTTTGATTTTATTGCTCAGTGTAGGCTAAGGATTGTTCAGACTTGGAGAGTTATATATTATTCCAATGTGATGTTTGAAACACAATCAAATTGTGTGTCTTTATATGTATTTTTTAAATGTGACAAGAAAATGTAAGTCACTGATGCACAACACAGATGCATATGTTCAGGCAAAGTTACAGATGACACGTGAAAGAGAATCAGCTCTTCTTTAATGATTTAAATTTTGTTATGACATCAATTTGCAAATGAAATAATTTTTAAAATTTCACATTAATATAAAACTGATTGGATATTTGGAATGTTATATAAAATCATATTTTTACCTCATCAAATACGATGAAGATTAAAATGCTTTCCTTTTTTGCTTAGCATTTCACACCTGAGTATTTTAAATGAAACCCAAATTGTTGATCTATAATTTACAATTAAAAAATATTTTCAATAGATACTATTATAGATAATTACACCAAAATAACAATTGTTGTGCATTAAATGCATAATTTTTGTAAATAAAAACCGACAGAATTTACCAAAAAACTTTTCCAAATAACTGTCCAATTCAACTTTAAATGTGAATCAAAAGCAGGAAAGTAAGTTATAGAATTCTCTTTGGTGTGATCATAAAAACAAATAATCTATATTACAATGTTCCAGTTTCTGTTTGTGTGTGTGCTTGTTTCTGTAACAAAGAAAATATTGTAGCAAGATATTTCTTTAAAAAAATGCCATCAATAGCTCTAATTTGAATAATAAGTCTATTCCCAGTCCAATTTGCAACTTAATAGTATAGGAGGGTTAAACATTTATAATGCTTTGATCCTTGTATATTAATTTGCTTGTTACAAAAGCTGAAAACCAAACATTGAAAGATGAAAATAAATGGAAAGATTACTAACTACTGCTTAAAATAATAGCTTTATTTTGTAAAAAAAAGTTTTTATTACATGTTTTTATACAGAAATATTTTTTTTAATTTACAAGGTAGATATTACTTTACTCTGTCAGTTTTTTAAGTCAAAATTATTAATTTTTTTATTTCTGTTTATTTTCCTCTTCCATCATGAATACTTTAATACTTAAAAATAATTTTTCTAAATTACAAATCTTATCTGGCAAAAAAATCACTTAACACTTCTACTGATTCATGGTTCATAGGAATACAAACTAACTTTAAATTTTACTTGGATTTCAGCTCAGTACACAGATGTTCCTATTGTTATTTGTAAATAATTAAAAATATCAACTGTACTTGTGGAAAATTCATAGTTTTCTTATTTTAAATTTTTGATGAATTGTAATTCATCAAAATTCAATTATTAAATATATTCCACAACTGTACTGTTAAATATTTGATCTTAAAAATTTTAGCAAAATACTGCAGTAATAATAATAATAATTATGAATGCAGGTCATTTTAAAGAAATAATAAGATACAAATGAAAAGATTAAAAATTGACAAGATTTTTTTCAATTTCAATGAAGCAGACATTGAGAGAATTACTGCCGCCTCTCTTTTGCTCATTCTCAGTAGCATCTCTGATATATCTTTTTCTTCTATCATTCTCAGCAATCAAAACAGAATGGTCCATTAATAGCAGGCATAACATAAGTGCTAACTAATGAAAGAACAAGTAGAATTAAATAGTGATTTGGCATCAAGATTAATGGCCGTCTTTAGCAGCCTTTAAGTAAGCTTAAAATCTTTACTGTGCATAATGACATTTAAAGCAAATAGATTTACTTCAAGGATTTCCAGATAAATTTTCTAGTCCACACAGTTTAAAAAATGAAATGCACAAAGGCAGCAAATTCACATTTATATTTTTACATGATTGTTATGAAAAATAGCATGTCCTGAGATCATTGAAAACATCACATATATTATAATTATTATTTCTGGTGATGGGTTTGTTTGTGAACTGTTAAATTTGAACTTTTTGAACAAGCATATTTGCAAAGATTACAAGAATATGGTTTCTCTCCAGTGTGTGCCCGCTTGTGTGATATTAAAGCTGAATTATCAGAACACGCATATTTACAAATATTACAAGAATAGGGTTTCTCGCCAGTGTGTATTCTTATATGCTTTTTTAAAGTTGAACTCTGTGAACATGCATAGCCACAAATTTCACAAGAATATGGTTTCTCCCCAGTATGTGTCCTGATGTGTGTTCTTAAACCTGAATTCCATGAAAATGCAGTGCCACACACTTGACAAACATATGGCTTTTCTCCAGAATGTTTTTGCATGTGTGATTTCAAATGCGAACTCTCTGAAAAGGCAGATGCACAAATGTCACAAGAATATGGTTTTTCTTTTGTGTGTGTTCGTTTATGTACCTTTAAATGTGAACTATTTGAAAATGCATATCCACAAATGTTACAAATATATGGTTTCTCTCCTGTATGTATTCGCTTATGGGTTTTCAATGCTGAACTTACTGAACATGCATAGCCACATATGTCACAAGAATATGGTTTTTCTCTTGTATGTGTTCGATTGTGTATTTTTAAATGTGAACTATTTGAAGATGCATATCCACAAAGGTTACAAATATATGGTTTCTCACCAGTGTGTATTCGCTTATGTGTTTTCAAAGCTGAACTTACTGAACATGCATAGCCACATATGTTACAAGAATATGGTTTTTCTCCTGTATGTGTTCGTTTGTGTGTTTTTAAATGAGAATTCCTTGAACACGAATATCCACAGATATCACAAGAAAATTGTTTCTCTCCTGTGTGTGTACACATGTGCGTTTTCAAAAGAAAACTTCTTGAAAATGCAGACCCACAAACTTCACAAGTAAATTTTTTCTTTTCTCTTTCATGTATTTTTACACTTTCTCTGAAATTTGATGAGTCTGAGCAAGAATATTTCTCTTTGGTGTCTGTTTGCATTTTTTGTTTCAAAACTTTACTTGTGTAAATTGCAGATTCTGAATCTTTGCATGAAAATCTTCACTATTACAACAGTTGCAATTATTGCAATCACTAAAATGTCACAAAAATGATTTGAGAGTTCTACCTTTTATATATTTGAATATGCAACTCCACAATTGTCACAAGAACATGGTTTCTCTCCAATTTGTATAAACAAACATCTTTTCAAATATAATGTCACATTAAATCTAGTTTTATATTACTTTACAAATGTTAATAATTTCCAGCAAACATTCTTAAAATAGTTTTCTTAAATTATAATCTGAAATTTCATTGTTGAAATGAAGACCCATCCACAATTGCTATATTTCCTGTTCTTTGATTACTTTGAATAAAATTCATGTCCTCTTCAGGATAAATTTAATCTGTGAATAAAAATAAGATTTCAATAGAGAAAAGCTATATGATTGCATTACATGTATATATTCAGTATACCATCAACTAATAAGAGATTTTACATTCCATTATGTTTTATTAATTGCATAATATACATATGTATAAAAGACAAATTGTATGTTACATCAATAAGAACACATTTTTACCAACAATATTAATTATGCTATATAAATAGTTGAACATACTTGACTAATTTTGATATCATCTTTCAACATAATTTTGGTTGCTTACTATCACAATATCTTCCTGATATCATCAGTTCTCAGGCCGGTATCTATGCTGATGACACAACTATTTACACATCTACTTATGTCTGACCGGTTTGATAAAGTCAAATTGGCAGCTGATTTCAGGTTCAAATAAAATACGAGCAATCAAAATGCACACAATTAAAATGTTGTTAATTATTTTAAAAATTGACGGGGTCAATTATTTGTATTAAGCTTTTAAATTTTCGATTAGTAATTGTAGTCTTCATGCATTAATTATATACCCTAGCCGGCCCGTTAGAGAAAGAAATTTAACAATAATTTTAAAACTTTTTATATATAATTTTTACATATAATTAAAAAAAATGAAAACAAATGAACATAACTATTGTAAAAATTAATTAGTCATTGAATTTTTTTTCTTTTCAGACTATGCTTAATTTATATTGTTCATAAAAGCAATCAGAAGTTTATTCACATAAAAATTGGCATAGTTATTGCATTTTTTGCAATTCGGACCTACTTTTTAGAAAGATGGGGACTATTGAAGAAAAAAAAACAGTGAATCAGCATTCCCCAATGACTCCTGAATTTTTATTAGTTTTAGAGTGGCCCGTGGTTGAATTGTTACACATTTCTGGAATTTAATTGGTGGTGGGGGGTTAACATACTTAAAAAAAATAATATTTTTACCAATATTTTCTAAAAGTAATGCAATCAAAATTGATTACATTCAATTATAAATAAGTCCTGAAGTTTTCATCAAAATCTAACCATTATTTGATTTATGCAAGAATTTCCAAATTAATGTGTCTTTCACGGCCAAAAAAAGTGCATTGCATAACAATTACATTTCTTTACTTAATAAAATAGTGGCAATTTGGATATCACACTTACATAATAAAAAAAAAAGACTTTCTACAACAATTTCGAACATGTTAGAAATAATTTTAAAATTTTAAAAATATTTTTAAAATGCTTTGTTCTATCCTCTTAATGGTAATATAAACTTTTTGCCGATAGAACTTTGTTTCTATTTAGTTTGGGACCTTTTCCCTTCTGACTATGCTGTTTTTTCAGCGATTTTGTGGAGGTTTACTTTGATCTGGTCTACACTTTTCTACAAAAAGGATAATTGACTTTCATGCTAATTCTCTCCCTCCTTCTCCAGCTCTTCAGGACCATTAAACTCTCCTGGAGACATTCGGGCCACAACCTCATCATGCTGTGTTGCTACTCTTCTTTCTGTGACAAGTAGGATTTAGAGAGTGGAGTTGCTAGCCCCATGCCTAACCTGTTTTTTAATTCAAAGTTGTCTTCCTCCAAGACTGGTAGACTAGAGAGCTTAGTTTACCCTGCTATTTAACCCAGAGCTGGAAAGAGGAATGGCTAATTCATAATTTTCCCAAGTGTAATTTTATGAAAGTGAAAACAATGAACTCTGCATAACTAATTCACTTGCCACACCTGTAACCACTATGATACATGCATATATTTTTACTACCATTCTACTTGGATAGATATAACAGGTGAGCTATTTTGTTGCTAAAGGTCAAGATAATTTGACCTTGAAATTAACCTTTGACATATTAGTTTGACAACAAATTTATCTGCTTTATGGCAAGATGTACAAAATTTTGTAGTGGAATTTTGGTTAGGTACTCTAAATAATTATACACAACAATCAATTTTTTAGTTTTTGTTTTTAAATATATGATTTAGAATAAGAAGCAAACTCATTCTTCCTACAACTGTATATCTAATACCTAAACTATGATTATTTCATTTTAACTTTCTTCTAAGTCAAAATATGTGCTGGTCATAAAAGTAATAAAAATTATTATTAAGTCAGTATAAAAAACTGAAACCTATAAACATGGTCCATTGAAACAAGTTACTTACTCTCTAGACTGTAAAGATATTAGTGGCTTTTCCTAATAGTTGAAATTCTTCACCAATACAGGTAAACCAAAACAGTTTTAAGTAATTTTTAGATTTCATATTATGTTGGTGTAATGATACAACATAATTATTATTGAAAAATCTTTAGTAGGTGAAAGTTATTTACTGCAAAACAATGAGATATTTTTGGAGATATTTTAGAATTTATGTCTTAATTCATATGAGTGGTATAAATGAAAGTGAAATTATTACACAATTGAAAGTTTGCAGCTTGTGAAAAGAGGTCCAAAAAGTACAAATTTTGACAATACTTTCAAAAAGCTAGACTATTCTAAGAATTCAAATTGAATTTGACACTGCAGCATGCGTGGCAAGACAAGCCAAGAAACTTGTAAATGAACAAAGAATATTAACTCTACCAAGTTTTTCTTAAAGTTGCTGATTGCATAATTTAATAAAATACATAATTTTCTTTCATATTTAACAGAAAAATCTACACTTAATATTTACTTTCTTAAAAATTTGTGATTTTGAAAGTCATCCCTTGCTGCATGTCAAAGTGTTTGCTTTTTTTGTTTTTTTTTTAAATAAAGTCATGATTAAAGAACTGAAATATGTAAATTTTAATGCCATTTTTGAGTGTGAAATTTTTTTTAAAGAATTTTCATTTGTTTTTCACTTTAACAACTGTTAATTATTTCTGGAATGGATGTTCAAAACAGAAATAATTTTGAATTACCACCTTTGACTACTTTTCTCTATCTGAAAAATAATATGATAATTACTTTTAAATTCAGAATAATTAAAAGAAAAACACACGCAGTGCAATTAGATATTTTGTGAAAATAATTAAAGCAATGTATTAAATTCAAAAGTATCATTTAACTGAACCAAAAATATTTCTAATGTAGTATAAAAAGTAGAATTATTCATTCTACCACATTTCATAAAATTAGGTACTTCTAAAGATTCATTAAAAAATGTGTGTACATGATGAAAAAATGTACCCAAACTTGATAAAAATGATTTTATTGTCAAAACCTTTATTATTAAGAGGATGGAACGAAGGATATTTTTGATTATTAAATTATACTATTTTAGAACCATTGAAATTTTGGTTATCTTATATCAAAAATACATCATGAGTTAGTATGGGAAATTTTAGCATTTTTTTTATGAAAAACACAATGATTTGGAAATTCTAGCAAAAATTAGATAATTGTTTGATTTTAAAGCTAATTTCAGGACTTATTTACAAAAGAATAAAATTATTTTTAGATAATTTTTTATTTTAGAAAATCTTTGTAAAAATATATTTTCATATATGTTACACCCCAATTATTTAATTTTATGAAATTTCAAGAAATTCACTTTTGTAATCCTAAAGGTTTATATCAGTTATAAGAAGAATTTAGATAAATTTACTTTTTAAAATAGGACCCCCAGTTACAGAAAATGTGCTCTAAATTTTAAAATAAAAAAATGCAATGAAACTAATACATTATTTAATTAGAAAAGTCTTTAATTTTTTATGAATAAGATATATTGTCTTAAAAAATCTTTTTCAATGAATAATGACTTTTTATAAGAATTGTTTTCATTTTTTAAATTTTTTTACAGAATTTTAAGACTTTAAATTCTGTAATAATTTGTACCAGTTATCTGATATTGTTATTCAGTAAAAACTATATTTACTTACAGATAGAAAAGCTTACTAATATTCAGAAACCAGAGCATTTTAAAAATAATTTCGGATTTTTTTGTTGAAAAATGTGCTGATTTTTGTAAACATGGATGTCCATACCTGACATTATCAATTAATAAGAGTTGTCACTATATTAAATTTAAAATTTATTGGCAATTTCCTAACATCAAAAAACATCTTTGTAAGTAAAACTATAATGCTAAAATTCACTTGGAAATTTTTAAGATGACTGAATAATTACAAAATTATATAAAAAAGTTTTCATGTGGTATTCATCAAATAATTTTTAGTTTAAAAATTAAATTTTAATTTTACTTACTTAAATTTCCCAAACATTTAACTTCATTTAAGCTATTGATAAACTTATCAACACCTTATAAAAAACACCTGTGTTAAAAAAAAATGCTTTTCTACTATATTTTGAAGTAACATTTGTTTGAATTCAGAATAATTAAACTTGAAATTAATTTCCTCAAATAAAATTCCAGAAAGTATATTTCTTAAACATTTTTAAGAAAGAGAATTATGATTTGTTGACAAATTTGTCAGTATCACCGATTTTAACATAAAAAAATGATTCCAAACGATTTAAATTCATTTTAAAATACAGCTGAGTATTTTACTTTTTGGAAATATTGAAGTTAATTTATTAGCTTGCAATTAAAACTAAAATAAAAGCTTCAAGAAAGATTTTTCCTTTTAAAAATGAATTTTAAGCTTTAGGTATCGCTTTTTTTTTCCCTTGAAGAACCTACAGAATAGAATAAAAAATATATTCTTAAACAATTGGTTTTGAGGTTAAAAATAATTTATTTACTTAAAAATAAATACCAGTGTCTTGATAATTTCATTGCTGATGTTCATTATTTCTTTAATTTTTTGTGAGCTCTTTAAGCAGTGGTTGTACTTCTTTTTTCTTTTTTTTTTTACCTCACAGTCAGTCAGTTAAGTGCCATACGTGATACATGCTTGGGCGATCATGTCTCGAAAGAGACATGACTGACTGAGCAGAAGATTATCCCACAGTAGGTTGCCATTGCTTTTTGCGGTAGACTGGTTACCGACCAAGGCTATAGAACCCAATCTGTCCTGTTATTTCACTCATAACCGGAAAGAATAGACGGATTAATACCTTTCCCAAGGGTATTTGCGCGTCAGTGAATGCACTTTAACTGGAATTCGAACTCGGCTCTCCGATATCCACTGCGCCACATGCACTCTGTGCATAAACGTTGTTTTTTTTAAGTAAACATTACTTTTTTTTTCCAAAATCTCTTGGTTTGTTAAATATTGTATTAAATTAATTATTATTAAGACAATTTTAATTTGTTGTTTACATTTTGTCGTCTTTAATGGCAGTTCGATGAGTGACAAAAAAAAAAAAATACAAAAACAAAACAAACTTGCCAATGTTTTTAAAATGCCTAGAAAACTTTATATAGGGAAAATAATTTTTCTTTTAATTCGGATAAAAATTCAAGTTTAAAAGCGGCATTTATTTATTTTAGGAAGTCCGTAACTAATTATTGCCAAATATCTGTAGTTTTCTTTCTTTGTATTAAATAGAGTTGTAAAAAAAACCGTACAGGCTGAAAATTTCATAAATACCTCATGTTACTCATGTTATTTAATTTTTTAACTCACCTTTTTCTGTGCAATTTGTAAAGCAGCAAAAAATCCATAAAAAAAAAAGGAAAGCGGCACCGGAATTTGGTCGACTTTACGTGTTTTCTTATAGGTTCTACTTACAGTTTTTGGTAATAATCTTTAAAAAATAAAAAACTTGGATTGCATTAAAAATAATCTGAAAAGACTGAAAATACGAATTAAACAAGATTATTGTTATTTCAAGGATATGTTTGCTGAATGTAAAAAAAAAAAAAAATATGCATTTAAAGCGGTGATATAAATCATCGCATCCCTTGTATAAAAAAAGACATTCAGTGACATCCTGAAATAAAAACAAAACGAAATCTTCAAAAATGAAAACAGTCTGATCGTTGAATGTTTGTACTAGGAAAACATTCTGATCATATTTGGTATTTTCAGTGAAAAGTTTGTTTCGTGTAGAATAATTGAAGTAAAGTCCATCCTTTGTGTAGCGTTCGGGGAGGAAAAAAAATTGACGTTCTTTTGAATAGAAAAACAAAATTGCCAAAAATCAATAAATTATCGAATTTCATTGAAATCCCATTTGGTTCATTTTTTGTGGAAATACTTTTCGAGTCAGTTAGTATAACTGATATAACTGTATAATACAGTTATCCTTTTTTTTCTTTTTTTTTTTTTTAACTTAACTGAACTCGTAGCTAAAAATCCATGGGATATTTCTAACTTTTAAGTTTTACATTTTTATGAAGTTAAATTCCTGAAGGATTTAAATATTGAGTTGAGTGTGAGCACGACGAAAATATTGTTAGAAATCTTAAGACAGGAATAAAAAACGCTCTGTGTGTGTGTGTGGACAGTTTCTAACATTGTAAATATTTGTTGAAATACATGTTTCTAGTACGAGTTTAAAACGCTTTTAGAGATCTTGATCATTGCTGATAAATTTGAATTTGGCATTTATAAATGCTTGATATTTTATTTTACGCATGATCAGCCAGTTAAGTGCCATACGTGATACACGCTTGGGCGATCATGTCTCGAAAGAAGGTTATCCCGCAGTAGGTTGCCATTGCTTTCTGCGGTAGACTGGTTGCCGACCAAGGCTATAGAACCCAGTCTGTCCTGCTAATTTAACCCATAACTGGAAAGAAGAGACGGATTAATACCTTTCCCAAGGGTATATGCGCGAAAGTAAATATATATTTACGCATGATAAAAAAGTAAAATTCTTAATTATGTCCCTTGACTTAAAACCCTAGAAAAAAAAGCTTTTTTTCAGTGGAACAAAAATTATTGAAAATTTTGACTAATACTGATAGGAATTTTTTGTATGTTTAATACAAATTTTAATGTCATTAACGTTAGAAATAAAGTAAAGATAAAGAAATCACTAGATTTAAGGAGTTAGAATTGAAATCTACAAAGTTTTGTAATTTGTGAACTTCCATATATTTATTCATGGCACAAATTTTTGAAGTTTTTTTTTTTTTTTAAATCATATCACCTCGAGCAGGGCGGTAATGCCACTGATGTGCAGGGGCTACATAAGAGTGAAGAGATTGGAAAAGAGAAAACCGGAAACCGCATCCTAAACAGGAAACAAGGGATGAGCCTCTTCACCTGTTCAACAGACGTGGGTAGAGTGTGAACCGGGTGATAGTTTAGTCTATCTACTCTAATTGAAAAAATAGAAAGAAAAAAAAAGTGAGAAGATTGGAAAAGAGAAAACCGGAAATCGCATCCTAAACAGGAAACATGGGATGAGCCTCTTCACCTGTTCAATAGACGTTGAAGAGAAGTTGTAAGATTACCATTAGACATACTATGCTGTGTGTGTGTATATATATATATATATCTATATATAGTCATCCGCAGACAGATCTGTTTCGGTGTATCACAGCACATCAGTACAGTTAGACAGCCGATTGCTTTTTACCCAGGACTGAAACCCGACCGGCATCAGTTGGCAATTCTACCTCTGAGCTACGGGCACTTGGTAGAAGGAGGCAGACTTTTTATCATTATACACACCCAATAGCTGAAAGTGTTTTATATATATATATATATTGCTATTGCAGAATGCAAGTAATGTTCTTAAAAATCTAATTTCATATAAATTTTGATTTTGAAGAAATTTTTAGGACAGATACTGGATTTTTTAAAAGTATTTTAAGTTCATTTTTGCATTCATCAAATTAGAAGTAAGTTTTGTTTTTCTTCTTTTGTTTAAAGATGTCTGAAAGTTTTATTAAAGAACATCTTTTTTTTTATTGACATTAACTTTGTTTAGGTAATTATCTTTGTAGTTAAATTGTGGTTTTATTTCAAAGATGATATTTAAATTATTTAAAATGAGTTTTTTTATATTTATTAGATAGTTTGTGGAAGCATCTAATTTATTCCATGTTGTTTATTTAACTGTAAATTCCTTAGTAATTACAGTCAAATCCACATTTCTTTATGCTACCACAAATCATATTGTATCATAACAAATGTGTAACAAATAAATGATAAGTATTTGATTTCTTTCCATTTGGATTTGAAATTCGTAGATTCCATCTGAACTGATTTATATTTGGGTGCATATTGTTTATAAGTTATGAATGTTAAAATATATTGAAAATGAATAATGAGAATAAAGAAAATTACATCAGTAAGCAATTATATACCAAGTGTCAGTTGGATAAACCTTTGGACCAAAATATGCTAAATGAAGACATGCATGACAATAATAAAGAGGAATCAGATCATGAAGACTTCAACCAAAACATATTTGATTTTTTTTTTTAAAAAGGTTAAAGTAACTATTATATTTTTTAAATATCTTTGATCAACATTAAATTACAATGTTTGTTTTGGTTCTTAACATTTAACTATGTTGAATGTTATTTGTACTATTTTTGACTTGGTAAGATTACTGATATAAATGTGCATTGTGGTGCAGTGGATATCGATGAGCTGAGTTCAAATTCCAGTTGAATTCCTTGTACTTGTTTACATATAAATACCCTTGGAAAAGGTATTAATTCATCTCCTTCTTTCAGTTATGGGTTAAATAATAGAACAGACTGGGTTCTATAGCCTTAGTCGGCAACCAGTCTACTGCAGAAAGTAATGGCAACCTACTGTAGGGAAAATTTCTGCCTAGTCAGTCATGTCTCTTTCGAGACATGATTGCCCAAAGCATGTATAACTGACTGAAGATTACTGATAATTTACAGATCAGATCTTTGTTATTTGACAGATATGACTATTGACTATAGCTATTTACGATATTTACATTGTTCGGACTGTTGAGCTTATAATGTTGCCATATTCACAATGTTTCAGCTGTTGCATGCTCCAGCCTTCTTCAGGTGTTTGGAATTTTGAACCAAACTCTTTATTTCATCAACTGAGGTAGATTGTTTTAGTTCCATGCCTCTTCCAGATATCTCAGCATTAGTTATCTCAACTCTCCAAATTTTTGTTCACCTCTCGCCAGGTACTGAACTCACAACTCTTTCAAGTGACTGGATTCAGCCAATGTTTTTATCCACTGGGTTAAGCGACCGCTAGAGGACATCAACATATGAATTTTTGGAACTTAAACCTAATATCTCAGTAACTATTTTTACCAGAGCTCATATTACAATTTGGTGTTGTTATTGTTTTTCTCTAGCATTCCATATTACATTGTATTTGTATCCATGCTTGGCTAGCTTAGGAGATTTTTGTGCCTGTGAATAAGCAACAAAGATGAGGACAACAGTCCAAACAATGTAAATAGTGTAAATAATTACAATACCTAATCTCAGAAATATAGACAGTACTAATAGTGAAAGGATGTTGTGATTGAAATTACATTTCCATAACATTATTGTTACTGCAATATTGATCTTTTCAGTGACAGTCTGTTTTATAAAATACACATTGATTATGCTAAATTCAAAATGGTATCAGTATCTACAATATCTATTGATATTTAATGCACACTGGTAAAGATTGGGTTATTTGAAGTATTTCAAGAGATATCAAAAGACAAAAGAAGTTTCATACAATGTATTCTCTAAAAAATTAATGATTAAGCTTCAAGAGAACATAATGTTTTAGCCCGAAAGTTATAGATGGGGAGGATTTTGGTATGCTAATTTATGTAAAATAAGTTTTTTTATAAATACTAAGTATAATAACATCAGAACTTATTCCGGGTACTCCTATCATAACAGTCCGGTGATACCTGCTGCCCATTCCATTCCATTCCAGGCAAGGAATCAATTCTGAGGAATTTTGTCCTCTTTACACTATTTATGTTAACAGTTGCTGGATGATAGTTGGGTGACACCTGTTGCTCCTTCCTGGGTGAGGAGTAAGTTCCTTTAGAGTTAACCACCATAATGCTGTTAAGGTTCATAATTTGTTTGTACATATCCATGATTATTCTTGGGAATAATAGTGGAGTGGTTTCCCTTTGCCTTTTCCACGGTGTTTTTAACAAGACATCTTAGCTGGCCATTGACTTCTTGAGAGTTCTTTCACCATTTTGAAGATCTAATTTTTCATCCTATTGGGCTGCTAATATCCTACCCCAAAAACATTGAGTGGAGTAGCCAGTTTAGTTACCAGCAGTCTGACAAAGAATTTATTACATATATCATATAATCATTGATAGAAATTGTTTTTTTTAATATTTATATACATACCTGTATTCTTTGAAGTGGAGGAGAGTTAGTCCCATTTTGTGTGTTGCATATGATGACTTTATAGATCAAAGGGTAGTTGGAGTAAGTGAATGTAAATATTAATTTATTACTTTAAGTTTAAATAACCCGTTTGTAGTGCTTTCAAAGGCAGGGGTGATATATAGAGAAAACAAAGTCCTTTCAAACAAAAGGTTTCTAACAACTTTGAAAATAAGATATGCATGGAGAGACCTTCATTAGACAAAAAATGTATACATGATATAAAAAAATAAAATTAGATTTCTGTAAGGAAAACTGACTAGAATAGAACATTATATCAAATAGAGGAATAGCATATTTATACACAGAGACGAACAAGCAATCAGTGCTCAGATCAGAGGCTGAAATCGTCCAAGTGAAAAAAAAAGATTGAAAGAATCATACAATTTATTATTTTTCTTTCAGTGGTTCTAATTGGAGGCCATCTGAGCGGTTTGAAATGAAAAATTAATGGATAAATTGTAATAACAACAAAAAAGTAAATAGATATGTATGTGTAGAGGAGAAGAGAATAAGTAAATAAATAAATAAACTAAAATCAACACATTTGAGTTTTACAAGAAAATGGCAGGCCCCAATAGAAAATAAAATCACCACAGATTAGTAACGTTGCCAGTAAAGGTAAATTTAATTAGAGTATTACTTTGAATTGTCAAAAAAATAAATATTTACCTTTTTTCCTTGCCAAGTCAGGTGCACACAAATCATAACAAAAAAAATGTCACAGTTTATATCAAGCTGGCAAGAATACTGAAAGTTTAGTAGTGCCAATAAGTCAGTTGACCTCAGAACAAAGTGGGCGTGGGACCCAGACCAAAGAATAGAAGTTAGTTTGAAAAATAAGAAAATAAAAATGGAAAGCAGGTCTATTCACACCCTAATTTTTAACAAAAAAAAAAAAAAAATACACACACACAAAGAAAATCATGTCATTTATGGGCTTGAGCAGGTGGGTTGTAGAACAGTGTTTGGGAGATATACCATGAGGTAAAGTGTTGAGAACGCCAAGGGATAAGAGCGAGTGGAAGTCCATGATCGCCTACATTCTGAAGAGACATGCCACATAAAGAAGAAGCCCCAATCATACGGGGTTTTATGTTCAAACTAAAACTGTTCTGATGAATTTTCCTCTTTTGTACCTAGACTTTATGAATTTACATGCAGTACTAGTTTGCCAGTTTGATTTCATCATTTTACAGTTGAAATAATTAGATGTAACCTTAAGTTCTATGCTGATAGTTTCTTCTCTTGCACTTCTCAATTGTAAATCTTCCTTCTGGCTTCTTTCATTTAAACTCTGATCTTCAAAAATTTAAATGAAGATTATTATTTTGCTGTCTTCTTAAATGTTCTCTCTCCTTAATAAAGTTTTTTTTCATATTCTTTCACTCAGTAATCCCTTGAATCTTTGTGAAATGATTATAAAAAACAACTTCACTCTCGCTTTTGATGTGCTAATATCAAATACATTTAATTAACAAAATTGGTTTGCACAAAGGGAATGAAGAGGTGTGTATATTTACTGAGGATATAGCTAGACCATAAAAATAATAAAAAAAATAAAAATGAAATGAAAGCAAAATGACAGGTCAAAATTTTCAGATGTGCATATTACACAAACTAAGAAAGGGTTGTGGAAAAGGTACACGTTTTGTTAATAGAGTCCAAATTCAAATGTCTACATTTCTCAACAGAGAAAAGTACTAGTTAATAACTGACTTGTGGGAAGCACTTCTTATTTGAGCTATGACTATGAAAAGCCATACAAAAAGATGAGAGCTTCTTCTTGCAAGAATAGGTTTATAAAGGTACATATTCTGCTGCTGTTATGTATAACCTCTACAGATAATCATCTATGATGTAGTGTAAACTCACTACAGGAATTAGAATATGCCATCATGGATACAGTATTTCATTATTGCATCAGAATAACCACTAAATGAATGGACATTTTAGTAATTATGGATAAGATTTATTGGGTTTTCATTGCCGAATCACCATGACTTTTTAGAAGCGTTGAATTCTCATCAATATTTTGATATATTTTGTCTTTCCTTTCATACTAGCACAAACTGAATATTATGCTTGTGGTAGGTTTTATAGATGGCATAACAGTTATAGCATGGAAAGCAGAATTGTCAAATTGAGTTCAAATTTCAGCCTAGTTTTCTGCATACACTTTAGCACAAATACTCTTGGAAAAGATAAGAATCCCTTTCTTCTCCAGCTTATGCCTCCATCGTGTTGAACACCAGTTCCCATAAGATTACCAAAGTTAAGAAATATCGACGCTGATTAGTAACTAGAAGGATGACTACTTGAGAATACCAGATCCTGTAAGGTTGGATGCGCAGATGGTATAATAGATAACAGCTAAAATGGTTAACTTGAGAGCCAAGTTCCAATTCTCATTCAGTTTATTATATTTACTTACACAAAAATTCTTACAGTCTAAAAATATTTTTTGGCTTTAAATAACCTGTAAAGGGTTGATAAGCCATAAAAACATATCAATAAAAAAACATTTTTTGTCTCCCTTAAAGAAAATTGAGCTTCTTAGCATTTTATACAATGATATTCACCCTGTAAAAGGGTGAAAATCATTGTAAAAGTAAGGAGATAATGACACCAAGTCACAAGGGGCTAGCATAAGTGTAAAAAAGAAAAGGCTTTAGAAAGGAACCAGAAACCAAATCCTAAAGAGGAAACAAAGGATAAGCCTCTATTCTTGTTCAAAACACCTGGGGAGGAGTGTGAACTGGATGATAGATAAACCTATCGACTTCTAAGTGGGCTACTTTTGGTAAGCAGAACTAGTGCTGTGAGATGAACCAAAAATTGGGTGACAACCAGTAGGGGAGGAAAACTGCCCTGAATTAAATCTGTCGAGACCACTCCACTATCTTTCCTGGCAAGTCATAGCAATTCATAAAGAAAAAGAATCTTTGAAGAACTATGGTACCCTGAATCTTTTCCATACTTGTACCCAACTATATGTCCTGCAAGAAAGAACACATATTTCATAAAAATAAAGATATTTTGAATCTGTCTTATTTAATGTTGAAAATTGCTTTCTATAGCCATCTACTAATATTTCAGATTTTATGTAATAGTATTTTAACATCACCTCAAACAATGATTTATACGCAAAGTCACATTGGCAAAACAGAAAAATGATGAACTGTTTTGTAATAAGAAAAGATTCAAAGCGACAATATAGGAGTTTATTTTAAAAATAAAATTTTATATAATAAGTTTTAATTTTATAAATTAAGCCTTGGATCATTTAACATCCATAGGAAAACAAAAAAGGGACTTGAGTGAATGGGAAAGAAAGAAAAGGATAGATAAAAGGATGATAAAGAGGCAAGTTACTTGCAATGACACAAAACAGGAAGTAATGAAGAATTATGTTTGCACAACATTCAGGAATGCTAAGGTGTTTAAAAAAAAAATAACATCAGACAAATTTCAGATATATGTAAACAGTGGTGGACCTATATTTTTGGGCCCTGAAGCTTGAACACATGTAGAAACCTTGCTGCAACCAGCCATATTCTAAAGCCATCGTTAGCTACTTCAACCCTTAGCTTATGACTATCACTAAAATAGCCTATTTTAATAACACAAAAAAAAAAACTGATTTTGTTAAAAAGATTTATTCATTACTAAAAGTTTTTTTCAGGGGCCCCTTGATTTTACATTAGTGAATCACAGCAACATAAAATTTAAAATTTCCCAAAACTCTTTCAACTTAAGACTGTAGATAAAATGAAGTGACAATTTCAGTTTACTTAAATCACTCATATTATTACAGATTGAGAATCCTTTATCTAACATTTTTATGAGTGGAAGTGCTTCAGTTTTCAGATTTCAGAATACAGGCTGTTTAATTTGTATATAACATAAAATGGGGCAGCCTGGGAATGAAACCTGAGCATAAACACAATATACCTTCACATTTCATAACACAGCTTATATCAGTCAGTCAGTTATGCACCATACATGATACACACTGAGGCAATCATCACAAAAGAGACATGACTGAATGGGCAGATTTTCCCATAGTAAGTTGCCATTATTTTCTGCAGTAGAATGGTTGCCAACCAAGGCTACAGAACCCAATCTGTTCTGCTATTTAACCTATAGTTGGTGGAAGAAGTGACAGATTAATACCTTTCCCAGGGATATTTGTGCATAAATGAATGCAACAAATTCAACTGGAGTTTGAACTTGGCTCTCTGATTTCTCGTTCTGAACCAATATCCACTGCACCACAATGCACATCTGCAATGTAGTTTTATTTATATAACATATATGCTTAAAATTTAATAAATTTTATGTACATACAGATACAGCTAATGAAACTAGTCATGTATTGCTCACAGATTTTTAAATGGTGAAATCAAGATTTCACTTAAAAATAATCTTTGTACTTTCTTTATGTGTACAAAAAACATGATCACTACTTATAAATATACAAATGCAGGACTTTGACATTTTGAATATCTTTACTGAGCATAAAACACCTGGTAATTAATTCTAGAAGGAAGGTATTGTGATGATAATCACTAACTAAAAACAGGTGTCAGCATAGGCTACATATTAGGGCTTTTTAATAAATTCTCCATTTGTAGCAATTTATATCAGTATCTGAAAATCTTCATTTTGGAGGTTTTTAGATTTTGAAATTTCAGATAAAAGATACTAAGCCTGAATCTTGTCTATATTAAAAAATTATATTTCAAATTAGATAGAAAAATATCCAGAACGAAGTAAATTAATAATTTAGCAAAAGCTTTACTTCTATTTTATGAAAGTTATTCAATTTTAGTCCATGCCTTCTTGGCATCATTTTAAACTTTTTTGCATATCATTATAAAGTATAACATACGAGTGTACAACTGCGATAAAAAAATGACGACAAAATATTTGAGAGTATTATTAGCTGTTTCCTCACAGTTTATCCTCTCTGAGCATGACAGGAGGAAGAAAAGTTAGCAATTATGCTATTTCCAAACAAAAATCAATCCTTGAATGAAAGAACAGAAATTATGACTAAGTGTAACCATACCATAAAATACATGTTAGGTTCATACAACCATGGATAAAAATGTTATAATTTCTTGTAATTTTAAAAGTTGTGCATTCAAGAATTCCCCATTATGTGAGCATTAAAAAAAAATCACCATTATACGGGCATTCTTTAAAAAAAAAAAAAAAGAGTAAAATTAGTTTTTGCAAACTGCCTGAAGACATCACATGGTATAGAAACCTAGATTGCATAATAACATGTTTACAAATGAAGAATATTCAAAAGTTCCACAATATAAACACTTTTTAATACAACTGTGTACTGGTCTAATTTTCTTATGACCAAAAATTAAGTAATTAAGCAATATATATACACAGATACAAAATGGTCTTTATTCTAATAGAGAGGATATATATTCTTCACTACTCAATGATTTAATTATTGCAAAAAAAAAAAGATTAAAATAAGGCACTGCTAAAGAGCAAACATGCAGAAAAAGCTTTCATAACTGGTAGTAAAGAGAATGACCTGAGTCAATGCTGCCTCGTTATATCTCCTTAATGAACTGATCACACACTTCCTCAAAAGCAAAAGTGTTTGAATTGTGAGAGTGACAGGAGGGAAATATTATATATATATATATATATATATATATATATATATATACACACACAAAATACACAATGATCTTTATTATAGTGGAGAAGATAAAATGTTACATAAATATAATTAAAGACCATAATTTTCTGTAGTATGTTGAAAAACTTTCAAGCTTTCATTTGAAAGCAAGAAAAATGAACTTTAAACAAAATGGTCCCAATACATGACTAAAAATTCTGTCAGTTTAAACTGATGCCAGGAAGATATGGATTAAGACGCCATACTTTTTGTAGGTTTTATGGCAAATTAGTAATCAAGTAATATCTCCCTACTTTTCTGACATAAGATGTGCATTACGCTTTAAAAGAAAAAAAAGTAGGATAAACTCACTTCACAAATGAGTAATAAAATGAGTAAAATGACAGCATGCCTGCATCATTCTCTTGTCTTTATTCTCTCGTTCCTTCCACTTTTTGTTTTTCCATAACTTACTTAGCCTTTATGCTTTTTCTTCTCTTTGAAACATTCTTCTACCTTTCCTCGTCTCCAGTGCTTTTCTTAATTCTGTTGTCATATGGGAAAAAAAAAAGACAAATAGGCAGTTGATAGCTATGTCTATGATTTATATTTAGTGTAAGACTTTTTCCAGACTGGCAGAAGTGCTAATCTAAACAAACAATCCACTCATTTTATTACAGGTACAATGCTAATATATATATTTCAAATATAATTTAAATATGTATTTATATGTCAAGATACGTATTTGTAAGGTAAGTCAAATTTATACAGAAAAAAACAAAACAAGTTTAATGACAAATTTTTCATTAGATAAAGAGCTGTAAACAGTTAATATTGATAAGTATTTATTGCCATCTTTAATTTTTACTTGTTTTTAAACAAGTTAGAGTTATAGAAACATGATATTTGTAGATTGGGAAAACTGTTCCCAACATGTTTATGACAAAATATTTTAGTAATGTAAATTCATGGCCATTATTCACACATCAAAGTATACCCCCACCCATGATATTTCAGACAAATTGTCTCTTCGATTATCAAAGAACAATTTCTCAGATGAGGAGTTATTAATTAACTATTGTCTTTGTCATTATCACATTTCAGACATTGTTCCCTCTGTTTTTCTTCAGATGCTTGTCTATCTGGTTAAGCTTCAAGGAATTTCAAATTTAACCCTTTATTTAATCTACAGGATTAGATTATTCTAATTCAGTGGGAACAGAGTGAGCAGTACTAAGTAAAAACAAAAGAAGACATACCAAGACATGGACAGAAGGATGACACTTATATTACTTTAAATGTCAATGTGGAGTTTGTATAAACCTAAAAGCAGAATATTTTTAATGAAACATTTTGATCTTCTTTGATTGAATCTAATCATTTCAGAACATTTTTCATTTGTAAAAAAAATAAAATGAATTGTCTCTAAAGTGGGGGTTTGATTTACAATGTGCATATAATGCAAAACTAGATCCTTATTATATACTTACAAAATGCAACAGATTCTGTTTTTTTGTCATCTGACATTTGCTGGTTACCGTTACATATGCCTGTAAAGGTTTTTCTAATTGTTTTACGATTTGGAAGTTTTAATGGATGTTAGAACTATATGCATTTGTCTAGTACAAATGGATTCCATTTTCATCCCACTGTAACACATCACTTAGGCCCGACATATAGATGGTGCCACTAATAAAATATCCAAATGATTTTTATGAAGTACTAACCTTCAAATAGCACATGACAAAATTTGAGCCCAATCAGATTATTAGTTTAGAAATTACAGTTATTTAAGTGAAGCTACTGTTGCAAATTTTCAAAACAATGGAAAAATCTGAATTTAATGTGTTGATAAAGCATTGATTTCTGATGGGAAAAATACTGTTCAAGCAAAGCAATGGCTTGATAAGTGTTACTTGGACTCTGCTCCATTAGAAACAAGGATTAAGAGGAGGTATGCTGACTTTAAATGTTGTTGTACAGACACAAATGATGCTGAATGCTCAGGTCACCAAGAATTGACAGTTGTCCTGGAAAACGCCAAAAAAATCCATAAACTCATTTTGGTCAATCGTAAATTGAAGTTATGTGAAGAGTTAACATAACAGAAGGCAGTGTATTCACCATTTCACATGAACATTTGTCAATGAGAAAGCTGTGTTCAAAGTGGGTGCCACGTTTGCTCACAGTCAATCAAAAACACATCGACAATTCAGAGAATTGTTTGCAACTGTTTCAATGCAACAAGGAGTTTTTGCATAGATATGTGACACTGGATGAAACATGGATCCACTACTTCACTCTGGAGCCAAATTGATGCAAACATCAGCAGCCAAGGTTTCAGTTTCCGTATTTTAGGATGTGCAAGCTATTTGTTCATCAATTACCTTGAGAAAGGAAGAACTATCAATAACAAATATTATATAGCATTATTAGTGTGTTTGAAGGAAGAAATCACCAAAAATGGCCACAAATGAAGAAGAAAAAGTAATCTTTCACAAAGATAATGCACTGTATTATAAGCTGAAAGCAAAACTTCATAAATAGCACTTCAAATTGCTTCTGCATCCATCCTATTCTCCAGATCTAGCCTCCAGCTACTAATGGCTGTTTGCAGACCTCAAAAGAATGCTCCACAGAAAGAGATCTGAAGCGTATTTTGAGGTCAATGACAAATCGTTTTATAAAAAAGGTATTGCATCGTTAGAGAAGTGTTGGAATCAGTGTATCACCCTAGAAGGAGACTATGTTGATGAATAAACTTGAATTTTGCCGAAAAAGTTGTTTTAGGGTTCATTAGTTATGCCTGGGATTGATTGAGTGATGTGTTATAATTCTGTGAAAATTTATAAAATGTTGTCCAAAAAATACTATTTATGGCTCTTTGGTGACCATTGCACATATTACAAATGTAAACAAAACAACATAATTTTTTTCAAGTTTTTATTTTCTGTTCATTGGGCAAAAGTCGGAGCAGTCGTTGGCAAACTAATCACAAAATCTATTCAAATACAGTCGTGCATTCACTAACTTTCTGTACACATCTGGCTAATTTTTTGTGATAAATTGAGTGATTGAAAAGTAACTCCCTATTTCATGTATGTATGTATGTATGTATGATGAACTTTCTTTTCGTAAAAATTATAGTTAAATGGAAAAGTCCATCACACATGAAATAGGGAGTTACTTTTCAATCTCCCTGTATATTAAAGGGAATTATTTGAAGTATTTTATAAATAAAACCAGATCATCACAAATCACCAGAATACCCTCATGCATCTTCACAACTGAATTGATTGAAGAGAAGAAATATATGTGTGTGTATATGCACAACAAAATTTTCTTGAGTATAGCATTTTTATTGTTTGTTTGTATATTAGATATTTTGATGAAAATATCCACTACATAAAAAATATATAAATTAAAACTGTCACAACTGATTGTATAAGTTTGTAAAATACACAAACTTTTAAAATCAGAATTTTTTCTTAAAATTTAAATCCACACAGTTCAGAATGTTTTTTCTTTAAGTATCTGATTTTCTATATATTTTACAAGAATATCATTTTCCTTCAGTATAACTCTGCATGCATAGTTTCAAAAAGGAAATACCTGAAAATGCAGATCTACATATTTAAGAAATTATTTTTCTTTTGTACCTGTTTTATATAAGTTGTTTGCATATGTACTTTCAACATTGATTTGAACATAAAATATATGAGGGGGCAATTCAAAAATAACACCTAATTTATTATGTTGACACACATCAAGTGGTATAGCAGTGGAGAATGAGCCTTTCTGCCAGTAATTTATAATTGTTTTGCCTTGTAGCAGAAAGAAATCTGGAAAAACAGTGTCTAAAATGATGCCAAGCACAAATTCTTTGAATTCCTTTTCTGTAGTATTTTATGTAACAAAACTATCTGTGAAGCCCTGCACAACTATCAAACTATGAATTGAAGAGCACCTTGAAATGGAAAAATAGCATTTGGAAGCTGAAAACTTGTTTTATCCAAAAGTTATTGTGCTTCCTGTAGCTGTTGTAATTTCCATGGAAATGAATAGGATGCATTACTACACAAGCGTATTGTTTCTTTCTTACATTTGTTGATGTGATCTTTTAAATGTGAATTTCGTGAAAATGAAGCACCACACATTTCACAAGAATATGGTTTTTCTCCAGTATGGGTTCGCATATGAGTTTTCAAAGTCGATTTTACTGCAAATGCAGATCCACATATATCACAAGGAAATGGTTTCTCTCCTGTGTGTGTTCGAATATGATATCTTAAATGGGAAGTCTGTGCAAATGCAAATCCACAAACTTTGCAAGAAAATGGTTTTTCTCCTGTGTGAGTTGGCATGTGATGTTTTAAATGTGCCTTTTGTGAAAATGCAGATCCACAAATGTCACAAGAATATGGTTTTTCCCCAGTGTGTATTCGCATGTGAGTGTTTAAATGGGATTTTTGTGAAAATGCTGCTTCACATAATTTACAAGAATAAGGTTTCTCCCCAGTATGTGATCGCATATGGTCTGTCAAATGTGAATTTTCAGAAAATGCAGATCCACATACTTCACACGTATATGGTTTTACTCCTGTGTGTATTCTTAAATGTTTGCTCAAATTTGATCTCTCTGTAAATGTAGATCCACATAGTTCACAAGCATAAGGTTTCTCCCCAGTCTGCACTTGGATATATTTTTTCAAAGTTAAATTTTCTGAAGAACCCATCACTTCAACAGAAGCAGATTTATCATTTCTGTGAGTTTTCATGTGTTTCTTTAAATATGAAATTCTTGCAAATGTCAACTGGCACACATCACAAGTATATTTTTTCTCTGTAGTGTGTGTTTGCATATGGTTTTTTAAAGTTGAACTTTTTGAAAAAGAAGAGTCACAAATTTTACAAGAAAATGGTTTCTCTCCTGTATGTGTCCGAATGTGATCATTTAAATGTGCTTTTTGTGAAAATGCTGAGTAACAAATATCACAAGAATATGGTTTCTCACCAGTGTGCGTTCGCATATGAGTGTTTAAGTGGGATTTTTGTGAAAATGCAGCTTCACAGGTTTCACAGGAATAGGGTTTCTCCCCAGTATGTGATCGCATATGGTCTGTCAAATGTGAATTTTCAGAAAATGCAGATCCACATACTTCACAAGTATATGGTTTTATGCCTGTGTGTATTCGTAAATGTTTGCTCAAATTCGATCTCTCTGTAAATGTAGATCCACATAGTTCACAAGCATAAGGCTTTTCTCCAGTCTGTGCTTGGATAGATTTTTTCAAAGTTAAATTTTCTGAAGATCCCATCACTTCAAGAGAAGTGGATTTATCATTTCTGTGAGTTTTCATGTGTTTGTTTAAATATGAAATTCTTGAAAAAGCAAGTTGACACACTTCACAATAATATTGTTTCTCTGTAATGTGTGTTTGCATGTGACTTTTTAAATTTGAACTTTGCGAAAAAGTAGAGTCACAAATTTTACAAGAGTATGGTTTTTCTCCAGTGTGTATTCGGACATGATATTTTAAATGTGCTTTTTGTGAAAATGCTGATCCACAGACATTACAAGAATATGGTTTTTCTCCAGTATGTACTCGCATGTGACTTTTTAAATGAGCTTTTTGGGTAAATTTAGACCCACATACTTCACATGAAAAAGGTTTCTCCCTAGTGTGTGTTCGCATATGATTTTTTAAATGTGAATTTTCTGCAAATGTAGAACTACATATTTCACAAGAATATGGTTTTTCTCCAGTGTGTGTTCGAACATGATATCTTAAATGTGACTTTTGCGAAAATGCTGATCCACAGACATTACAAGAATATGGTTTCTCTCCGGTGTGTATTCTCACATGACTTTTTAAATTACCTTTATGTGAAAATGTAGATCCACATACTTCACATGGAAAAGGTTTCTCTTTGGTGTGTGTTCGCCTGTGATTTTTCAAATGTGAATTTTCTGCAAATGTAGATCCACATACATGACAAGTATATGGTTTTTCACCAGTGTGTGTTTTCATGTGTCTTTTAAAACTTGAAATATATGCAAAACTAGCTGTACATACATTACATAAATATGATTTTTCTCCAATCTGTGTTTGAATAAGATTTGTCATAGTTAAATTTTCTGAATATGGAGTCATACACTCTTCATAAGCATAGATTTTCTTTTCAGTTTGTATTTCCATGTTTTTTGTTTTTTCTTTATTTAAGTATAAGGTAAATGCTGTTAAATTGACATTTCATGAATATTTTTCATTGTTATTGCTGTATGAATCTCAGTTTTAAAATGTTGATTCAAGAACTTCATAAATTACTCAAAATAAATTCATACATAAAGAAACTAATTTTCCCACAGCTAGGTGCATCTGTCAAAGAAATATTAAAGAAAAGAAACAGTAATTCAAAAACAAGTAATATTACTTTACATGATACATAAATTTATATACACTTGATAATTATATTCACAAATCCTTAAATTCACAAGAAATAAAGGTTTTGTTAAAGAAGCCAAGTATTGTTTCATTAAAAGCCAATACAGTTAATATTTGGAGTTATTTTAGTTCTAGTTTAGTCAGCAACATATATTATCTTCAGCTTAATTCAATCAGGTACTTCAGAGATAAATGTTTTATAGCTAAATTTTTACCATTTATGCTATAGGCACAAAAGATTATTTTTAAATGAATCCAAAATTATGTTAATATATTTCTGTTAGGACAAATAAATATTGAGCCATTTTCTACAGGTTATTTAAAGTCAGAAAATATTCTTCAGATTATAAGAATTTTTTTTCAGGTAATAATGGTTTAGTAATTCAAGTTTTACAAATTAACCCATAACTGGAGGGAGAAGAGGTGGATTCATACATTTTCCAATAATATTTTTGCACAAGTCAATATAATGAACCAAATGAGAATTTGAATTTGGCTTTCCAATTAACAATTCTGAGCTATTATCCATTGTACCTCCCGCAAATCCCAGCTTACAGCACCTGGTAGCCTGATCAAGGTATTGATCAGGCTAGACTTTGTTCAACTTCAATATGTTGTGGCCATAAGGCAACAACTAAAAAATAAAAAACTTAAATTAACCATAATTAAATTTTTGAGTAAACACATTTATCTTAATGTACTATATTTACTAAGATGTAAAATGATTTGCCAATGTACACTCTTAAAAAAAAATTGATATGCATCAAAATTCAAAAACTACCTCAACAGAAGTTTATATACACTGAATGGGAAACCAATAACCCTTCAAACATTCACATAAGAAAGACTAATCCAGAGTAAAGTAGGTAAGAATTATTCAGTTTCTTTAACAAACATTAAGAAAAATATAAAAATCAACAATATTCTCTTCCTCAGATACTAAAATTCACCATATATTAAACTGAATTCACTGCACATATTTACCACTGAGATGCGATGATTTGCCACTAACTGTATGGTTTTGGCAGCAGACACTTTTAAGTGTAATCATTAGACAAATCTCATTTTGTGAATCAGATTTGAAGAAAACTATTATAATAGTCATTATTGTGATTAAAAAATTAAAGCTTCCTTGCACATATTTATGTCAATGCTGTCTTCTATATGTTTAGGTTTTATTACATTATTATTTTTGGGTTCACAGATAAGAGATTTAACTTCTATAGTACCAGTTGTAAATGAGGCATAACCAGCTTCGACACATGGAGCCCTTAATCTCCTGTATAATGACACACTCTCTATATCTACTTATGTACAAATACCATAGTATTAAAGTGATGTTGGAGAATAAATGGAAGATTCATTATTAAAATTTGCTTTGGTTTCTTATCTTTAGAAAACAAAAAATTACATTTTTAAATCTTTGGAATTAATTTCAAACCTTTAAATTAATTTTAAGTCATGTACAGAAACTATGATATATTTATAAAATGATTTATACAACCCATTATCTCTATTTATATATATATTTTGCCTGGTACACACTGAAATAAGACTCATATCACATCTTCTTGGCAATAAGCAAAAGTCCTCCTTTCATTTATGAAAGTATATACTTTTAATTGCTTACATCAAAGCCAATATCTTTCATAAGACATCAGAAGATCATTTTATCTCAATGTGTCATGCATATCTTTTACTTTAAGAATGAAAAGACTCAAATTGTAAACTACAAAAGGCTAAAGATTGAATTCTTAATTTTAGTGATTGACCAAAGCTAATAGAAAATATTTTTTTTTTACTCACCATGCAGATTTCTCTTGATCCTGGTATATAATATTGTTCTGGAAGAAAAAAAAATGAAACTATATATAAGTCACAATAAACCTTTAAAAATTATGATTATCAAATATTTGATTCACTAGAAATCCACCTCTCAATAAATAAAAACAAAACTGCGTAAGTAATAAACTCATAGTTAATATCAAGCACCACCAAAATGGATGCATCTTTTTCAAAAGGAAACTCAAAAAAAAAATCACTTCCCAGTTTTAAAATATTTACAAAAAAGAATCAGGGAATTATCCAAGTAAAATTAAATTTTCATGACTTTATTAGAAAACTTTATGTAATATTTAGGAGTGTGTTTATCTCCTACCCTCCTTTTTGATATCTTGCATACCTCATTTGAGCAATATTCACAAAAGTTTTTTACAATTACATAATGATTTCTGTAGATGCTATTTTAGTAAAAAAAACAAAAAAAAAACAATATCAAGTGTGAATACAATGAAAATTTGTCTCAAGCTTTACCAAAAGTAATTCAGTAACATTCAAAAAATTAATTTTTCTGGCATTTGGTGCATGCATAATTTAATAAGGGTTATTTTCTTTCATATAGGATAGAAAATAAGTCTACATTTAATATTTACTTGTTAATGTTTCAAATGTGATTAAGAAAATCCTCCGGTTGCTGTTTGCAAAAAAAGTTTCTTTAATTAATAACAGGTTTGACAAATTGAAAAATGTAAAGTTTAATGCCAATTTCAAATATGAATCTTTCTTTAAAGATTTTTTCTTTCAACTGTTATTTTTTGTATGGATGTACAAAATTCTGAATTACAGCCTTTAACTATTCTTCCTTATTAGAAGAATAGTACATGATAATTCAATAACTTAAAATTAAAATAATTAAAAAAGCCCAGATTATCTGCAATTAAATATTTTATGACATCAAACAGTTAAGAAAATAAACAAACAAATAAAAGCAATGAATTAAACTCAAAAGTATCATTTCACTAGTTTTTTAAATTTTTTCTTGAAACTTTTTAATTTTAATTTCAAGCTAATAGATTAAATTTAACATTTCCAATAAGCTAAATACTTTTCTGCATTTCAAAACTAAATTAAATCGACTGGAAGGATGTTTTTCTAAAATAACAGATTTCGGCACTATTTTTAATCATTGTTCATAGCAATATAATTCTTTATTAAAAAATATTTGAAAAATAAAGTACTTTTCAGAAACTTTATTTGAGGAATATTAAACTCATTTCAAACAAATATTATTCATGTTTAAAATTTCACAGAAATGCAATTTTTTTACCATTGTGGTAGATGTTTATTTAAAATATTGACATGTTGTTAGCTTGAATGAGTGGTGAAAGTTTATCTTATGTTTTTTTGCTACTGTGTATATATCTATAAAAATAACTGATAAATATAAAGCTGAATAAAGAGTATACTTTGATTAAAAAATGTCCCAAACTTGATAGAAACTAGGTTTTATTATCAAAATCTTTATTTATATTATTATTAAAAGAAAAGACTAAGGGATTTTTTATTATTTATATATTTTGTAAGTTATTCTTAATTCACAAATGAAATTTATGATATTTTAGAAATTTGTTTTTAGAAAATCTTAGTAAAAATATTTTTTTAATGTGTTCCACCCCACTTTTATGAAAACTCAAGAAATTTAACAAGATTATTCTTAGTGACTATATTAGTTAAAAGCAGAACATCTTTGAGAATTTAAATCATCAATTTTTTTCAAAAATTGGACCCCATCTTACCAATAATTGTCTCTAAATTGTAAAAGAAAAAGCACAATAAAGCTGAAACATTGTTAGAGAAGGTTTTAATTGCTTTTATAAATTAAATATATTTAGGGCAGTATTGTCTTAAGAACTTTTTTTGCTGAATAATGAATCTTTACAAGATTTGTATTCATTTTTAAAATAGAATAATTCATGAAGTTTTTAAATCTTTTAAAACTCAGTTTCACTAGTGTTAGGGAATATTATTATTAAGTGTAAACTATATTTACTAATCATAAATCAAAAAATTTATTACAATTTGAAGTATCCCAGTATTTTAAAAAGACTTTTTAACTGTTTTTGCATGTGTATAAATGTGCCAATTTTTGTTGATATGTTTGTTCATACATGATGATATCAGAAAATAAGAGTGATAACTACAGTAAATTTAAAGTATTTAAAATTCAATAAAATATTAGATGAATTTTTGTAAATTTGTAAAATTATATATAAAAGGCACTCATGCTATATTCAATTATTTTTTATGAATTAAGCATCACAGCAACAGATTAAATAAACAGCTACAATATGTGATATTTTAAACTCAAAGTAAATAATATTTATTTACAGATGAGGTATTATTTACATTGTTCAGACTGTTGTCCTCATCTCTATTACAATATCTACGATGTTTCAGAATTCTAATTGGGTGATTAGAATTTCAAACCAAAACCTTTACACTGGGATATATTGTTGTCATTCCAGATGTCATAGTTTTTCAACTCACTGAGTTATTCATTGTAGCCAGATATTGAACTCACAACTCTTTGGGCCAAATCACTGGATCTAACCAATGCTTTTATCCACTGGGGCAAATATCTTTGAGGACATCAGTGTATGAACTTAATGTCTCAGTATAATTTTTTACCAGAACTCATATTGTAACCTTGAAGCTGTTTTTCTCTAGCACTCCGTATTAGTGGTTCCCATATAGTATTCATTTCTATGCTTGGCCGGCTTAAGAGATTTTTGTGGCCTAGTATATGTGCTGATTCCTTTAATTTTTATAATTTCAAGCAGTGTTTTCTATTATTTCAATTTCATCCCACAGATGTAAGTGACCCCCTTTCTCCCTCCATAATATTTGTTTCAAATTAGATTAATTATACTTTAAATCAGCTATTATTTCCTCAAATAATGTTTCAGAAAAGTATATTTTATTTTTGGAAGATTTAAAAAAGAAAAAAAAATACATTGCAATGAAAGAAGACTTTTTAGTGCTAATCAGTTATTTTAAAAACAAATTTTTAAAAAATTGATTCCAATCAGTATAACTAGTTTGAACACATACACTGCAGAATATTTTGCTTGATGGAATGATTAAAATAGTTGAAGGTTTTTATATTCTACAAGTAATTTTTAACTAATGAAACAAATTTTGATAACAGAATCTAATTTTCTAGAAATTTCATAAAATTAAGTTTGAAGGGTGGATAAGACATGTAAAAAAAAAAAGGTATTTTTACCAAGATTTTATAAAAATAATTACGTAAATAAATTCATTTATTTGTGAATAAGTCTTGAAAGTTTTATTAAAAATCTGACAATTATTTGATTTTTTGCAAGAATTTCCAAAAATGTGTTTTTCACCGTAGAATAAAGGTGCTAAGATTCCCATAGGAAACTGATTCCATGCTGAAGAAAAAAAAATTAACCAAAATTTGAAAGTGTTAGAAAGGATTCAAAGTATTTAAAAATACTTTGATTATTTCTCTTAAAAGGTTGCTGTTATTATTAAGTTTGGAGCCATTTTTTCATCATGCTAGGGACTATTTAGCGAAAAAGGGGAGTTACCTGAAGCCTTATTGTAAATTTGTGGTGGTACTTAAAAAATGATTTGACTAACAATAAAAAATGCATTAAAATTATTTTAAAAAAATTCAAAGCAATTCACAAAATCACAATTTCTATTGATTAACATTTTCAAAACAATGAGACAATTCTCGAAATTGTTGATACTGTGTGTAGTGTGTATCGTATACGAGTATCGTGCGAGAGTTTTTTATGGTCAGTTTTGTTTGCAGAACAAGAGGGAATCGCATTAAACACAGGTAATTTTCTTGGAGGGGTTTGAAAAATTCATGCTAACTTTGCAGTTTGCACTGAAATCGACTTATACACGAGTACAATAAACGTTTTGCAGGAATTGTTTCACTTTTAAAAGTAAATAATTCAGAGTTCAGTTTTAAAATAGAATTAAACAAATTATTTGAATGTTCAAGATAAATCACATTTTTTACTTACCAATATAAAAAATAACAAACTGCAATGTGAAGACAAAATAAAATAAAAAAAGAAGAGAATCACCACTTGTATTTTTTGTTCGTTTCCAGTCTTGTAAGAATTTGTTAGTTTCTCATTCAATCGACATATTTTCTGTATTTTTAGTTTAATTCATAAAAACGATGTTACAGATGAAAAAGAAATGTCACGTAATAATATTAAGAAATGAGAAATTATTTTCAATTAAATATTGCGCCCGATGACAAAGCAGAAATGCTCTGCTGAACACACGAAGCGGTGTTACATATCAGTTCGTTCCTTGAATAAAATATGATTTTGCTTCCTGATAAACTAGAAAAATAAAAATAAACATATTTTCACACCTGCGATTTGATAAAAAAAATATATCTGTTTTACAAGTGAATAATTAATCTTGAGACTATTATCAAGGAGAATTATTTTTCCAAGAAACGTGGTTCATATTTTCACATTTTTTAAAAACGTCTATTTAAAAAAAAAATGAAAAACTGAACAGCGCACTGAATACTATTGTAATTTGGTTCATTTTTGTCAAAATTTTATGTTTATTCACAGCATAAATTATGACCATAAAAATATTTATCAATCAATATCAATTAATAAATAAAGTGACAAAAGTGGATATTTTTCATTTTATCTGTAACAAAGCAGTTCTTTGTTTTTTTAATTAAAGAGGAAAAAGAAATTGGTAGGCTTACTCATGCAAACGGATAATTTTCATTCAAAGTGCGACAAGAAGCGTATTCGAAAATACGTACGGATGTTATAATTTCAATAAATAGTTGCGATGTAAACCACACTTCGGTTCTGTGAGTAGAAGAAACACAAACGGGCCCGAGTATACGGGCATGCTTGGAAACAAGCAGCTATGTTAAAGATGAGAAATCACGTAGTTTTGAAAGTTACCTTTAAAAAACATGTCTGGTGGACTCAAATTAATCGACACAAAAAATCATTATTTAATTAATAAATTTATTAATAAAAATAACATTTTTAAGACAACAGTTTGATTTAAATAATTTATGAAGAATATGAGAAAAATAAGCAAAAAAACTAAAATTAATTAAATTTATTTAATTTATTAATTAAAAATAAGTGGAGAGTGTTCACTGGAGAGTAATAATTTATTAATTTAACTCACAGAATTTATGGAATTTTTTAGTTACTTATTTTTAATTTTCATTAACATTAGCCTTCTTTTGAAATCAAAGAGATTGTTGTACTTCTTTTGGATTAGTAGAAGCTTCAAAACATTGCGAAATTTCTGAATCTCTAAATATTGCTTTAAAATGTATTTTTTTTTTTTTTTTTGTAACAATTAATATGATAATGGTTTGGTTACTTATTTAATTCTCGTTAACATTACATTTTTTAAAATAATATAACGTAACGATAATGCCGTTTTAATTATTTTATCGTTGTTTTTGTTTTGCTTAATTTGTATTATGTGAATATTGATAATATGATTATTTTTTTATTTTTTTTTAATTGACATTAATTCCTTGTTACTAGTTAGTGGTACTTCTCTATCAAGACCTGCTTTTCTTAATTTCACTGTTCAAAAAAAAAAAAAGGAGTGATAGCAACTCAAACAGACAAATCACAAATTGTGAATGTTTCTTTATCTAGTAATTAATACAATTTCAAAATATGATTGTTTCGATTTAATTTTTAGAAGAAAAATAATAACTAAACTTTATTTAGTATCTTATTTTTGGTTACCTTATACTTTTTTTTCTTTTTAGACTATCTTTTTCAAAATAAATTGGTCATTAAATAATTATTCTGAAAATTCATACTGCTTTATTTTCACTTTTACTTTTTTAAACTTTAACTACCTTATTTGTCATTTTTTGGTTTTAATGTTAGATCAATAAAACTTTAAAATATTGAATTATAGTAGGAAGTAAGACCTTTAGTAAAAAAACAAAAAAAGGGTAATAAATTCTATTTAAAATTAATTTAGAACATTAGAAATTTACTAACACCTAAATGGAGTAAAACAGTGTGTGCATACGTGTGTATAATCATTTTGTCCTAAGCAAGGCTGGATTGCCACTGGTGCACAGGGGGTTACAGTGGGAGAAAACACAGGGTACAGGGAATGCCAAAGAAAAGATAGGAAATGGATGGGATTTAGGAAAATAGAAGATGGCAATTGATATCACATTTAAACTTTTGGAGATTGTGGCTATCAGAGAGGTGGTAGAAGCAAAGAAACTGTTAGAGTAGAAGTGACACCTATATTAGACTGTTGGGCCCTTGATGCCAATCTAAAGTATATATATAAACCTAGTAGAAACCTAGGTCGCGTAATAACTCGTTTATAAATGGAAAATATTCAAAAGTTCTACAATATAATTGTATTGAACACTTTTTAATACAAATGTGCACTGGTTTAACCTTATTATGGCCAGAAACTAAGTAATTAAACAATCAATATATATATATATATATATATATATAATGAATTAAAATTAATGCTAACTTTTTTCTAGAAAGGCTTGAAATTGATGTCATAAAATAAAGACCTGTCAAAATGAAAAATGAGGGTTTAAACTTTCCATGGCAAAATTTTACAAGATAAACCTAGTTTTGATGTTTTCAAAATGAGCCAAATTTAAATGGCTAGGATTTGATTGGATGGTAACTTGATTTTTCAACTAAAAGAGCTAGAAAGTATATGCACATTAGAAATTGTTTTTCATCTACATTTTTGCTAGATAAGATAGGAAATATTGATTGCAAAAAGAGAAAAAGGATAGACCAGAAAGGAGTAAACCTTACTTGAGCTCCTGTGTAGAAGGGATAAGAACGCTTAGGCGAAAGGCTTCCATTATGTAGGAAGGCTTAACTGTCTCATTGGGTAACATCTGCTACAGCTAAAGACAAAAAGAAACAGACCACAGGGTAACCTGGGATGATAAAAGATGACTTGCATTGTTGCAGTTGACAAGGAAGATAGAAGTATAATCTTCTAAATTCTCATATGAATAAGTTGAAAGAGTTTATCTCAAACTTGAAGATGCCTGTTCAAAAATATATGAATATTAATAAAAAAAAAATTCAGAAAAGTTGCTTCACCAAGAAAAGTCAACTTTTTCTCACCTACCTTTGAACTTCAATCATCACCTTCAAACCTGTCAACCAATGAATTATGAACATTTTGAAGTAATAAATTGCTTTTGTTGGTCAGAAATTGATTTATATAAACTGTTACTCTAAAAGAGAGTTGTGAAAATACCTTTCTTTCTTAGAAAAACATTTGCTTTTGAATGAATTGTAGAAAACAGATTTGAATTTGAAAGAACTGTTAACCTACATTGATAATTTGAGGCACACAAAGAAAATTTCGTCTGGCCTATACTGTAATTTGTAGAATTGTGAAAAAATATTTTTGTTTTGTTTGTTTCTTTACAAATTTTACAGCAGAGTAGGAGCCTTGTAATTTTTTTTTTTGTGCCACTCTAAATACATGATATAAGAGACTTGACATTCCCTTTTCTCTCAATAAATCCTATTACTATGTAACACAGTACTACCTGCTGTATTGTCAGGCAACTGAACTGGTTCATCAACCAGGATTTTCTGGTGAAGAGAGTGGTTAGACACCCATCAGAGGGCAATCTTAGAGTATAGGACTAATATGATGCCGTGTGGGTGTCATTAAAATATAAAGGTTAAGGAATCAAATCCCCCACCAAAAAATATGGTTTGGGTTCTCTTCTGGTGTGAAACTATAGACACCCATATAGAAAGGAAAGAGGTGGTTTTATTTTGATCTTAACTGTTTCTGAGTGATTAACAAACTGATAGAAGACTGAACTTCAGAAAGAACTAAGTGGCATCCATTTTGACAATAGGAAGTAAACAAGTGGATGTGGAAGTTTTGAGGGATCAAGTGGCAACAAGACCAGAAATACTTTTGGTGGGAGATGCACGTGTATTTTGCATATTCTATTTTGTTAAGTGACTTTTAAAGATATTTTTACAATTAACATATATGTCATCTATTTAATTCATTCTTTATCTTTATGCTGAAAACACTTTTGATAGTGTAGATATCTCCTTGGCTGGTAGACATATCCCTCCAGTTTACTTTATTGCATTTGAAGTTTGAGAATCCATATTCTCAGTCAGCAATGTTCAGAAAAGAAGGTTGTAGGGATACAAAAGACACTCCCTCTGGATGATATTAAGTCATAACACTTCATACAATGGTGAAAGCGGCAGTCAATCAGCTCTCATAAATTAAACAGAGCAGTTGCCTTGCCCAGACTTCTGTCAGAGGAAACCAACTGCCATTTGGAACAGCTTAAAGCCTATGGCACTGTTTTCCTTTAAAAGTATATCTTCCCTGGATATAGAAAGAAATTATATCTGGCTCGCAGTCCCTGTGTTGGAAAAAAAAATTAAGACTTACTGTTTCCAGAATATGTCCTCACTTAGAACATAACAGATACATCCAACCCACTTGAATCTGGAATCCTAAATATGGCTTCTCTAGAAAGACAGAAGAATCTCCATATTATATGTAAGACCATATTTTTTCATTCTCCTTTCACTCTGCTTGTTGTGTATATGTGTATTATAATTTCTCTGTATGGGATATATGTAAATATGTATATATAATTTTGTTTGTGTATGACTTAGTGGTATAAAACTCTGAGAACAAAGCATATTTGTCATTCTTTTGTATTTCAGCTTTTCAGTTCTGCCCATGAAAAAAGGTGTTATTACATCATAATAATGCTTACATAATAGGGAAAACACAAAAGAGAGTATAAACCATTTTTCCCATAGTACATACAGTATCTGGTATTATTTCAAATGTGACATATTATTTACCTCCATTAATGTATTCTCTATTTTACTGTATCTTTAATACAAATCAACTGCTCATTAGAGTGTTGAACAATAGCAGTTTGTTCAGTTTCTAACAATTAAAATAATTCCTTTTAATCTCACTGATAATTAGAAACATAATAGTTCTTTTTTAATCTCACTGATAATTACATACATAATAATTCCTTTTAATTTCACAGATGTGAGTTGTGTTGCAGTGAATATCAGCTCGAGATGAGAAATCGGTAAGCTGAGTTTGAATTCCAGTTGAATTCTTTGCATTCATATACGCACAAATACCCTTGGGAAAGGTATAAATCCATTGCTTCTCTCTCCAGCTATGTGTTGAATAGCAGGACAAATTTGGTTCTATAGTCTTGATTGGCAATCAGTCTACTACAGAAAGTAATGGCAACCTACTGCAGGAAAATCTCTTGCCCAGTCAGTCATGTCTTTTTCGATATATGACCACCCAAGTATGTATCACATATGGCACTTAACTGACTGAATAATCACATATGAAATAATTCCTTTTTAAAACTAGTTTGGGAGATCCTTCAATTATCAACACAATTCAAAGATCAAAGCAATAGGTGTGAGCAAGTGAAGATAACTTTCCCTTACTAAAGTCAAGGTGGAATTCATAAGTACAGAATGTTTTAACATCCAATAGTTAAATTTCTGTAGTTTTTTAAAGTCTGTATTTTTATATATAATTTTTCCTTGAAAAGTTAACATTGTTTCATTTTTTTATCAATTTGTAAACAAATTTTCACATATTCTTAATGTTCCATCTTATTATTGTTTCTTTTTATAAAAATATTCTTCTACTTTTAATGCAAAAAGAAAAAATAAAACAAATAATTGAACTTGATGATACACCTGAGGAGCTCACACTAATCACATTAAAGACAGGAGTTTTAATGATTAATTATAGTAACATCAGATAGAATAAAACTAGAAGAAAAATAATTATTGAAAGTTCTCAAGAATTTCAGAAAATTTCTTTTATTAGATATAAACTGAAAATGGCATAAAAATTGGATGTAGCATGGTGTGAAAGTTATAACAGATTTGTGCTCTGTTTAATCATCAAAATTTTTAATATTAAAGGGGTCAAGTTATGGTGCGGTTGATATTGATGCAAAATGAGAAATCGGAGAGCTGAGTTCAAATTCCGGTTAGTTGCATTCACTTACACACAGTTACCTTTGGGGAAAAGTATTAATCCATCGCTTTTCTCTTCAGATATGAATTTCAATAGCAGTACAGATTGGGTTCTATAGCCTTGATTGGCAACCCATCTGCGACAGAAAGTAATGGAAAGAAAGTAGGAAAATCTTCTGCCCAGTCAATCATGTCTCAAAAGAGACATGATCACATACAAAATAATTCCTTTTTAATCTCACTAATAATCACATACAAAATTATTTCTTTTTAAAACTAGTTTGGGAAATCCTTCAATTATCAACACACTTTAAAGATCAAAGCAATAGGTGTTTTTGAACTGATTAAATCAAATCATGAAATGGAAGTTGTTTTGAACAGCAAGTTCTTTTAGATTGGTTTGAACTAATATGTCATCCAGGGCTCTCTCCTTGGACCTGCATTGTTCCAAATTTTCATCAACGAGGACCTTGATACCATCAGATAAAAAAAGACATGATTACCCAAACATGTATCACTTAACAGTTTGCCTGAGACTTGGATGGATATTCTTAACCTGCTTATTGAGAATTATACCACAGAGGTTTGTTCTCAGGTTAAAGCTGACATCAATTATCTTTTACCTGCTTGAAAATACCAGGTGAAACAACAACAATTTGATTCCTACCTGCCTGTTCAGCCACTATAGTTCACAGGAATCACTTTTTCCAGTTGTACCAGCATGACAGTTCTGATCGCAACAGAGGCCTCTGTTTATCCATGATAATTGTAAATGGGTCTTCAAAGAGTCTAAGTTTTGCTTGTTGATAGAATGAGGCACAGTTTTGTTCACATGACTACTGGAGGCTCTGTAATAGTGTGTTAGATAAGAGTAAATCTTTTATTCCTCACCTCTTCACTCGATTTAAGGTGTTAACTGCTGATTAAACAAAAGGTTCTGCTTGTAAATTCTTTTCAAATTTTGCTCTTGACTCATGTAGAGTATCTTTTACCTGACTTTTCACTGAGAGCTGAATCTCTATTGAGTGACAGGCATATAACTCCATCCATGGTTCCTGCTATCATCTCCAAACTGGATCTTCACAAAGTATAGGAACTTAATAGCATCCATGCAATAGTCATTAAGAATTGTGATTCTGTTCTCTCTAAACTCTACAATAAATGCCTTGCTGCTTCCTGCTTTCCTGCTTGTTGGAAATCCTCTTCAGTTTTTAAGAATTCAGGTGAACCATCTGATCCTTTTGTCAGCCTCCTACATCTTTTTAGCTAAGTACTAGATGCTCTCATTGTCTGTGAATTGGTTAAGCATCTCACTTCTTAGGGTGTTCTTTCAGAGTTTTTGATTCTCTAGGTCATCTGCTGGAGTATTAATGATTATTGCTGAAAGAATGTATCATACTTTAGATAAGAATAGTGAAGCTCAGGGTGCTACTTTGGATAAATTGAAGACATTTGACAGGGTTTGACATGCTAGTTTTCACAAATTGAAAGTTTATGGCATTTCTGGATGAATTTTTGAACTGATTAAGTTTTTATCAAATCATGTAATAGAAGTTGTTTTCAACAGCAAATTCTTTTAGATCTTTTGAATTAACATGTCAGCCAGGGTTCTATCCTTGGACCTATATTGTTCCAAATTTTCATGATACCATCAGATCACAACTCTATATTTATGTATCCATTTACTCCTGTCTTAATAGTTTGATTAGTTCAATAATCTCAAATCAGCAGCTGATCTTAATTATCTACTCTCTATTGTTAACTGAGACAAGAAATGGCTGGTTAATTTTAATGACACCAAAACAAATCTACTCTCTTGTCTGAGAGAACCCTTTTTGCCTTCTACTGGTGTTACTGATGCCAACCTCCAGGGGAATGACTTATTGTAAATTACACTGATGATATAGAATCAATGGAGAGGGAGAGAGAGAGGGGGGAGGGGAGAGAGAGAGGATGACTCAGAATTAACTATTTCAGCCAATTTTTTTTAACTCACTTTAATTTCTGTTCATGTTTAATGTGTTAAAAGTGTATAAATTTTTAATTTATAATCTTCAGCCAGTATAGTCCATACCAACAGTCAGCACTAATTGTATTAATCCATCAAATAATGCTCATCATATTCAACCTCCTGAATATTGTCAGATCGATAACTGTTTAATATCCCTAGTTTCTTTATTTAGTTATGTCATTAACAGCAAATATTGTTCAGAGTGAACTCAACTAATGGTTGAAAATACTTCACAAAATGTGCTAATAAACCTTTTGTTAAATCTTTAACAGAACAAGTTAGTCTTAGTCATTTACCTCTGCCTGAGCCTAGTGTATTTTTTGAAGAGCCAATGAGATAACCAGGTTGGAAAACAGCATTTCAGACAATTGAACACTGAAAAAATTCCTTCTGCTAAAAGAATATACTATTTAAAAAGGTATAGATGGTTAAGTCAGAGACACAGCAGAAAGCTTCTTTCTGCTCCCACTTGAAGATGCCTTTGATGAAGTTAAAGGTTTGCTTGAAAAATGGTATGGGAATCTGTGATAGCCAATGCTTTCAGAGACAAACTTAAAAAATGGCAACAAATCTACCCTAGAGATGGATCTACACTAAAAAGATATGCAGACTTCTTAAAGCAATGCAATACTGCTTTGAAGAGCATATGAAATCTTGGGGTTTTGAATGATGAATGTGAAACCCAAAAGATGTTCTGTAAACTATCAAACTGGGCAGTTGTTGTGCCACAATAGAGAGAAGACAAGGGTAAATTTCCTCTCTTCAAAGAATTTATAGAATTTATCAATAAACAACCTCATATCCATAGACCCCATAATCTAACCTAAGTCCATAAAAAATTATCAATCAACGAAGGATAAATCCATTCAAAATAGAGGAAAAAACTCACGATACAATCAATGAAGGCCAAAACACCAACTCCTTCAAAAGGAGTATCCATGACTTGGACACTTGTATGACCTTCAAGGCCAAGAATTTTATGGATAGAAAGCAATTTGTAAGAGAGAAAGGACATTGTTTTCCTGTTTACATTATGGACATGTTTTCTATAAATGCAGACAAAGAAAGAAGTGCAATGTCTGCTCTAAGCTTCACCCTACGTCCTTGCATGGAGATAAAAATCTGCTAAAAAGAATTTATGGTAAGAGAGAAAATACATCCAGTCTTGTTAATAGTACAACAGAAACAACCTTAATGAACCATATGGAGTCATCCAGAAAAACTTTCATGATCCTCCCCATTTAGGTAACCCATATAGAATGGCTTGTGTATAACCATCCTGGATTCACAGTAGGATACAACTTTCATCTTGGAAAACTCTTGCAAATTACTGGGACTTGTAGGCAAACTTGTGAAGCTGAAATTATCAAAAATGCATGTGGAAAAAAGGTAATAGTAGTAAAGTATATTGAACTAATGTTTTTGCAATTTTAAGTCCATCATCAGGATTATCTCAGGTTGCTGCAGTGATGTGGACAGTGAACCAAGAACATACCAAATTTTGTGCTCAAGAAAGCTGAGAGTTAGAGTTTCGGATAGATGTTGTGAACTTTATAAAGAGACTTCTATGTTGGTGGTGGATTGAAAGTAATTTCTACTCCAGAGAAAGAAGCATAGCTCTGTACAAGAGAAATGGCCTTGTTTTGCAAAATTTCCTATCTAATTTTAAGGAAGTGTTAAAAAGAATTCCACTAAAAGCTTGAGCCAAGGAATTGACAAATATTCACCTCGAAAAAGACAATCTGCCTATTGAAAGAACTTTAGGGAATCAATGATGTGTTGAATCAGACACCTTTCAGTTTAGGATTATGATAAACAATTAACCACTAACCAGATGAGGTGTTTTATCCACTATTAGTTCTGTGTATGATTCCTTGGGATTTGTTGCACCATTTATTTGGATGTGAAAGCAGATCTTGTAGGAAATGGGGATAAACCATTTAGACTGGGACACTCCAATTCTAGCAAACCTATAACCATGACGGTTATAATGGATTGCAGTAGTAAAAAACTTGGACGCAATTGTTATGAACAGATGTTTGAAACTAGCAAATCTTGATGAGGTGGTTACAACAAAAGTCCATCTTTTTTCAGATGCTAGCACCATAGGATATGGACAATGCACTTACTTGCATCTCATTGACTATAAGAGTGCACTGCTCTTTAATTTTGGCTAAAGCCACCTATCAAACTTGTTACTATACCAAAACTCAAACTTACTTCAGCTCTTTTTTCTGTAAAGGTTTGCTTAACACTGTTTGAAAAACTTGACATTCCAAATATTACAGAATGGTTTTGGACAGCAATGTGGTTTTTGGCTACATTAGAAACAATTCTTGCCATTTTCATGTTTTTGTAACAAAAAGAATTCAGTAAATTTGTGTTCACACTGAGCCATATGAGTGGAATTATGTTTGTTCAGCTAATGATCCAGCAGATATAACATCATGAATAGTGACACCCAAGGAATTAATGAACAAAGGAATGTGGTTAAATGGTCCATGTTAACATATAACACAGCCTAACTGGAAGACTGATTGTTTTCCCTTGAATCTGGTGTTTAGGGGAAGGATTTTGAATTTTGTTTAATGGCATATCAACTTCTGTGGATTATTTAATGCCAAAAAGGTGGGGGTTTTAAGGTATTTGTTAAAGGTTCGGTTATAGTAAGAAAGTTGATTTAGTCAGATTTTGATAAAAAAAATTTTTATTTTATTTTAGAAAACTGAAGATGTCTTCTAGTTTTCTATTCAAAAATGTATTAATGATAATTTTTTCCTTCAAAAATGTATTGTTAGTAATATTTTTTCTTCAAAAAATGCATATTTCTCTATAAAAGTCTATTTGACCCCTGTTTGAGAGATAACAATTTGTCCGTAGCTGGGACCCTAATAGGTGCTACCACCCCGGGGTCAGGGTGGACCAGGGAAAAAACAGCAATTAAGAGGTGGTTTCATGCTCCTCACAACCTCCCAATCAGAGGCATTGCTGCAGAAACCCAGGACCATTGGAAGAAGGAGAAAAATATAAGGAGGTGGACTCCACTAGTCGCTTATTTGTTTAACTAAAAATAAAGAATCTATATGATTTATTCCTGACTGGATCTTATTTATTTCCACTAACATTTGGTAGCAGAGCATAGATTTATCATGGGATTGAAATATACAATTCACACCATGTCAAAAGAAAGGCCAATCATGCCTAGATAATGGAAACTCAGAAGTCGAGAAATGACGTGTTTAATGTTTTAGCGGAACCCATTGATAAATTTTCAGTAGTGGATCACTTAAATTATTTCTCTGATTGGACAAGAATATAACAATATTTTGGTGCGGATTTAATTAATTATTAACCGTAACTGGAAAATCTTCTAATTACTATTATAAGTCAGGGGAGAACACACTAAAATACATTTATCTTTATTCTCCGAATTGGAGCAAAGGAAGAGAAAACAAAAGATAACAAATGGTATTCCTCTGTTGTTATTTTAAACTGAAGAAAGAAAGAGAGAAGAAAGAGGAAGAAAAGAGAAATGGATTTGTTTAATGTCATAAAGTCAATTTCAGCCTACCTATGAAGGCTAACAATTGTTATTTTAAACCTATTTTTTCGCTGGGCATTTGTAAAAGCCAAAAAAGAAATTTCACTTTTAAGAGACCTTTTTACTTGACACCAGGGTAAGACCAAATAATGAAAATATTCCCGTCGCTTAAAAATATCAGTGTCTCAGAAATGGATAATAAGAAACACAGGTGTGGAGAAATTCTTATCTAAAGTAACAAAGCCACAAGACCCTTGTCAACTTGTTTTGGATGAAGCCAGTTCCAAAAGGTTAATAGTGATTGTTTTAGAAAAAAAAATCCCCGAAATTGTTTTGTGAAAAAGAAAATTTTGAGAGAAAAGAACATTCGGTTAAGTCCGGCACAGAAAAGGGGTATGGGAAGATGACATCATAAGACGGAGAGGAATTCCATTGGTCCTGTAAACAAGCGCCGAAAACGGGAGACAACCAACAATTGATGTCATGGAAAGGAAGATTAATCCCATAGGGTAAACCAGAGGTAACATGTAGCAGCTAACCCCGGCATTCTATTGGTCGCCGAGATGTGGGGTTAGACACCTAGCGACTGTCAGCCCCACACCATGGCATGGGCATAAATACAGGGTCTCGAGGGACCAAAATCAGTACCAGTCCCAGCGGCAGTTCGAGGCAGTTCAGTTTCAGTTACCGGCCCAAAGATGTAACAACGAAGATAGGCATCATGTTGTTGGGCACCAACCACAGAGACTGCCTGCCAACCTGAGTTAAAGACAGACAAGAGATTTTGCAGTCAAAGTTTTGAGTTGCAGAGAGGGACAGAAGTTTTGAGTTGAGTACCAGTCCCAGCGGTGGTTCGAGGCAGTTCAGTTTAGTTCCACTTACCGGCCTAGAGATGTAACGATGCAGATAGGTGCCAACCGTAGAGAGGCCTGATGTCGGCCAACAAGAGTTAAAGACAGACAAGAAGAGAATTTGCAGACAAAGTTTTGAGTTGTGGCTTGAGTGGCAGAGAGTTCAAGTTCCCGGTTCAGAGACATAATGACCAAAGACAGTTCCCAGCTGAAGAAGTAAAGAGACAGAGAGATGATGGCCATGCCATTGGGTGCTGATTGTAGAGAAGCCTGTCTCTAAATAACCAACCAGAATTAAGAGACAGACACGAAGAGACTTTCCAGACAAAGTTTGAAATTGCCAAATGAAGAGAGTAACCCAGCACTTTAGCAATTTCCGCGACATTCCGGAAAACAAGAATCAAGTTGATTAGACTTATAACGAACTTAGAACTCTGTTCAGAGCAGTGAGCAGCGACCAGCCAAATTTCTCATTATTGCTTAGGAGAATAATTTGATTTGCTTAAGAAACTTCTGTTCCGCTTTCAGTTTGATAGAAGCAGGGATTGGGAATTATCCAAGAGACTATTGTGTATATTCTGTATATAAAGACGCTATTTTGCAACACTTCAGATGTCAGTCCACTTATTTTTCTTGGTGCTATTTTTTTTCTTTTTATTACTCAATTGCGGGCACACTTCTCAGTTTGATTTAGTTTGGCAGAGAGACAGCTAGTGGAGAACTCACGTGACTACCTTGTGATTAATCAACACAACGTGGGACAAGGGAGATCACCATGACAGAGTTAATCTATGACCAGCTATCTGGATTGAAGCCAACAGCGACCAGCCGGGTAATGGCATAAGAACATTGAGAGCTATAGCCTTTTGTTTGAGATGTAAAACAAAATTAAGGGATTGTGTGTGTTCAAAGCAGAAGAGCACCATGAAAAATAAATTTACACTGTCAGTGATAGACTTAAAAATGGCTGAAATTGAGATCTTCAGACAAATACAGATGAAAACCTTTAATCAGAAACTGAGGGATTTAAACAAGTCCATTCATAAAAATATAAACAATAGGAAAAAGTGTGAACAGATAAAATGCACATTTTCACTGTAACATCTTGATCTCTCTTTTGATCAAAATGGTTTGCTTCATGTTGAAGGTGGCTTAGACAAGGGAAATTTCTGCGAAAGTCTAAAACACCCAGTTATACTCCACAGAAAGTCTCATGTCACCAAACTTATTATTTCACACTTTCACATAAAAAAAAAATCAAGCATCAAAGTCATAGTATGACTACAAATAAGATAAGACAAAGTGGATTTTGGATCATTGGCTGCAGTTCAGCTGTCTACACTTTTGTTTTGGGATGTGTCACATGCTGTAAACACTGTGGTCAAACTCAAAATCAGAAGATGAGTGACTTACCAATACATAGAATTCAAGTTATGTCACCCTTTACTTACAGTGGTGTTGATTTTTTAGGACCATTTTTTATCAAAGAAGGTCGAATGAAGTTAAAAAGATAAGGTGTTATATCCTCCAGAGCAATACATTTGGAAACATCAACTTCATTGGACACAAATTCATTTATCAATGCATTGCAAAGGTTCATATTTATTCTTGGTATGGTTAGACAGCTGAGATTGGACAGAGGGACAAATTTTATTGGTGGAAGTCATGGACTTCATGAGGCTATAGAAGAGATGAATGATAGCTATCTACAGCACAATCTTTCAAATTTAGGTTGTGACTATATTATTTTTAAACACAACACCCCTTCAGTGAGCCATATAAGAGATGTTTGGAAATGGCAAATTCAAACTGTCAGAAGTTTGCTTTCCTCTCTCACATATGATTTTGGTGCTAGTTTGTATGATGATGCTCTAAGGACCTTCTTTTGTGAGCAAATGACCATTGTAAACTGTTGGATACATCTGGTGGACAGTTTAAATGATCCTCTAAATGCAGAACCACTGACACCAAATCATCTTTTTATGTTGGAGTCACAAATTATACTACTGTTTCCTGAAAAAGTTTGGAGAGCAGACTTATATTGCCAAAAAAGATATCAGCAAATAGAATACTTAGCAAATGAGCTCTGGACTTGCTGGAAGTGCGAATTTATTCAAATACTTCCAGAAAGAAGAAAATGATGCAACTCAAAATGCAATATAACCATTGGTAATGTTGTCCTAATTAAGAATGACAAACTTATCCAGAAATGGATAGTAGTTGAAATGCATTACCAAAGCAATTGTCAGCAATGTTGGCTTGATTTGTATTGCAAAGGTTGCAGATGGAAATACAAATTTAACCAATACAGAACAAAAAGAGACAGAACACCATTAATATTGGCCAATACACAAACTTGTGTTATTACATGAGGCAGAGACTGAAGAAGTCCCCACCAAGGAACTATGACTTAGTTTTAGTTCATAAATAATTTTTTTTTCTAAATAAGTAATTCTTATTTTAAGGAACCATGTAAATGAGAGAAAATTTTCTTCCTTTTTGTTTGCCAGTGAAAATTTGTCAAATGGGCCTACACCGTTGACACTGCTTTTTTAAATGAAAAGCATGGCATGCTGTAGCATGTAGTAATTTTGTGTCTGGGCTAAATTAGAGGTGAATAGAGATAAGTGCACAGAAATTCTCTTCCATTGATTTGAATTCATTTACATCATTTTTTGCTTTATGTATAGCAAATTTCATGGAAACTTATTTGTGTTTATTTCAATTTTCACATTGAATTGTTGCATTTTTAAATTAGCAACACCCACTCATGTGCAAAATAAATAGTCTTCACCAGCCATACACTTGTTCCTCATTTTTGGTCCTGTGCTACCATTACACTGTATATAAATAATAACTCAACTCAAAAATTCAGACAATAATCACATATTTAGTATAAATTTTCCAAATATAAAAATAACACTTTCAACTTCTGAAGAAACCAGAATATATTATTTTTTTATTACTTTTCATTGTCCTGAAATCATAAATTCATGATAATTTAATTTCTTTGTAATAACCTTTCAACTCCTTCAGGTCTATATAATGCCATGTTTTGTTTAATGGGGGATATTTTGGTTTTAGTTTGAAGGTTGAATAATTTTACATTTTGTATTGACAAGTCTGGTTTGCACAAGGGTTAACATTTTTCATAAGTTGTTATTCCATAAATAGAACTTCATGACAGATACCTCTCATTTGACATTCTGAGGAGTAATGAACTATGCAAGGCAGAGACATTACACACTGTGGAGCATTTGGTATACTTAAGTATTTTGAATGAATATAATTTAATGATTTCAAAATACAAATATTTTAATGTTTTTCATTTTACCAAAAGAAGTTTCTGCTAATCAATTCAAATGGTAGAATTCAGAAGAGACTTGTTTTTTTGGGTTTTTTTGAAAATTAACAAATTTCTTGATTGTGAATCCTTGGTCAAAATTATTATAAACATAAAAAAATGAAGCATGCCTAATTTACAAGGTTTAAAATTAATATCCTTTTTTGCATCATGTAAAGTACAATATTTTTTGCTTTCCATGAAAATTAACATTTTTTTATAAATGTTGCAAAAGTTGATGCCCAATATGATTCCTTTCTTATGCATAATTACATGAATTTGTCTTGATACATTGCACAAATGCATGATTTCTGATAATCTTTTAAACATGAACCCCTTGAAAATATGGAGTCAGTTTATATAAAATATAGTGTACAGGAGTTTCTACAATGAAACGCATGTGAAATATTCAGCTGGAACTCTAAGAAAATGCAGAGTTATGAAAATTTTTTCGAGTGTTTTCTGCATGCAATCAACATACTTAACAAGAGGAGTTTTCTCTCAAGTATGTATAGGCATGTGTTGTTCTGAACTTGAATCATCTGGAAATTCTGATTGACAGAGTTGACATGAAAATGATGTTTTGCCTGCATGTGATCGCAAATGTTTGTTAAAATTGGATCTATCCGAAAATACTGATTCACAAACTTGACAAGAAAATGGTTTCTCTCCTGTGTGTATTCGCATATGAATTTTTAAATTGGAACTTGCTGAAAAGCTTGATCCACACACCTGACATGAAAAAGGTTTCTCTCCAGTATGTATTCGCATGTGCTTTTTTAAAGTGGATTGTGCTGAAAATGCAGAACTACACACTTGACAGGAAAATGGTTTCTCACCTGTGTGTATTCGCATGTGCTTTTTTAAACTATAACCCACTGAAAAAGCTGATCCACAAACTTGACAAGAAAATGGTTTCTCACCCGTGTGAATTCGCAGGTGTTTTTGTAAAGTAGAATTTGCTGAAAATGCTGATCCACACACATAACATGAAAAGGGTTTCTCCCCAGTGTGTATTCGTACATGGTTTTTCAAACTGGAACTCAATGAAAATGCTGACCCACACACTCTACAAGAAAATGGTTTCTCTCCTGTATGTATCCGCATGTGCTCTTTTAAACTGTAACCTACTGAAAATGAGGATCCACACACTGTGCATGAATAAGGCTTCTCTCCAGTGTGTGTTCGCATATGTCTATTTAAATGTGAGCGTTCGGAGAACGCTGATCCACACACTTGACATGAAAATGGTTTCTCACCTGTGTGTATTCGCATGTGACTTTTTAAATTGGAACTCTTTGAAAATACTGAGCCACACACTGTGCATGGATAGGTGTTCTTCCCTTTGTGCATTTTCCTTCTAAGACTGAATTACGTAAAAATATTGCTCCACACACCTGTAGAAAAATGACTTTCTCTCTAATGTACACTTGCAAACATTTGTTTAATGCAACAACCACAAATACTAAATGTGACACTATGCATTAGTTTTCACTCCAGTGATCTTGAATATACTTCTTCCCAGTATGTTTACCTGTGACTTTGTAGTTTTTAACTAGTTGGAAAGGGTAATTTATACATCTTAAAAAAGTAAGATTGCTTGCCACTGGGAGCACTGTGCATGTGAACCTTGTAATGTGAATTTCATGAAAACTCTAATGCACAATCTTTACAAGATAGATCTCCTTTGTATGCTTGCATTTGACCTTTTAAATGTAATTTCCATCAAATTATTGTTCTGCACACTTTGAGAGAACATTTTCTCTTCAAAATCTGAATTTATCTTATCAGATTTTAAAATTGTCTTTCTCCCATATAACTGATATCTGTGAATGAAGAAATATTAAAGAAAACAGTTAATATATGCATTATTTCAAAAGTCAAAGATTTTAACTCAATAGTGCAATATCACATGATTCAAGTCAATGTTTTTATTATTTTCTTCAACCTAAATGAAATAAAATTTAAACTGACAATTTTCATTTTACCCAACTTTTACTTTTCTAAAAGAAAATGACATTTCATTAATGTTACAAATATGTGAAAATTGTTCACATTCTAACATTTAACCAACTAAACAAAGCAAAATGTGATTTACATTTTTCTAAATCTTGCTTTAAATCCAATTTAAAAAATTGTAATTTAAATCAGTGATTTTCCAAATAAATCATGTAGTTCAAGATTTAATATGATAAATTTGATATTGTTTCTTTGAATAAAAACCTGAACAACAATAATTTGCCAAATGGATGAGATTTCTAACATAATATATTTATATGTACTGCAAAGGATACATTTATTAAAAAGGAGTTGACACAACATGGGAAACAACAGTTACCAGTTATAAGCTATTGCTTGATTGGCATAGGGTATCAGTGCCAGGGGTTGGTCTCATTGGTGTGAAAGATTATCTAATCTCGTTGGACAACTCCCAGCCAGTAAGGTGTTGTCCCACCATGGTCTGCCTTCTTCATTTGGTGCATGGAGATTATGAGATATTCACTAAGTGAACTGTAACATTTGCACCAGGCAACAAGAATCTCAAAGGAAACTAGCACTAAAACTGGGCTGTTGGAATGTCTGCACTGTGATGACCAGCCTATCTGAAGTCCTACAAGATATCAGTGACTCCAGGAATGATGAGCTCAATAGGCTTCATGTGGACATTGCTATACTGCAGGAAACATGCCTGGCAAACAAATTGAAGGAGAAGGAGTACATGTTTTTCAAGCAGGGAAATAGATCAAACAAACCTCACCAACACGGTTAGGAACAGCTTCCTGAATATGATTGAACCAGGTAATAACGGTTCTGAGTGATTTCTCATTCTCTGCCTCAATACTGCAGCAGGTCTCGTTACCCTCATCAGCATGTACGCCTCGACACACCGGACTCCAAGAACGAGTTCTATGACAAGCTTGCAGCCATGATCAGTGGCATCCCAAACAAGGAAGAGCTTGCTGTCCTTGGCATCTTCAATGCCAGAGTGAAAGCTGATTACGACTTGTGGCACTCGTGCCTTGGACAGTTTGATGTCGGCAATATGAACAACAATGGCCAGAGACGACTCAAGCAATGCACATCCCACAACCTGTGCATAACTCCTTCTTCAAGACCAAGCCCCCAGCACAGTGACACCAATGCTCAGAACACTGGCACCAGTTGGATTTAATCAATGTCAAATGAATGGCCATTAAGAACGTTCTTCATACTTGCTCTTATCACAGTGTGGACTGTGACACATTCCCTAGTGTGCTGCAGGATCAAACTCCAGCCAAAGAGGTTACATCATGGCAAGAAGCAAGGAAATTCTCGCATTGATGTCAACAAGATAAGCCAACTAAACATTGTGGAGCAGTTTGCTGAGAGATGTGAGAGATAACTGAAAACGTCACAAACCGGGGACACTGGCAGAGAGAAGTGGGCTACTTTACAGGACACCATGCACTGCACTGCTTTGGCCACCTTTGGAAGAAAGACCTCAAAATCACATGACTGGTTTGAGTCAAAGTTCACCAAGCCAATTAAAGCCAAGTGCACCACTCTAGTGGAGTACAAGCAGTCACCCAATGAGAGAAACCTACAGATCCTTCAGGTTGCCGGAAGCAAAGCTTAGCAGATTGCAAGACATTGCACCAACAAGAGCTCAATGAAAAAATTCAGACAGCAGCAATCACAAGGAATATCAGAGGAACATATGATTGCATTAAGACAGCAATAGGACCAGTGCAGAACAAGACAGTTCCCATCAAATCCACTACTTGGGTAGTCATCACAGACAAAAGACAACAGATGGAAAGATGGGTGGGAAACTATTCCGACCTCTACTCTCAATGACTGCAGCCCTTGACGCCATTGAGTGCCTACCCATCGTGAAAGAGATAGACAATTAGCTGATGATAAAGGAACTCAGTGAAGCCATCAACAGCTTGGCCACAGGGAAAGCCACAACTGATCCTATCAAGCACTGCAAGATTATCATACTGCTTTCTCTGTACAAAGTCCTCTGCCAGTGCAGAAAAGAAAAGGCTGGACCACAGGACATGAGTGATGTTATGATCATAATTCTCTACAAGAACAAAGGTGAGCAAAGCAACTGCAACAATTACAGAGGCATCTTTCTACTCTCCATCGTGAGCAAAGTCTTTGTTCAGGTCATCTTGTTCCATCTGCAGAAACTTGCCGAACAAGTTTACCCAGAGTCACAATGCCCCTGCACGTTGCTTTCATTGATTTAATGAAGAAATTCAACCTCGTTAGTAAGTAGGGCCTTTTCAGAATTATTCATACAACTCTAACTTAATTCTAGAGTACTTTTATTGAAAATCTTACTTTATGAATTATTATTCGGAAAGTGTTTCTTAATCAAAGCGAGAAATTTTTTTCATCATTAACTGCTAAATATTTGGTTGAAAGCAAGTGTATACCAAACAATAATTCTATTTCTATTTTTTTCAGGGGTAGATCTTCTCTTTTACATATTTGATATTTGGGATTTTATATCCACTATTTTTTAAGGCAGTATTTTAAAAATTACTATGCTTATTAAACACTTCTTCAATTGCTGAATTTCTACTAATTCTATATTCTATAGATAAGGGTACATGTTTAATAATGGATGGAGGATAGTTAGATTTTGGGTGAATATATAAAGGATTTGTATTTGGTTTTTCATATAGTTGATATATATGCTTTTCTAAATCTAAAGTCACATCGAAGAAATCTCCTTTTTTTATATTTGAATTAATAGTCACTTCTAAATTAAGGATTTTAAATTCTCTACACATTATCTTTCTAATTTCATCTATTTTTTAAATTTGTGGAATTCCTCACTGCCATAAGGCCATCATACCTGTATATTCAATATCTTCAGTATTTATATCCTTATGGGCTGTAAGACTGTATAGCACAAATAAGCCAACCAGATTTGAAGACTTGGCAGAGTCTTAAGATCCCATTGTTAAATCAAAGTTATTTTCCTAGGAATTAATTTTTCACCACTGCTTTTTTCATGAATGAGAACAGATGTTTTGCATTCATTATTATGTTTCTCTCCTCCTCTGATAAATTCGAATAAACATAAAAAATATTTATTAATTTACATATATCTAAAATTTGTTTTATATCAGGAAATTAAAATAATTATATAGATATATAGATATTGAAAATTGTATTAGAATATAATAATACTATTAGAAATTTTATAAAAAAATAAAATGGATATTAAATTTTAATAAATAAAGATATTAAATACTTTTAGAAATTAAAGAGTTTTATGAAAAATTAAAATAAAATGCATTCTGAATTGAAATAAAAATAGTATAATTCAAAGGTCCCTTTAAGTCAGATCAAAAATGTAATTTTTTTTTGTTTTAGAAAATGATGGAATACAGAGAAAACTAAGAGAATAATTTTGTAACAATAATGGATACATCAATGGAAATGCAGTCTAGACAGGAGTTTTGATCAACTGACACTCTGGCCATTATTACTGAAAGAAGAAATCATGTATTCCCCAAAAATATAACCTTTTTTTCAAATTTAAAGTGGATCTCTATTCTGATTAGTTAAATCAAATACACATAAATTTTTCTGTCTTCCCACATCCATAGATAACAAACATATTGTTTCTTATATTCAAATGAAAACCATTTTCACAACAATGAGTTAACATTGCCTGAAGACAAGGTAAAAATCTCCCAAACATAGAAATTTCCATGCTGTAATGTAAACTATATTCATTTTAAATAAAAATATAAATTTAATTATATATATATATATATATATATATATATATATATATATATATCCAGGTGAAGAGAACCAACAGTTTTACAATTCTGAGTCCTCCACATTTACTTTTTTTAATCAGTCAGTTAAGTGCCATACATGATACACACTTTGGGCAATCATGTCTCGAAAGAGACATGGCTGATCAGGCAGAAGATTATCCCGCAGTAGCTTGCCATTACTTTCTGCGGTAGACTGGTTGCCAGCCAAGGCCATAGAACCCAATCTGTCCTATTATTTCACCCATAACTGGAGGGAACAGACGGATTAATACCTTTCCTAAGGGTATTTGCGCGTAAGCGACTGCAAGGAACATCAACTGGAATTTGAACTTGGCACCCCGATAGGTCGGTCCGAGTCGATATCCACTGCACCACAACCACACTTTTTTTAAATAAAAGTGCTTAATACAAGATTGTAAAGCATAATATAATCATATAATTAAATTTGTTTTTTAATTAAAAATACATTACAACACAAATTTCTATGTTTTGAGATTTCTACCTTGTCAATTGTCATCAGGCAATGTGCATTGTGGTGCAATGGATATCAGCTCTGAACAAGAAATCCGGTAGCCGAGTTACTTACACGCAAATACTCTTGGGAAAGCTATAAATCCATCTCTTTCCTCCAGTTATGGGTTAAATAATAGGACAGATTGGGTTCTGTAGCCTTGACTGACAACCAGTCTAACGCAGAAAGCAATGGCAACCTACTGTGAGAAAACCTTCTGCCTAGTCAGTCATGTCTCTTTCGAGACATGATCATCCAAGCGTGTTTCACGCATGGCATTTAACTGAGTCAATTTCTAGGAATTTCAGGAAATTAATTGGAGGGTGGTCACATCATATGTAAAAAATTAGATATTTTTTACCAAGATTTTATAAAAATAATGCAATGAGCAATGATTTCAAAATTAATTTCAGTAATTTGTGAACAAGTCCTAAAAAGTTTCATCAAAATCCAACCATTATTGGATTTTTTCAAGAATTTATAAATTAATGTGTTTTTCACCGGCAAATTGTGTCATGTTACGCTTGCCATATAAACTTCTGGTTCACGTCACTCGCTGATGAAAAAAAAAAATTTAGAACGTGTTAGAAATTATTAAAAAAATGTACTAAACTAAATATTTCCTCTTAGTAATAAAACATAAACATTTTGACGATAAAACTTTGTTTTTATTAAATTTGTGGCCTTTTGACATCATGCTATTCTGTTTTTTAAGCGAATGAGTGGAGGTATCAAAAAAAAAAAAAAAAAAAAATTCACGATGACAATCCAAATTAACAATACACACAAAATGTCAAAATGAGGTGAAACAGACTGCGACCAAGAATATTTCCACAAAGATAATAATAAAATGACCTAATATATAATCATTACTTATGATTAAAATTTCGTTTAAAAATCGGATAGATCCATAATATTTTTTTGCAACTTTTAAAAACAGTGGGTAGCACTTTTTTGTTTTCATTTTTTTTTTAAAAAAAGGTGAAAAAAAAGCACCCATCAAATCATTAGATCTTTGCACGCAAAGAACAAGATAAAATCCAATATTTTTTGCGATAATATTCATCACTTATTACTTATTGAATATAAAAATTATCTGGAATTAGGCAAAGATTTTTTTCTTTTTTGAAATTATAGTCATTCAAAACTTGAAATCTCATTTTTTAATTCTCTAAAAATTACACTTAAAATAGCTGCGGTCTTTCATTATTTCATTTTGTTTTCGCTCGTAATTATATTGTGCTTTTTATTTATATTGGAAAATTTACTTTTTACATTTTGAGATGAGGGATTTATTTGTTGATTCACGATGTTAAAAAAAAATATAACGCTTAAAACCAGAGTTCATGATTTAAGTGTCCTTTTTAATGCAAATAATGAAATAAAAAACAGAAAACACCCTAATACTTACTTCTTTCTGTCGGCTTTTTTATGATTTAACCTTCCTTTGCGCAGCAAAAGACAAATAAAACTGTAAAATTTGAAATAAACTAATTCCAGTTGAGTAAATTTTAAAAACAGTCGTTGTCCGTGAGCGAATGTCAAGGGAGATAATCGATAAAAACGCTGAAAAAAAAGACCTGTTTTTCTTTTTATTATTCAACTCAAGTAGAATTCACTGAAACTTTAAAATTCCCAAAACTTTGAATTAATGAATTTTTAAAAAAATTCATTTACTGGCACTTTTCAGCTACATATAACATACATATAATTCAAGTGAGGAACTGCGCAATTTTAAACAACTACAATACATAAATAATATTATTATGTTAATAATATAGATTATATTTTGTTTTAATAATAAATATTAATCTTAACATTTTATTAATGCTATATACTAACAGCTACAATCATCCTGTGGTCAATTTCAAAATATCAAAAATACTTGAAGACAATCAAAGATGTGAAACAAAACACAAGTTGGTATAGCACATTCACTTATTGACAGCCCTTTAGAGGGCATGACAAAAAAAGATATATTTGAGCCGATTTGGCTTCATATAAAGACATTCATGCTTCCTCACTAATAAATAACTCATTTCTTGTTCTCATGTTTCTTCCTCGTGTTTTAGCAGTTAAATCACTGTGTAGCTGTTTAAAACATGTAGCGGTATTGTGGTGATACCGACCGAACAAAAGCGAGGAACCGGATGTGTGCTCTCTCGCAACTAAAAAGCAAATGAATAAAAATCGTCATGCGCATTCGAGTTCGCACAGATGTTCCGGTTGAAAAATAAAAATTAATCAAATATCAAATTACCATTTTTTATTTACCAGCCAATGAGAAGCTTGGAATCAAATATATGGATGAATTTCGAAACTAGCTGCGTTTGATCCAAAATGCCGATATAAAAAGCGAAGACATAGACGCTTCACCAGACAGAAGAACGAAAGGAGAAGAGTGTAATTAGTTTCTCCCTTGACCTATGTCGAGCGGCTACTATGTTGACCTCTTCCTTTCGCCCTGTTCTCAAAAAGTACTAACCGACCTTTTCAAAGACCTTCCACATACCAACTTGCTGACTCGCTGACCTGGGAATCGGCAACTTCAAAATGAACATCAATCCCACTAATAAGTCTTTTACCCTTTCATCATTATATCTTCAATGAACATTCTTTTATCCCTTTCAGCTCGTTATTATTTTGCCATAAACTCTGTCTAACTTCCATTGGACTTTTATTTCAAGTATTACTTTATTTGTAAAACATTAATTGAAATGTATATATGTATAAATGTTATTTTATACTCTAATTGCCTTTCTTGAATTTATAATCATTTTACAAATTATAGTGGGCTATCTTCCCACAAGGCCAAATTCCGTTAACTTGCTACGGAATCCTACTACAACTAGAAAAGGAATAAGAGATACCCGCTATAGTATAACTGAAAAGTGTGCATTTGCACAATAAAGGAAATGACATTTGAAACTTAAAATTATATAATTGTTTTAGTTCAGAACGAAACAAGTTGGACTTAACAGAGTTTTTTTCAACAAGTAGTTAATTTATTTGGGATTTTGAAAAATGTTGGCTTGATTACTGTTTACAAGGCTGATGATACCAGCAGGAGCTGATTTAAAAAAAAACATCTGGAATAAGCCTAAGTGACTAAAATAGGAATGCAATATATTTTGAATGACTATAAAAAACAAAACTACTTACTTAGTGTTTACTATTTACACTATTAATATTCAGACTATCTTTGTTTGCATCACAACATTTCGGCCTTTGTGCTCTCATGTCTTTGTCAGGTGTATATCAATCTGAGTAACCTACAGGGAATTCTGAACTGAACCCTTCATTTAATCTACAGAGGTAGACTGTTCATGTTCCACTGTTATTTTTGTTGTTCACCCATTTCCATTGATTGCAAGTACATACTGCCCGACCCAGAGAATGAATACACAATAAATGTCACCAAATTCGCAAATCACTAGGTGTAAACTTAGACAATTATACCTAATCTTTAAAGAAAGACAAATGACAGCAAATGTTTGTGCTACATATATTTACAATTTTTCTCCTATTATCTCCCTTGTCTTCTGAGGTTCAGAAAAGGAAACTCTGATAAAATTAGCCATAAATTTATCTTTACAATTTTATTGTTTACTACATCATCTTTTGAAAAACATAGAGATAAAAGTATTTAATTTCAATTTTTTTTTTTTAAATAGGAAGAGTATTTTTAAGCAGTAAGACATGACTATTATTGCATCAAACTTGCTTGTTATTCATAGACACAGACCCTCCACTCCTCTTTGTTACTCCTGATGATCCATAGTTCTTTAATATTACATCTTGTAGTTGACAAGGGCTTTACCTTTACTATGTCTGCCATGAATTGATTGACACAACAGTACATCAACACCAGTTTTTCTTTCTGGTGTCAGCAGTGTCCTATAAATCTTATTCTATGCTTCCATATTATTTCAGAGATGGGAAAGATTTTGCCAGATAGCTTCTTGCTTAACAGGCATTGCTGTCACAAGAAATTAAGTACAGCCCAAAATATTGTAGTGATTTCTCCACTGGTGATGTCTAAGTCCAAGTCGAAAATGGATTCAACAGTAGAAAGAGAACCCAACTATCGTCCTCTGGGGGAAGGTTCATTTTCCATACCCTGAGAGGTTTGTTAAGGGAGCCCAAGCTTTGTTTATTTGAATGAACATGTCACTTTTAGAGTTTGCAATTGAGCTCCCAAGGTATTTAAAATTCTTGACACAATTTAATTTGTTAGTTATACAATCTTTTTGATTGCTACATCATCTTTAGAAAGACATAAAGATGAAAGTATTCAATTTCAAAATGTTATTTAAAATGGGAATGATATTTTTAAGCAATAAGACAATACTTCTACTTGCTTGTCATTCATAGACACAAACCCTCCACTTCTCTCTATTACTCCAGATTATCTCAAGTACTTAATGTTATATCCACTTGCTGTTTAACAAAGACTTTACTTTTATTATGTCTGTCATGAGTTGGTTGCCACACAAGTACATCAACAACAAGTTTTTCTTTCTGGTGCCAGCAGTGTTACACAAATATTGATCTATGCTTCCATATGATTTCAGAGATGGGAAAGATTTTGCCAGACAGCTTCTTGCTAAATAGGTGTTGATGTCACAAGAAATTAAGAAACATTGTAGTACAAGTAACATTTAGCGATTTCTTGATTGGTGATGTTAGAGTACAAGTGGTTATGGCATAAATAGGAATACATTAAACAGCAGAAAGTAAAGAAGCAAACTATGATGTCTGAAGAAGGTTTAATTTTCATATCCTGGCAGATTTATTAAGAGACCCCATCTGATGGACATGCCAATTCTGATGGGCATGTCATTTTTAGATTTTCCAATTGAGCTCCCAAAGTATTTAAAATCCTTGACACAATTTAATCAGTTAGTTATACAAAATTAATTTGTTACTTATAATTTCACACAGGACAAAATCCAAGAACATAAATTTTGTTGTTTTATGTTCATTGTATACTGAAGTGACATATACCAGAGTAATGGAGGCTATATAATCTGTAAACCAATGTCAATGATTGACTTTCAATATAATGATGGAGAATGTGTGTATAAAATATATATTCACTTATATATTTAATGTTTGTGTGTAGAGGAGAGGTCAGAGGGACATGCACATATGAGGAAGTGGTGGCAGGAATTGTCTTTCCTGGAGTCCTCTTCACTTCTAAGCTTGTCTGCTCTTTGCCTCTGTCTCTTGACCAGGAAAAACACAGTCTTATATATAAGTTCACATTCTGTTAAGCTTCACACAATTATGTCATTCCCGAGCAGGCCTAATCACCAATTGCTGTCTTTGGCCAGTTGCATTTTGACACAAATATGTTATTGTTTATTTCATTGTTCAAACTTTTTCCAGTTTTAACACGCTGACATAAATATTATTGTTTCTGAGAGCCAAAACATATTTCTCATTGGCTCTAAAATATAATTCATTGTTTTATAACCCAAAATAATTTAATGTAAATTATATTTGCTTCTGACCAAATAATTTAATTAAACTATTTCTATTGTTTATATTTCATGACCTTAAAAACTGGGGTTGTTTTCACAATATGTTGTTTAGTTTTGTTTTTGCATTCCAGCTTTGACTGAAATCATCACTTGTTATTTTCCATCTTTGACAGGAATAAATTCTTTTCAAGTTGAATTGTATTGTTACTCTCCAGAATATATAACAAAAATCAGAACTGACAGCATTTGAAACTTGTCCAACTGCATTTATTTCACTGGCTAACTGCATTTACAATCTGCAGAAGTGAAACACTAATGAAGTGGGTATGTTGACAAAATGATAACACATGCAAACTAGTATATAAAATGAGATTTAATTCCTTTGTATTTAACATTACATTTTACTCCAATACTGAATTCTCATCAGTTTTGATCTGGCATCTCAACCTCAGTCATTTTCCCACTGCTGTAAAATAGCTTCCTTTTAACTGTTTTATAAATATTTTCATGGCAATTGTTTTGATACATCAACTTTGGTACCTCGACTTCATGAATTTTCGTGTATAACTTAAGCTTGAGGTTCTCAACAAAATCCAAAGAAGCATCTGCAATATAAACGATCATGACTTGGCAGCTTGCCTTCAGTCGCTTTCCCACCAACATGATGTGGTTTCCTTCTGTCCTTTCTACAAGTATTTTCATGGCAACTGCTCTGACAAGTATTTTTCCCCTGGTTCTCCAACCAAATATATTTACATGTTCTACTCAATTGGCATCAATGTCCCACCCTTTTACTCAAAATAATTAAATGTAACCGCCTCTTCGACTCTAACAGTTTCTTTTCTTGCAATTTGAATTTGTGGAATTTCCTTTCATCTGCTTGCTTCCCTGTTAGCTACAATCACTAAAAGTTTAAATGCAATGTCAATTGCCATCTTCTCTCTACTTGATTCCTATCCATTTCTTATCCTTTCTTCAACATTTCCTGCACCTTGTTCTTTTTTTCACAGTAACTCCCTGCACACCAATGCTGGTCCTGCCTTGCTTAAGGGAAAATAATTATAAAAAAATGATTGTTTACTAGACCCACAATCCTGATAGTAGACAACAATTCAAAAAAGAAATAAACCCAACTGACTAAAACAGTAATACAGTTTTATCACAATATTTTGACACATACACCTCAGGTCTCATTGGGGCACCTTAACAAGGTGTAATTAGTGAGTTTGATCCTCACTAGGTGCCCCATACTTTCAGGCTTGTCCCACATCTAAGCTATGCTTAGAAAATCATTTCAGGCTTCAGTGAACATCCCAATAGCTATAATTAAATTATTATTACTACTTTCTCAAACAGACTGAATATAATTGCTTATTGAAGGCAGAATATAATTAATTGCTTATTGAAGGCAGAATATAATTGCTTATTGAAGGCAGAATATAATTGCTTATTGAAGGCAGACCATGCACAACAATGGGTGATTTTATTTTATTTAGATTATTAGTTCTTATTCTTAATACCTTAGTTTATATTGCAAAAACATCAAAATATTGAAATTATCTTCAACTGCATATATCTTATTTATTTTATGGGCTATTTTGATAAAATTTGGATGTAAACAAAATGTATTTTTTTATGATGATATAATTAATCCTAGTATGTGATGATTCATTCTTATTCTATGTTTCTTTAAATTATGTGTCTATTAATGACAGTGGCATGGTATGAAGTTGTTTTTTCCAAAAAAAAAATTTTCAAGTTCAAAACTTTAGGGAATAAAATACCACCAGAGAAATTTAATTTAAAAAATGAAAATTGTACCTTCTTGTATTGTAGGGCAATGTCAATTGTTAGTATTTTATTTACTGTGAATTGTAATTAGGTTGAATATAATTAATTGATTATTGAAGTCAGGTGTAGCACTATTATAGGCAAGAGTGTTCTACTTAAATTATCAGTTTTTATTCTTAGGATTTCTTTGACTTCGATCTTCACCAACATAATTATCATAATTTTGTGTTTATCAGTTTTGTGTAATCAACTGTCTTAGGCAAGTTGTCATCTTCAGCCAGAATTGTGAACTCAGTAAATAGTAATCAAACTGTATAATGCATTATATCTAGTTTCATGAACAAACATATTTTTTATGAAATGAGAAAAAGCACCTTGAAAGCAAATTCTAATTAAAAATGTTTCATATGATTTTTTAAACTGTTCAGCACTTTATATCAAAATATTGTCCATGTCAATCCACTCTATGAATGCTGATAGTAGCATGTAACCTAATACTACTTGCTACAGAGTCAGATCATTGGCAATTATAACAGTTCCCCCACCAAGATTTTTTGACAAAAGTTTTTAGACAACTAGCAGGATTAAAAACAAAACCTGTCAGTGTATGGATAACCTTGTTGGATGAAGAGCCATTTAGCATAATGGTACAAACTTAGCTCCATAACTATATACACTGCCAGTGTAGTGATGATATGGCATCATTGGATGTAGGGATTCTTAGACTGAAATCATTGGCTATAGCAGAGGACTCCCCTCAATGGAATCAATCACCATGTGCCCATGACTATAGTGAACCTTCAAGTTGGAAGATACAGGTTGTGATTTAACTTGAAGAAGAATGGGATCAAATGGGTCTACTTGCCTAAAGAACACTTTGCACAAAAGAATACCTATCCAGCTTTCAACCCATATGTGTGAAGAGAACTGATCAAGTGTTCAGCTCTGTAGTGACTCTACAACCCCAGTTGGTTAGTGGGGACAGATGATTATGATGACTAGGATTATCTATATCATCTTTTAAAGATGATATAGATAATCCTAGTCATAGATTATCTATATAAACTTATAGAGATCAGTTTGCTTATCTTGAAATTGGAAAAATGTATAAGCAGCATATTTTATGCCCATCTAGAATCAGACTGAGAAAATATTAGAAAAATTTTAAAGGAAGCAAATATAGTCAGGATCATCAAGTCAATGCAAATGATGGTTTCTTTAGCTGCATAGTATGTCTATTGCCAGGGCTACATAGTTTTGAATCCAGAGTTTTTCTTCTCTTAGACTGGTTACAACCGAAAGTTATACCAATCTGCCCTGCTATTGTACTCAGAGAACAATTTTACTATTATTAAATTTCTACAAAAATAATCACAAATCTACTTCTTTAAAGAAAATTAAAAAATAACTATAAAATTGTTTTAATTATCTAATTTCAAAACACATTTGTTCTTCTGCATTTTACTCCTATAAAATGAATATGATGGTTGATGCTTTTTTGTTTATTATCAAAATTTACAAAGAATATGTCTAGTATAAGGTCACAATTATAGAAAACCTAGTGAAGACTAAACACTATACAGAAATGGAGCGCTAATATGCTAAGATAAACCATTGAAAATTATCTGACAACACTGTTTACTTAAAAGTTAAATTCAACTTAAACATTGAGTTTTGAAGGAGTTGAATACATGATGATTTGTAAGAAGTATGAAGCAGTATAAAAGGTGAGAGCATGCTGTTACATAGGCATTCTGGTAAACATTGTGAAAATGCTAGTCTCCATAATTCCCAGGAATGTGGGTTCTATCAAATATGACTGTTCACATCTGAAGTTTCAAATGATGCATCAAAAAACAATTGATCCACACACTTGAAAAGAATATGATTTCTCTCCAGTATATGTTCTTTCAACCTTCTCAAAAATTCTTACTCATACAATTTTCAAGTATGGCAAGCTGTGCATAAAGATACAAAGTTGTTATATTACTGGTTTCTTAAAAGAAACTAAGTAAAGAATTATAATCTTAATCCTAAGATGCTAAATACAAACAGTGATTTCCTTAGAAGAAAAGAAAAATTTCCTTCAGACCCCAAATATCTCTGTTAATTCATATGATACCAATCATCACTACCATCTGGTGAACAGCTGTGAAACTACAGTACTAAAGATGACTAACGGGTATAATTTTTTTAAAATCAGTTTTGTGTTTACTTTTAGGACTTTTATGGTAAAATAAGGACATTGCAGGTTTAGGGATGTTTGCTTCTTTCCGATTATGAACTAATATTTGTATTTTATAGTTTCAGCTTCATAAGAAAAATGAGAGCATTTTTCATTGTGTTGTGACACTTGTCATTGTAGTATAGATTTGGGAAAGAGAGTTTTTATTTTTTTTAATTGACAATAGAAATAAATAAACAGCATATTCAATATATTACATTTTTTTATTATAACAAAGAACAAAATGTGACTCAAATGGACAAAAAAATGTTTTCTTTAGTTTATAAAGAAGCAGATGTAAATAGTCAAGAATTTCAAAAGTGGTGTGTAAAATTTTGTGAATGGATATTTCTCATTGAAAGATGCCTCATCGTCATGTAGAACAGTTCAGGCTGATAATGAGTCAATTAAACAGGAGAATAATCAACATTATATTTGTTTTTATCAGATTTTGGTTTCCAACTTAAACTTTACTGAACAAAATAATCTACTTACTTTTTTTATGTGTTTTCTGTCCTCCTTTAGAATTCCATTTCCACAAAATTTCTTATCCTTCTGAGCCAAAAAAACTGCTTGGTGTTCCTCTTAAGTCTTTCCAGGAAAATAAAATTAAAATGGTCATCTGAAGTTGTCATATCTAGTGAATGCTAGCCAGTGAGTGAAATTTCCCAACCAGAATCTTACAATTTTTGTCTGGCCACAAAAAAAAAATTGCAGTGTAGCATAATCCTAATACATTATTGTATTCTTTCTATTAAGTTACTGTAAAAGATCCTGATCAGAGTACATGTTCAAATTAATCATTTCTCACTACTCTGCTCAATTTTGTATTTTCTAGATATTTTTCTTTTCAGAAATCTTTAAGCTAAATTTCTCATAATTGAAGATTTGTTCATTAAATGTAGCAAAACTGCCCCTATTTTAAACACTGTGAAGGCCAGTCTTTATACATGCATACATACATACAAGCTGTGTAAGTAGTTTTATTTTATCATTCTACTATGAGTTCTTTGTGTAGAATCCAATGATTGTTTTCAATATGAATTTCAATAACATGATTTTTCTCAAATGTCTTTCTATTCACCAAATTCATTGTGAACTTGAGAAATCAGAGAATCCCAGATTATAAAGAATACAGTTTCTCTCATACAAGACTGTTTAGATTTATGTTTGATTATAAGTTGCTAATCTTAACAATTACCTCTTTGGTCATTTCTAGTGAGAAAGGAACAACTCTATCCAGAAGTTCTGAGCAGTTACCTTTCACTGAATCAGTTTGAAGAAATCATTCTCTATTCCTTGTTCAAGTTCCTTAACTTAAATTTACACAAGTAAAAGCATTATTTATATTTGGACTATTTTCTTCATATATCTTATTACATTTTGTCTGTTGTACCCTTCAACTTTCTTCAGGTATAAAAAAACACTTCTCACTTGTTGAACTCTCTTCTGGTTTCTTGCTTCCCAGTAAACTTTGATCTTCAAAAATTGAAATGCAATGTCAATTGTTACCTTCTGTTTTCTTAATTCTTGTCTTTTTATTGTCCTTACTCCTTAAAAGTAATTTTTCTCATTTTCTTTCACTCAGTAACCTCTTCTATCTTAGCAGCTTTATTGCCTTCCTTGGGGGAAAATGATTAAATTTTTTTTTTTATTATTTTGTTATTTTTCATTGATTGTCTTGAAATAATAAATTTTTATGATAATATGAATTTTTTTTTAAGTACATTGCAACTCTTTTAGGTTTATTTAATATCATGATTTGTTTCATAGAGGATGTTTTGGTTTTAATTTGAAGGCTGAGTTAATTTAAAATGTTTGCATTGACAAGTCCAGTTTTTCATGATAGGTTTCATAAATCCTCTCTTTTTATAACCATTCTGAGGGGTAATTAACTATGCAAGACAGGGATAGTTAATATCAAATAACTGCATACCTGAGTATTTTGAATTAATATAGTTTCATAATTTCAAAATTAGAAATATTTTAATGTTCCTTCATTTTTACCAAAACAAGTTTCTGCTAATCCATTCTTTTGGCTGCTACATTAAACTGCTAGAAATTCAGAATAGATATGGTATTGGGTGAAAATTAATTTGTAACACATCCATCTTGATTGTGAATTCTAAGCAAAAGTTATTATGATAAAAAGCAGGAAAAAAACAAACCATGTCAAATCTGCAATTTTTAAAAATACTATTCTTTTTTGCAACATGTAAAGTACATGATTTTTATTGTTTAGCCTAAAAATTAACATTTGCTGGGAACATGCTTTTCCATAAATATTGTTAAAGTTGATTCATCTATTCACAAGACTATGATTTCTTCCTTATGCATAATTATATAGATTTATCTTTTGTAACATTGCACAAGTATATCTATATCACATTGCTGATAATTTTTGGATAAAAATGGTTTCTCGCCTGTTTGTATTTGCATATGACTTTTTAAACTAGAACTTTGATTCACACACACTGTACATAAATAGGCTTTCTTTCCTTTGTGCAGTATTGTGTGTACTACTAAGACTGAAAATATTGAGACATTTTATTTAAAATCTAGTGTAGAGGAGTTTCTACAGTGAAACACAGATGTAGATATTTTAACTGGAGGTGTAGAAAAATGAAGAGTTATGAGAATTCTTTTCTAGTGTTTTTGGCACACACACACACACACACACACTTATAAATTAGGACATATCAAAAAATATTGATCCACATGCTTAATATGTGGATATTCCACCAGTATGCATGTGTTTTTTAAATTTGAAGTATCTGAAAATGCTGATCTACACACTTGACAAGTAAATGGTTTCTCACTTGTGTGTATTTGCATATGAATTTTGAAAGTGGAATTTGTTGAAAAGCTGATCCACACAGTGGACACATAAAAGCTTTCTCCCTAGTATGTAAGTGTATATACTTTTTTAAAAATTGAATTGCACTGCAAATTCTGCATCACACATATCACAAGAAAATGGTTTCTTACCAGAGTGTATTCACAGGTGTTTTTTGAAAATTGGAATGTAATGAAAACGCTGATCCACACACTTGACACGAAAAAGGTTTCTTTCCAATCTGTATTTGCATACAATTTTTTAAAGTGGAATTCATTGGAAAAATTTCTGCTCAGTATATATTTGCACATACTTTGTTAAAACTGGATAACACTGAAAATGCTGAAGTGCACACACTTCAAGAAAATGATTTTTTTTCTTGTGTGTATCCGAATGTGCTTTTGCAAATTAGACCTATGTGAAAAAACTGATCCACAAACTTGACAAGAAAAGGGTTTCTCACCTGTATGTATTCGCATATGATTTTTTAAAGTGGCTTTTGCTGAAAAGGATGCTCCACACACCTGACATGAAAAAGGTTTCTCCCCAGTGTGTATTCCCATGTGCTTTTTTAAATTAGATTGCATTGAAAATGTTGATCCACACAATTGACAGGAAAATGGTTTCTCCCCAGTGTGTATTCGCATATGACATTTTAAATTGGAATTCTCTGAAAATGCTGATCCACATACTTGACATGAAAAAGGTTTCTCCCCAGTGTGAATTCGCAGGTGTTTTTTTAAATTGGAATTCTCTGAAAATGCTGATCCACACACTTGGCATGAAAAAGGTTTCTCACCAGTGTGTATTCGTACATGATTTTTTAAACTGGATCTCAAAGAAAATGCTGATCCACACACTGTACAAGAAAATGGTTTCTCTCCTGTATGTATCCGCATGTGTTGTTTTAAAGTGGAATTTTCTGAGAATGCAGACCCACAAACTTCACAAGAATAAGGCTTCTCTCCAGTGTGTGTCCGCATATGTCTAGTTAAATAGGAACTTTTAGAAAAAGCTGATCCACACACTTGACATGAAAATGGTTTCTCTCCCGTGTGTATCCGCATGTGACTTTTTAAATTGGAACTTTTTGAAAATACTGATTCACACACTGTGCATAAATAAGTGTTTTTTCCTTTGTGCATTACCGTGTGTACTTCTAAGACTGAATTAAGTAGAAACGTTGCTCCACACACTTGAGAGGAAAATGATTTCTCTCTCATGTGAACTTCCATATGATTTTAATGTAACTACCTTAAAATATTAAATAAAACAATGAGTACTAGTATTCTCTCCGATGTACTTGAAGATGTAATTCTAAAATATATTTTCATAGAAATCCTGATTTGCACTTATTATAAGAATGTCTTCTTCTCAGTATGTTAGCCTGTGCCTTTCAGTTTGTAACTAGTTGGAAATGGTAATTTGTACACTTCACAAAAGTAAGATTGCTCACCAGTAAGAACACTGTGCTTGTGCACTGAAATGTAAACTTTGTAAAAACTGATGCACAGACTTTGCAAGATTGGTGTGCTTGTATATGACTATCTAAATGTAACTTCCATCAAATTGTGAACCCACGCATTTTGAAGGAGCATATTTTCTCTTCAATATGTCAATGTATCTTTCCAGGATTAAAAATTGTTTTCCTTCCATATAGTTGATATCTGCAAATAAAGAAATATTAAAAAGTTAACATATGCATTATTTCCAAATCAAAAATCTTGATTCCTTTTGTGCTTCACATTATTTTTAAGTCAATGTTTTCATTCTTTTTTTAACATAAATGAAAAATAATTAAATGAAAAATTAAGAAAGAAAAGGACATTAAACAACTAAACTAATTATGTCATAACTTGTATAATCTCAAAAACATGAATAAAACAGTATGAACAAATGTTCGTCTTTACAGCAATTCAGAAAAAAAAACTTGTCACATTTTTTCAATATTTATAGTTAAATAAACATTAATTTCTCTGTTGAAATATTTTTCTTTCTTTACAGATTACTTTAATAAAGTGGGTAAATTTTGATTTGATTTTCATTCTTTTAGTTTAACTCAGATCATATCAAATATATTGTATGAATTCAAAAAGTCTCTTCTGTAACAAAAATGACAAGAACATTTTGTTCTCTCTATGGAGGGGGAAGCTTTAAGTGATTGGACATGCCAATGATAAATGGAAAGTTTATTAATGTCCTTCCAATCAGAAAAAAGAAACAAGTCCTATCAATATTGAGCTTCTGCAAACTGTTGTTGAAGAAAATCATAAGCAAACTGCACAAGAATTTGCAAAGTAGTTCAATACAAGTGACACTTCAATCATAAAATTCCTTCATGAACTTCTTAAATTTGATCAATGGGTTCATCATCATTTGATTGCTTCTCAGCTTAAACAATGTGTTGCCATCTGTTCATCAGACCAAACATTTCCTTGGTAGAATCATCACCAATGATGAAAAGTGGATTCTTGATAATCATATCCAAACAATGGTTAGCACTCACTGAAAAAGGAGGGAATCTATCTTCAAACTAAAACTCCACCCAAATAAAGATCTGCTCCATAGGATACAAAGTGTATTATCTATCTCAAAGGGATATACCAAATCAAAACAGTTAATGAGAAGTAGTATTTTTTTTAATCATTTCACCCCAACCAAGGCGGAAATGCCACTGATATGCGGGGGCTACATAACTGTAAAAAGATTAATTAGAAGAGAGTGAGGAGTACAGACCAGTTAGAAAAGAGCAATAGAAAGATGATAATGCAGGTGTGATGACAGTTACATAGGTGGAGGGAAAGGGAAGGATATACGGGGTGGGGAGAGAGCTAGAATCCAGTGGTTAATAGATGAGTATTGACATTGCATTGAAATTCTTGGAGGTTGTAGCCATCAGGAAAGCAAGAATATGGGAGCGAGTTCCACAGACGGGAAGTGCAAGAGAAGAAGCTGCAGGAGTAGAATTGTTGTATGCATCTGGCTAACCTAACTGTGAATGGGTGGGACCCAGTTTCCAATTTGGTTGCACGAGTAAACACCTGTTGTGGCGGCACCAGTGACTTAAGTTCGTCCGAGCAGAAGCCATGAAAGTATTTATAGAACAGACAAAGGGAGGCCACATTTCGTTGGTGGGGAAGTGGGTGCAGTCGAGCCGCCAAGTCAGTAACTATCACATTACAGCCTCTCCTTTGGAGCCTGTCGAGAACACTGAGGTGAACGGCAGGGGCGCCTGACCATAAATGGCAGCAGTACTCCATGCACGGACGGATGGTTGACTTGTATATATGCAGGATGGATTCAGGCAGCATGTTTACAAATTAGAAATATTTGCAGAAAATATCTCCTTATTAGTTAATTGTAAAAGTCTGCTGCTTTTACAAGAGCACATATTGGTAGTTATCCAGTAAAATATTAAAACACTAAATATAGAAATTTTTATACATCCTCTTTACTCTTCTTCTTCTATGTGCCCTGTCCCTTCAGGACGTAGGCGATCATGGTTCTCCATGTCTCCCTATCCCTTGTAGCTCTTAGTATGTTTGCTCCTGTTACTCCTGGCAACCCCCGTTCCGTCATCTACCTGATCAGACCCTGCAAATATGTTATCCGCTGCCTTCCTCTGTCTCCCCTTCCTTCTGTCTGACCAGTCAGTATCAGGTTCTCCAGGCTCTCCTTCCTCATTGCGTGTCCTAGGAACTTCAGTTGTCTCTTCCTGATGCTCAGTATCAATTTCCTTTTTGTTGCCATTCTTTTCAACACACCTCATCATTGCTTGCATGCTCAGTCCATGATATCCATAGCATCCTTTTGTAGAACCACATTTCTGACAATCTGTTTTGTAATGTGACTCATTATCCTTTACTCTTCTTAATTTGTTCCATCTTTTTTTAGATTATTTTCAACAGGGCTATTGATTTTTTTTAATAAATAAAAAATTTAAAAAACAAGATTTTGACTTTTTGTTACCCCCACCCAACACCCCTAATCAAGCAAGAAAAAGAGGAAAGTTGAGAGGAATAGCTTGAGAGATTATCAAGGAGGAGAACAGTAGGATAAGAGTTGCAAAATAAGCAATATTTGGCAACCATCATTTGCCTAACTTTTCCCCAATTCAGCAAATAATCTACATTTAATTCTGATCAATTTTTTTAAAGGTATTTATTGAGTTCATACAACTATTTTATTCTTGCAATATATTAAAATCACACAATGTAAAGATGATCAGCTTTGCATGACTGATATATATGTAAACAATCCTGACATTTTATTATGAATACTATGCTAATAATACCACCAACCAGTGTTTTTTTTTTTTTTTTTTAAATCAGCCCTGGGTTTTCCAAATCTTGTCTGTGTTTTTTTTTAGCTATTTTTTTAAACTTTGAAATTTAATGAAGCATTTTTTTCCTCAGATATTAAAGTTTTCTTTTTTATGACTTATATCTCTGGGGAAACCAGAAATCAGCCAATCAAGAAGAAAGCCACAAATAAAAATGTCAGTCAACATATAATTTTCTAATCATATAGTTACTTACTCTTCTGAATATGTACCAACTGTCATCTTTTCAGATCATCAAGGGTTGTTAATTTATTAAAAAAAATTGGCTTTTTAATTTTTTCTTTTTTAATTTTTTACAAGAGAAAGTGATAAGCTGAGAGGAATAGCTTGAAAAGTTATCAAGGGATAACAATAAGATAAATGAGGTTTGCTAAATTACCAATATTTGACTATATCATCTGGTTGATTTTTCCCAATTTATACAATAACTGATATTTAGTTTTGACCAATTTTTTTTACTTTACAGTAAATCACCTCACCACAATTTCAAAATTTAAAAAGTAAATTTGTCCCCAGTAACCAAGTTTATATTCCTACAAAGCTCATAAAATACATAAAATAGTTTTCTACTCGAGAAATAATAATACACAGTTCTACCATTATCAAAGAAAAATTAAAACTATCTACAATGCTGTTATACAAGTTGAAATGTTAAACTAAAAAAAATTTCAAGATAAATGTAATAATGAAAAAAAATAGCAAAAAAATTAATTAGATTTCAAGAAATAAATAAATCAGTTAAAAAAAAAGAAATTTGCCTAATTCTGGATAATTTTTACAGTAAATAGAATGTTAACACATATGTAAAAAAATATTTCATCTTGTTCCCTGCAAGTAAAATATGTATTTATTGCAAATACCTATTTATTAAAACAAAATTTTAAAGTTATACTTACGTCTTTCTATTTTATTGACTTTTTTTCTATAGCTTATAAAATTTTTGCAGGATATTAAAAGCCAGAAAATATTTTTAACTTGCAAGAATTTTGTTTTTGAGATAATAACAGTTTAGTGATACAAGTATTACTAATTAACACATAGCAGGGAGGGAGAAGAGGTGGATTAATACTATTCTCAAGGGTATTTGCACAAAAGTGAATATGATGAACCCAATGAGAATTGGAACTTGGTTCTCTGATTAACAATACTGAGCCATTATCCATTACAATACCTGCACACCCAAGCTTACAGCACCTAGTATTCCCAAGCAATCACCCATTAAAGTACTGACCAGGCTAAAGATTGCTTAATTTTGTTCCAATATGATATGGCTGTAAATCTTTACTACTCTATATTGACATTCTTATGATTTATCTTTATTCAGTACGACAATAAAGAAAAGCAGATAGATTGTCAAATTTTAAATAAAAGATTTAAAAAAACTTTCATGAGTGAAAAATCAAGTGAGATGATAAAACGAAAGAGAAAACCTGGAATTTTTCATTAATATTATTAAAAAATTTGGGTTCATTTAATGGTATCATAAAACTTTAAAATAATAATTTTTTTTTTAACTTCATTTGCTCACCAAATAAAAGAAAAAGATTATAATTCTTTCATTCAACCAAAAGGAAACAAATTGAACTTGCATGAGTGATGGGTTTTGGTATTTGAGTAGTTCAATTATTTTGGGTTTCATAAAATAAATTTTAACTATAAATCTTTAGTTCCACTGTTATTAACCAAAGAAAAGTTTCAACAATGTAGAATGCTTTTATACAATTTGAAAAGTTAAAAGAAAAGTAGTAAGATAAGGGCAATGTAGGTACCACCTAAAAAAACAAAAAAATCTATTTAAAATTGCTTCTTTGAAGTTAAATTTTGATTTTGTTGAAAAGATAATAAAACTAAAGTTAATTCATATTAAAAGAAAAATAAAAGTCCATATTTAAATGAAGTTTTTAGACATTTGTAAAACATTGGCATGTTCAATTGTAAGTCATCAAATTGCCAGTAGAGATGAAATGCAAAGAAATTTTAAAATTTCTTAAAAATTAACAGGATTTTGTAAATGTAATGCTTACTCTTTACTTAAAAGATAAAAATAACTTTCACTTATGCAGTTGCCTGTGTTGTTATAGGTCAACAACTGTAATTTTCTACTATACTCCCTCAATTAAAATGTTTTAAATGATTAAAGAACTACAGAACACCAGCAGTGCTCCAATCAAGAAATTGGTGTTTATGTTTAAAAATAAATTATCTTTAATTTCATACAATCAATAGTTTATGAATATAATTTTATATTCTGTACACTTTTATTAAACAGTAGAATGAATAATTTTATTTTTTTTTGTATGACACTGAAAGTAGTTTCTTGTTTTTTTACTTAAATGATACTTTTGAGTTGAATAAATTGCTTTTATTTTTCCTTTCTTTTTTCAACTGTTTGATATAAAATATTTCACTGCACCAATGTGGTCTTTTATTAAATTATTTTGAATTTAATAATTATTGAATTAACATGTATTTCTCTTGCAATAGAAAAGAGTATTCAATCAAAGGAGGTAATTCAGAATTTTTCCTTATTTGAACATCCATAAAAAAGATAATCTAACATTTGCTTAAAAAAAGAAAATTTATAATTGTAAATAGCATTAAAATTTACATTTTTTAAAGTTTCATTCTAACAGAAAAAAAAAATAACTCTTATAAACAGCAAAGGTTTAATTTCAAAATAATACTGAAAAATTACAAGTAATTTAAAAAAAAATGTATTAAGTGTACATTTTTTTCTGTTTTATTTACCTTATAAAAAACTGATACCTAAGGTTTAAAATGCATTTTAAATGAAAAATCTTCCTTGAAACTTTTATTTTAGCTTTAATTCTAAGCTCATAGATTAAATTTGATATTTGCAATAAGCAAAATATTTTCCTGTATTTCAAAACAAATTTAAACTGATTGGAATTTTTTGATTATCAATAACATCTAGAATCATCCATAGTGACAAATATGTCAACACAGCATAATTATCTTTATTAAAGTTTTTTAAAATTAAAATATACTTTTCTGAAACATTATTTGAGAAAAATTATCTGATTTAAAATTTACTCTGATTTAAAAGAAATATTTAGTTTTAAATATCACAGAAAAACAACTTTTTTAACATGTATAGGGTTTGTGTTCTTTGCAGTTTTATCAAATATGTAGAGATAAGTATTCCTTTGCATGTTCTTTGCGAGGTCATCATTATAGGGTGTGTCAGCCATGCCTGGTACAAGACCACTTCCAAACATAGCCAACAATCCCCACATTTAAAGGTATCGGGTCACTGAAATGACGGTTGAAAGAATAAAAGTGTTTGTAAAATAAGTGAAATTTTGTTTATTGAAAAGAATAACAAAATGTTCAAAGAGAAAAATGTATGCAGTTAAATGTTTTAGAAAAATAGTGGTAGAATGTGTGTATATAGGTTACTAATAACATTTATGTTCCCTTTCCTTTCTTATGGCCTGCAAGAAAGTGAAAAGGAAGGTAAAGCAATAAAGGAAATTGTACTTATCAGACTTTAGTTTTTAGGAGTTAGTTGAAGTATCTTCTTGTTGTTTCTTTGATGGCGTGTGAGTAAAGGCAAAGAAAAGAAAATTAGAAGGAGAAGAATAAATGTATCTTGACGAGACATGATGGTCTGCATTTTGAAATTTCTTTTTGTGACATTTTAGCCTGTCACCTCTATGCTGCTCCTATTCGACTGCCCTGCCCTGGCTGGTCAAGAGACATGGTTAATGGTGGAAAATGCATACCCTTTTTCTTGGTGTTAAGAAAAATTGACCAAGGTCATAGATCCAATCAGAATCTGGAATCTTTCACACTGATTTGTGAAATTTGCCCTGGTCTGGCTTTTTCCAAAATGTTTTGATTCATTTTTGTGAGTGTGAAATTTTACTTTTTGTATTTTAGTTAACTGTTAGAATTTGTATAGATGAAGTAATTGTGTTTATGAGGTGTTGACAGATTCATCCACAGCCTGTTTCAGAACTTTAGAAACTATTTGATGAATACAACATAAAAAACTTCTTTAATATAGTTTTTTTTTAATTACCCAATAATTTTTAAAAATGAAGAAAATATTCTAAGCAATCTACATTGTCTTTATAGCCTTACTTACAAATACACTGGTTGGCAAAATTTTAGAAAATTACTAATACATTTCAAATTTACTATAGTTTCTGATTTTATTTTCTGATAACGGTGTGTATGCAAACATAGACATTTACAAAAATCAACACATTTGAACAAACACAAATTAAAAGTCCTGTTTAAAATGGTCATTGAATTGTATCAAGCTTTTCCATGATTAGTAAATATAGTTTTTTACTTGATTACAATCACCTAATTTTAATTTTTATAAAATTATATAAATTATTTTAAATTTAAAAATCTGAAAACAATTCTTGTAAAAATTAATTATTGGACTTTTTTTTCTTTATACAGTAATAGTAGTATAGTGCTCATAAAAGCAATTAATTTCTTCATTAAATAATTTATTAATTTCATTGTATTTATTTTACGATTCGGGGTCCAGTTTCACAAAAAAAAAATGTGATGTCAATGACTTGTCTATTTTGACGAAATTTCATGAAAAATAAGTGAGTGGGGAGTAAAAAATAGATGCAAAAGAAAATAATTACAAAGATTTTCTAAAATGAAACGTTTCAAAAATAATTTTATTAATTTTCGAATAAGTCCTGAAAGTTTCATTGAAATCCAATAATTGTTTGATTTTTGTAAGAATTTCCAAATCAACGTGTTTTTTTTTCTGTGCAAAAACAAGAAGAGGTTCAATTTCGCGTACAAATATGGTACCGCGTTGACATAAGAAAATCCAAATTTTCTCTAAGGTGAGAAAAAGTTTGTTTTTTCTTTTACATAAAAAATCTATTCGGTGTTCATCATAATAATAACACAAAAAAAGGTTCCGACAATAAATTTTTTTAATGTTTTTTTGTCACTAATGTTGTGTATTTGGTTCATACATCGTCGTCTTTGTGAGTTTTTGGAGGTACATAGTTTTCTGCCGAAGAAATCAAAGTAGATGTTTTGAATTTGATTGTTGGCTTTTTTTTTCCCGAAATGCAAGCAAAAAATCGCTACTACGTTTATTTGCCAAAAATCAGGGAATTTATCCGATTCGAACGAACGTTTCGTTATGTTTTCTTCAATGAATGATTTACCGAATTGTTTTTAGTACAGAACTTTCTTTGTGGGAATATTTTTGGGTGGTCTTTTTCTATCATGCGTATTTTCTTTTTAATTTGGACTTTGGAGGCTGCTAAAGAATTTCTTTTTCTTAATAACGCAAAGAAAAGTTTCCGAAAAAAATGTTATTTCAGTAGAAGATAAATTATGCGATGTTAATATTCATCAGGAAACCTAACAAAAATAAATTCAACAAAAATAATATTTTTTTTAGTGTTCATGTTTAATTTGCATAACAATGAAGAAAAAGAGACAATTCACAACATAACAATTAGTGAAGACGAGAATTAATAAAAAATATAAAGATTTCAACAAATATCAGTTTCTTTCGAGTTAAAAGAGATTCGCCTAATTTAAGATAATTTTTTATTTTTATTACATCGCATTTTTAAAAATTAAAAAAATATTTTATTGTTGATCTTTGCGAGAAAATGTCTTCATAACAAACAAATATTTGAATTTGTTAGGAAATAAATTTTAAAAACGTTATACTTACTTCTTTCTCTCAACTTTCCAATGATCTACCTTCCTTTGGGCCATACGACAGTAAAGAGCAAAACTAAAATTTAAAAAAAACTATTTAATTTTTCTAGTCAATTTATAAACAACCAGGTTTCGGGAATGAATGTCAAGGGAGATAATATAATTCTGAAGAAAGATCTGGCTATATTCAAGAAATTAGGAAATTATTCAAGAAATTAGGAAATTACTCAATGGAATCATATTAAAATAATTTATTTAATTTGCTCAATAATAAAGATAAACGATAATATCTGAAACTTAAAACAATATCATTTTCTTAGTGGTCGAGAATGAAAAAATCAGATTTCTCAGAGTGCTGGATTTTGTACAAATAATTAAATTATTTGTGATTTTGAACATTTAAAAACTTGGGTTTACTGGGCCCACAGTCCTGGTGAAAGACGATAACTTGAACAAAACAGTTGACTTAATAAAATTAGCCTAATTGATGAAAATATTGATGCAATCTCATCACAATATTTTGGACAAGTACACCTAAGGCTGCATTGACATTAAAAAATAGGACACTATATAATTGGGCTTATTACCATTAATTTTAATTTGGTTAGATACACTGTATTGAAGGCAGATCTAGCTTAATAAGAGGCAAGGTTATATTAGTTGTTATTCTTATTTTTTTTAATACATTCTTAGCAGCCACAATTATCAGCAATGTCTGTTTACCAATTCCATTTTACCAGTAATTTTATTAAAGTTGTTGCCTTTCTCCAAGACCACGAGCCCAGAAAACAGTATGAAGCCTTTTTTTTTTCAAGCTACTGTGATAAAAAAAAAAAAATGAAAGAATAAGAGAGGCGCCTCCAATTATTAAAAAAAACATAATGGGGAGCATTGAGTAGTGATGTAGGGTGTGTGTTCTTTGTGGGGTCACCATTCTGTAGGGACAGTTGGCCATGCCTGGTACAAGGCTACTTCAAAACATAGCCAACAATCCCGGCATTTAAAGATATCATCAGATTGATTGAAAATTAGAAGAATAAAAGTGTTTTGTTGGTAAAATAAGTGAACTTTTATTAACTGAACAGAAAAGCAAATATATAACAAGTAAAATGTTCAAACAGAAAATGTACGTAGTTAAATGAATCCAGAGCTTATAGTTGTAAGTAGCAGAATGTTTGTGTGTTGAAAGATGAACAGGTTACTAATAAAGTCTGTGTTTTTTTTTCCTTTTTTTATGGCCGGCGAGAAAGTGAAAAGGAAGGTGAAGCAACAAAGGAAGATGGTACTTAATTAAGTTACTTTTTAGGAGTCAGTTGAAGTATCTTGTTATTGCTGTTGTTGTCACTGATGGCATGTAAGCGAAGACGAAACAGGAGAAAAAGAACAAACGTAGGTTGACGAGACATGACAGGTTTGGCATCTTGAAATCTCTCTCTTTCATTGTGACAAGGCCCCCTATCAGACCCCTGCTCCCATTGGACTGTCTTTGGCCGGTCAATAGACATGGATAAGTACTTAGATCAGGTCACATGATCGGCTCAAACTGCATACCCATTTTTTAGGTGTTAAGAAAATTTGACCGGGGTCATAGTTCAATTTGTTAATTCTTGTCCAATCGAAATCCAGAATCTTAATTTTCACACCAGATTGTGAAATTTGCCTTGGTTTGTTTTTTTTTTTCAAAGTGTTTTTAGTCATTTTGATCTGATTTTGTGGGTATGCAATTTTAGTTTTTGCATTTCAGTTAATGGTTGGATAATATCAAATTTGTATTCTATAGTGACATCACAGTAAAAAGTAGTGATTGTTTGTTTTGTTTTTTCTTTTAATCATTTCACCTTAGCAAGGCAATAATGCCACTAAGATGCAAGAGGTTACCGAGATTGAAAAAAAAAATGAGAAGACTTTCAGAGAAGGAAACAAGCACCCAATCTTAAACAGAAAACAAAGGATAAACCCCTACTCCTGTCCAAAATACAGGAAAGATATGGGGACTGAGTGATAGGTGAATATATCTACTCCTATCTTTATGGTTATCTAAAAGGGCAATAAAAATGAAGGACATGTTTTATCAATTATGCAAAGGCATTTGACAAAGTACACCACAAAGAAAATAGAAATGCTCAGCATTTTTGACATATTTGGGAAAGATATTAGAATAATCAAGAATCTCTACTGGCAGCAAACTGCCTGCATATGGACAGGAAATGAATTCAGCAGATATACAAAGATAGAAAGGGGCATAAGACAAGTGTCTTTTCACTGTATCTATTCAACTTATACAGTAAGACCATTCTGAGGACCCTAAAGTTATGCCAGGATTCATCATCACCAGCCACAGTCTGAACAACATAATATACACAGAAGATCCAGTGCTGATCACAGTGCTGATGAAGGTAGTATTGAATGGATATGCCTCCTAATACCATCATACGAATGCGGGTGTCCCTCAAGGTTCTATTCTAGGTCCTATGCTTTTCCTTATATACATTAATGATCTCCCAGATGTAATAAGATCCCAAGTAGGCATATACGCTGACAACACGACAGTTTACTCTCGCATCAATCAAAAATTGCTTGTGAATTTTAATTCTTCCAAAACAAAGCTGCTATCTATTAACCATCACAGACAATCGCTCCTATCCCCCATTAGCATGGATCAGACTAGTCTCCCTGAAAGCAAAACACTGTGCCTCCTTGGCTTAACTCTCACAACAGACCTCAAGTGGAATGACTATATAGAATCCATAGCTAAATCTGCTGCTAAAAAAGTCAGTTCCCTGTGTAAGGCCAGGAAGTTTTTTCTGCCTGAAACAATCCTGCATATATATAAATCTACCATCTGCCCATGCATTGAATACTGCTGCCATATCTGGTCAGGTGCTCCTGCTATCCACCCAGATGTCCTTGACAAAATCCAACGGAGAATCTGTCATGTGATAGATCCTGACTTGGCAGCTTGGATACAGTCACTTTCTCACCGGTGCAATGTAGCTTCTCTGTGTCTCTTCTACAAATACTTTCACGGCTTCTGCTCTGATGAACTTAGCTCACTGGTGCCCCTATATATAAATTTACTTGAGCCACAAGATTAGCAACTAGGTCCCACCATTTTACTGTGAAACCAATAAATTGTAAATGCAAATTCTACTCCAGCAGCTTCATTTCTCTCTCATGATCCTTTTTCCATCCACTCCCTCTCATCAGTATTCTCATCCTTCTCTTACCCACTTCCTGACACCTCTATAACCTGTCACTCTTTCTCATAACTCTCCTCTTATGTAACCCCCTGCAAAACAGTGGCAGTAAAATGCCTTGCTTGGGGTGATATGATTATAAAAAAAAAATTGTTCGTAGCTTGTCTCAAGACAAGTAAACTATGCATTAAAAGGTTGTAGATTTGATGACTCATCAAAAAGAGAAAATATTCATATCAAATCATCAGACAAAAAGCAAATTTCCAAAATGCTGAAATCAAATTGAGAGAATTCGATTTTCACACAAAAGTTATACGGTTGAATTCAAAATAAAAGATATATTTTAAGGTACTTAACTTTTTGGTTAAATAGAGTCCTTTGAAATTCCAAGTTGACATTAGAGGCTGATAATGTATTAGCATGTAATTTGACACCCATGTTATTCAGATGCATGGTCTCTGCTTTTCTCTCTCCCATTTTTCACTGACCCCAACTGTCACTGACTGATCAGGTACATTAATCATGTGATCAACTCAAAATGCAAACTCATTTTGGGACGGGAAGAAACATGACAAATGTCATTGAAAGTTCACTTTTTCCATTGGTTAATAAATATTTCACACTTGCTCACAAAATTTTCCTTGATCTTTTTTCAGCGAGGAGGCAATCTTTCTTTCCATTGGTCAAAAATAGATTTTCTGTAAAATGCTCTTTTTCCATTGGTTCATAAAAACTTCATACTGGCTTGCAAATTTGCAAACAGTGAAGAAAAGAAAGTTATTGTGTGGGTTATCCTCCCAGCAAGATTGCTATTCTTTTTGAACATCTTTATTAAGGACCTCCTTAAAATTGGTGTATGAGATTTTGGTCCTGGAGTCTACATCCACATTTAAAGCTGATGTGGCTGCTATGTTTCCTTTGTTGTAACCTTCAACTCTGATACGGCTAGGAATCCAACATATGATGTTTATGTTTGCAAGTAGTGCTCATTTTACATGATAGTTTGATAGTGAGTGGGTTGTTGAAATTTTTTTTCCTTCAAAGCTGTTAGGATGGATAGTCTGACAAAATTAAGAAGTTTTTAGTTGACTTGTGTGATGATGTTGAGGGCTAGCTCTATTGTGTAAGATGCTGCAGTGAAAATAGAGCTTACCTGTGGAAGGTGCTTTTTAAAAAAATATTTTGACTTCCTGCTGCTCATCATGTCTTATCTTCACACTTTGACCAGTCTATATAGATAGATGTATGGTTAGGATAGTTTTCCAATATGCCCTGAAACTTGTCCCACAATGTGCATTTTTGTTTAAGGAGTTTCTTTAGTTCTAGAATGATTTCAAGTTACTTGATTGTCCATGGTGGAATACTGGTGGCAGTTTTTTCCTTATATATTTGATAGTGCAGTCCGTAACTCTTCAGCAATGGATTTCATCTTGAGTTCATAGGGACATATCGTTGTTGCTTTCTTTAACCAGTATATCAACCTTCTTTGGGTCATTTAATGCTGAAAATCGTTTTTTTTTTCTGAAAATTTGTCTTCAAGTTTTTAATTGCTTTCCAGGTTGTTTGCCTTCAAACTTAATTGTTTTCAAAGTTGTTTGCCCTCAAACTTAATTGCTTTCAAAATTGTTTGTCCTCAAATTTAGTTTGCTGATCAAAGCTGTTCTTTGGTCACAAGGTTATCCAATGTCATCATTTAGTGGAATAGATATTAAATAATGTATGGACATTGTTTTATGCAGTGTGGCCTTAATGGCAATTGCTTGGATGTTTGCTGTTATATTTATTTTAATGTGGAGTGTATTGTTTTGGATCAGGACATATCATATTGTTTTTTGGAATAGATCACAGAAATTTGGCTTATAGGTACTGCTGTAAGCTGGTTAATTGAGCATGATTTTACTTTAACATAGAACTGTAGTACTAGTTTTAGTACACCTTAAATTTAGAGGTGTTTCATTAGCTTCTCTATATAAAATCTCTGCTGGAGATCTCCTAAAAGTCCCAATTACCAGTTTGAGGCCTTGACAATAGGTTGGGTTAAGTATTTTTTAGGTATGATTTTCTGGCTGCTTCATATACGTAACTAGTGTAATCCAGTTTTGAGCAAAGTAATGATCTGTATAATTTCATTAATGTTTGTCTATCTGCTCCCCATTCAGCATGGGCCACTACACACAGAAGTTGGAGGACATTCTATTTTTAAATATTTTAGATAGGGAATGAGTGTTAATTTTTTGTCAAAGATGATACATAGGAACTTGTCTTGTTCCACCACTGGGATTTCTGCTCTGTTTAATTTTAAATTTGGGTCATTGATTTTTTTAGTTTGCAGAAGTGTAGGTATTTGGTTTTCATTTTGGGAAAGGTAAACCTATTTTCAGTTGCCCATTTGTGTATTTTAGTGTATTGGAGTTGGCATTCTATGATCTGTACATTATTAGAAAGTTGTTGATGCATAGGGAGCATCTTCTTACTCTTAGGATTAGGAATTTAACTATGAAATTAATTCTTAGGCAGAATAGAGTCACTGAACGAATGCTTCCTTGTGCAACCCCTTGTCCTTGATTTTGCAGTTTTGTTTCCATAGTTCTTATACTGACTTGAAATTTTTTGTCTGCCAGGAAATTTGGTATGACTTGAGTTAGCCTTTCTTTTAGGCCCAATTTATGCAAGTCTTTCAAGATACCAAATTTCCAAATTGTGCCATATGCCTTTTGTAAATAAAAAATGACTGTCATGAGGTTTCCTTTTAAATGAATGTTTCCCTCACAAAGGTTTCTATGAGTATTAAGTGTTCAATGGTGCTTCTTTTTTTTCTGAAAGCTGTTCTGAAGTTGTTGATTAAGCTTTTAGTTTCCAGGTACCAAGTCAACCATTTGTTGACAATTCTCTCCATAATTTTACACAGGCAACTGGTAAATGTTATTAGTCTGCAATTTTCAGGGTTTGTGTCATTTTCAGCTTTTAGAATAGGGATGATAAATGGCTGTCTCCTCATTCCTGGGAAGTTGCCATTTGTCTATATGTTTCTATACATTTTTAATAAAAGTTCTAATAGTTTGTTGAGTAATTTTTTTATGAATTACTCATGAATATCATCTTGGCCCACAGCTGTCATATGGGCTTTCTTCAAAGATTCATTTAGTTTCTCTAGAGTGAATGGTAGGTTGTAGCTCTTGGCATTATTTGATGTAAAATTTAGTTTTTATTTTTTTTGTTTGACCTTTAAAAATTGTTGGCTTCCATTCTTGGCAACTGAATTTTTTTAAGATTGTTTTGGTTAGTTGGTCAGCGGTATCCTTTTTTATGGATATTTTAAAGTTATTTATCAAGAGGTATTTTATTGTGTTTGTTTAATATTTGCCTGCTATTTTCTTTATCATATTCTAGACAGATTTTCTTGTTCTTTTGTAATTTTTCCAGCATTATTTTTTGGTTTCTTTATTTTCCATGCTTTTGCTCGAAGTCGTTTAAATTACAGCAAATTAGAGGTACTAGTTAATTTGTTGAATTCTCTCAGAGCGGCTTTTCTTAGCCTGATGGCTTCTTTACATTTATCATTGAACCATGGCCTGTTGCATTTTTTTAGTGACTAATTTTTTAAAATGCACTTTTTAGCTAAAGTGATGAGGATTCAGACATGTGTTGTGGTGCAAGAATGAGAAATCGGGGAAAGGTATTAATCCTTCCTTCCAGTTATGGGTTAAATAACAGGACTGATTGGGTTCTATAGCCTTGGCTGGCAACCAGTCTACCACAGAAAGCAATGGCAACCTATTGCGGGATAATCTTCTGCCCAGTAAGTCATGTCTCTTTCGAGACATGATCGCTCAAGCGTGTTTCACGTATGGCCCTTAACTGACTGACTGACATGAGGATTTCCATGAAATGCTTTCAGTTCTTAATACTTTTTCCTTCAACTAGTTTTTCTGAACATTGGATTTTAAATCCATCCTAGTTCACTCAAGCTAATTTCCAACAGAGAGGATTTTTATTATGTTCGAAATTTTGTAGGACAATTGGCAAGTGATTGCTACTACATGTGTCTGCCAATACCTTCCAAGAGAAATCCACGTAAATTGATGGATCACATAAAAATTTATTGCTGAGTAGCTGCCCATAAATGGATTTATGTAAGTTGGTGTTTTATCATTATAAATGCATAAATCTTTATTAATTATAGTTTCTAAGGTCCTTCCCTTTTGGTTTATGTCTTTAGAACCCCAAATGGAACTGTGACAGTTAAAGTTCCCTAGTATCATAGAATGCACAGAGATATTTGCCTTATGGTTTCATGAATTTCAACTTCACTTACTGGTTCATTCAGTGGGATATATACCAAGCAGATGCTTATTGACCTATGCAAGGTCACATTAACAGCAGTCGCTTGTAAAGTTGTTGCTAAATTTATTTTACTTTTAAGTACATCATTCTTAACTAGGATGAATATACTAACAATGTCCAGTGTCATGTGTGTAGTTGTATTGATAATATTATGCCGAGTTTGTCATTTTGCTTAAAAAGGTTATCTGAAAATAAACAACTGCTGGTGACAAATCTCTTCTTAGCAGATGGAGTTCCTTATATTTGCCTTTGTTATCTGGCAGTTCCATTGGATGATTTGAGACAAGATTAGTAGATGTTTTTTCCAGTCTTTACCTTAGTGATGTGGGATGCTGTGATTTAATTTTCTGATTGTGAGGTTTTGGCTGTTTGTGGGTTCTGGCTTTCCACTTCCATTTCTTTTAGTTTCTCAAATCTATTTCATGTAGGTATTTGGTCTCTGTGCTGGTATTTATTTGGTGGCTCTGGTTTTTTGGGAGATGAGTTCTTAAGTTCATCTTTAATGGCTTTTGGTGGATGGATTGGCAATCACTGTGACCTTTGCTTTGTAGAACTTGTTTTTGAAGGAAATCTTGAACTTTTTTGAGGAATGGTTTGTGTTTGAGTGCTAGATTTTGTGTTTGTGTTTTATTTATTTATTTCAAATGTTTCATTGAATTTCTTTTGTGGTTCAGTTTGAAATATTTCCTTGGAGTAAATGCCTTTTAGATAGTTTTAAAATTTGGGCCAGACATTTGGTCCTAACTGTACAATCTTCTCAATGGCAACTCTGTGTTTGTCAGGTTGGCTGGTATTTTTTGTGGTTATTTTTTTTTTTGCATTATATTTGCATAGAAAGAACGTTTCATGTCGGTTTCTACTATTTTCCTTGCTTCTCTGAATGAGATATTTGTGTACTTTTTCCACTATCTCCTTTTCCCTAAGTTGCATGATCATGAGTATGCTGGATGGTTAACATATCTTAATTCATAGTGGCATTCTTCTTCCATTTGGCCTGAATACTTTTAGCCATATTTTATACATATTGGGCAACACCTGCAGCTATCCCTACGATGTCAAAATTTTTGGAACTTGATGCACCTTGGTGACAAGGATATATTGTTCCACTGGCTCAATATTGTACTTAACTTTAAAATTTTTAGGGATCTGAGCTATTTGTGGTGCAGTGGATATCAACACGAAACAAGAAATCATGGAGGTTGTAATGTCCTGACCAATAAAAGGGAAATAACCTCCGGATCACAGAGGTTACGGCCCCTGCGGATCCGGAGGGAAGATATAATAAGAAGGAACACAAAGCACGCTAGCGGGGTTTGTCTTTGCTCTCTCATTAATCCTCATCCATCCTGTGAATCCACGATGACAGTAGTCGATGTTTAGAAAGCATTGGTCGTCTACAACACCAAATATTACAGAGGTGAGTTCAAATTTTAGTTGGATTCATTGCATTTATTTATGCACAAATACCCTTGGGAAAGGAATCAGTCTCTTCCTTCCAGTTATGGCTTAAATAACAGGACAGTTTTGGTTCTACAGCCTTGGCTGGCAACCAGTCTAACACAGAAAGTAATGGCAATCATGTATGGCACTTAACTGACTAACTGAGCTGTGGCAAAAGTAAGGATATGTGTCTGTTATATTTTCTCTTTTTGATTATACAATATTCACTGATTCTCTAGCTTTCCCAGGTGTGACCAGAGATATTTCTTTTGCTTTTAATGACTCCCTTAGGAGTGTTTAGTCTTTCATGGAAGAAGGTTTTTATCTTCAGGTTATGAAAAAATTTCATTTTGATAATGCATGGTTTTTATTTTCTACTTCCAGTAGCAAATTTTGTTTTTTTTTCTCAGTTTCTTTACTGTTTTGGAGTTAATCCTACTTAATAGTACTTTTTCAATAAAGAAATGGGAAATTTTTCCTAGAAGAGTTTCATCTAGGGATGCAAGCACTAGGAATTTTGGCAAGTCTGTACTCATTTCTTTTTCAGAATCAGAGTTTGAAAGATATTGTTTGGGTTTTTTTTTGATTTGGTGATTCATAATTTTGTCGTAGTAAAATTCACTGCTTGTGCTCTCCACCCACCTTAGAACCTGACATCGGAATGTGCTAAGGGAAAAAAACTAGTCACTTAAGTGTACAAAGTGGTATGTTTACAGTCATGTCTAAGTCTAGATCTCTTTGAAATGACTGACCCTCAGGCATTGCCTTCTAACGCCTATAAATTGGATAGAGATGGTATTTTATACCAATGTATATTTGGAGTATTGTATTTTGTTATAAAGTGCTACATAAATTGATAGAATATAGGCACTAGGGCTTGACATGACCAGCTTGATTGGATCGGTTCTCTTCAACATGCCAAGTAAGGCCAAGTGTGTGTTGGAAATCAGACGTATCTAATGCCAATTCTTGAAGCCTTCAACTACCAGGATCCCCTCCCCAGACATAACAGGTCACTGCCCACAGCAAACAGGAGGCCATATGGTACTCCTCTAGAAAGGCACAGTTGGTATATTCTGAAACCTCAGCCAACAGGGTGGTTTCTGGAGAGAATTATGTAGAAAACTCTCCATGACAACACTATTGGTGGTAGACCCGTATGCAACCTGTGTTTCATAGATTATATTTACCTATGGCAGGAAATAACAGTGAGCTGCATGTCCTGACAAACAAACTTTTTGAACGAGCCAGTGCATATGGAAAGAAATTTAACACAGAAAAATCCAAAGTAATGGTGTACAACATAAGTAACATTCGTGCCAACAAACCACTGAAGGAAGTGATAAACTTCAAATACTTGGTAGTAACCATGTCAAAAGATGGCATACTGATTGCCACAGAAACAACAGTGACATTCAGACTGGGAAGGATATGGAAGAGCAACATCAACTTCTATATCAAGCTCAACAAATCACTGGTTGTGTCCATTCTCCTCCATAAGTGTGAGACTTGGACACTCCTGGTTGAGGCAGTATGCAGGAGTATGAGAACAAATGCTTGAGAAAGTTCATCCACAAATCCTACTGGGAACATAGAACCAATGACCATGTACAGAGCAAAGTCAAAAGTCTTGTAGATTGGCAGGAACCTCTTGTCACCACTATTAAGCATCAAAAGGTGGCATGGTTTGTTCATGTCACACATCATAATAGCCTCTGCAAGACCATCATACAAGGCAATGTTGAAGGTGGATACAAGCGGTCAAACAACAACACAAGAGCTGGTCAAACAACATCAAAGAGTGGACAAACATGCGAGTCACTGCCAACAGATCATCCTGGATGAAGTTGTTTGTTTCTTATGTCCTTAGCTCCTCTCCTCTAGAAGACTGAAACAGTCAAAGAACAGATGATGATGAAATAAACAATCTAATAAATAGTGTCTATTATTTCTATATATTTTAAATTCTCAAGAACAAAGATGTATAAATTCACTTTCATGCATAGATTTGATAGAAATTCTAATTATCACTTTTTAAAACAAACATTGATGAGAAGTGAAGGTAGAATAATAGCAGTGTCAAAGGGAAACCTTTGTTTTGGCATTTTTTTTTTTTTGGTGAGCAAAAAAAGTTGAAGTTTGGCTATTTTTTTCATTATTGTGAATAGCTATGTCTAATATTATACAATTTACAATTAATTGAATATTGAACTAGATACAGTGAATGGAATGAGGAAAAATGTTTTTTTGAAACGCGATTTTCTTTCCGGGTACAAAGATCCTAGTTTGCTGAAAATTATTCTGTTTTTTTATTGAACGAAGAAAATTATATCTTCATTATAATTTTTAGGGAGTGTTTTGTAAAATCTTCTTTAAAATTATTAATTTATTCAAATGTTTTACATTTTACTTTTCAAATGAGCTCCATTTGTGCTTTTACCAGAACAAAAAATTTTAAAGCATTTTCATGGATGAATCAATTAAGTGCCATACATGAAACATGCTTGGGCAGAAGATTTTACCACAAAAGGCTGCCATTAGTTTCTGCAGTAGACTGGTTGCCAACCAATGCTCTAGAATTCAATTTGTCCTGCAATTTAACCCATAACTAGAGGGAAAATGGCACATTAATACCTTTCTCAAGGGTATTTGCACATAAATGAATGCAATGAATTCAAGTGGAATTCAAACTCAGCTCTCTGATTTCTCACTCCAAGCTGATATCCACAGCATCACAATGCAAATACAAAGACTAAATCTTGAAATAATGCAATAAGAATTAGCATGATTTTTTTAGTTGGGAATTATTTCCACATTTCAACTCATTTCTGACAATACAGAATTGATATATAAGTTTAAAACTGTCAAGTAAAAACTAATTCCAAGTCACATTAAAACCAAACTTGTTGTGAATTCTTTATAATATCAATGGATGGATTAGCATCCAATCTTTACACCAATTGATACAAAGTTCTCAGTCAAATAATATTTTGTTTGTTGAGATACAATGTAAAAGTATTAATGAGTGGACCAGTTTACCTTCTAACTTTATGACAAGTTGAGCATAAAGGTATAAATTTGGGTTTGTTATATTACTTGTTTCTTGAAAGAAACACAGAAAAATAAACCTAAGACAGGGGTTGACAACCTTTTGCCAACTTAGGGTTTTAAAATCATTCAGTGTGCCAGCAGTATACATATTCTTATACAAATCAAGGTTAATATACCTGTTCTACAATATATTTTATATAGTAATATATACAATAATATCTAAACCACATTGATAATAAAACTTTTTATTTTATCAATAGGAGCTATGCTCTTACATGGTACACTATTTACATCTTTGTTGTCATTTATACGACATTTCGACCATTGAATTTAAAACCTAACTTTTTATTACAATCACTGGGGCATATTCTCATTCCTTGTGTGAAGCCACTTCTGGTAGTCATGAGTTATCTCCCTTTAACCTAACTAAGTTACTGAACTCACAACACTTTGTGTGAAGTTCTTGAAACTAATTAACGTCTATATCCACTGGGCCATGTGTCCTTGAGAACAACAGCAAGTGAATTTCTGGGACTTATAAAGCTCATGTTTCAGTAACCATTTTTTACCAGAGTTCCTATAGTAATTTTTGATTTTAAAATTTTCTCTAATATTTTTTAACCAGAGCTCATATTGCAATTTATGGAATGCTATTGATTTTCTCTAGCATTCCATTTTACTGGTTCCCATATTGTATTCCTTTCTATGCTTGATCAGCTGAGAAGATTTTTGTAACTTAGCATATGCGCTGATTCCTTAAGTTTACATAGTTTCTCGTGGTATTCTCTATCTATTATTTCAACTTCCATCCACACGTGGTCAGCTATGCCTGATTTTTCTATCTCTTCTTGTGTTACAGGCTTGTGATGTTCTTGTAGCCTAACCTTAAGGGGGTGGCCTGTTCCTCCTTTATATTTAAAAAAAAAATTAATAAATAAATAAAAATGGTTACTGAAACATTAGGTTTGTAAGCCCCAGAAATTCACTTGCCCACTGGATATAGATGTTGGTTAGTTCAAGTGACTTGACCCAAAGAGTTGTGAGTTCAATACCAGGCTACAACAGTGGTGAACAAATAAATTAAAGAGTTAGGTTAAAGGGAGATAATTCATGACTACCAGAAGTGGCTACACACAAGGGATGAGAATGATATACCCTACTGATTGTAATAAAGGGTATGGTTCAAAATTCATGGAGACGGCCAGAGCGTACAACAGTCGAAACGTCAAATAAATGTCAGCAAAGACGAAGACAATAGTCTGAATAATGTAAATAGTGTAAATACACCTCAGAAGTATAGACAAATACTCTTGCATGGTCTCAGCAACATCCTGTTACTTTGAGTTTTACACAATATTCTAAATGTTCAGGTGTTAGGCAACTTTGTTGTGGGCTTAACACTGCCAGCCACCAAAGTAAACAGATGTGTTCCCATTCTCTCATTGAAAGAAAAGATGGCTTTAAAGAACATCTTAAAGGAAAGTGATTCTTGTGCATTATTGTTATATTACTATATTATTTATGTATATAGTTTAATATAATTGGATATGACGGGTTATATATATTATCTATTTATTATTCTCATCATTGTTTACTTATCATATCTGTTGACATTAACTATATAAATGTAACTTAAATATTTATTAATTACTTATTGATTCAGTATTTTATGATATTTAAATGCATTATATCAAGAAAGATAAATTTTTCGCTCTTAAAAGAAATGCATTTCTCTGTCTAATTTCTAACATAGAATTTCTAAGCTTTAACTGTTTTATTCAATACAGTAGAAAAAACAATTCAATTTCTACAATATTCTTTCTTAGGAAGAATACATTTTTTATTTTAGTTGTTGATTACATTAGCTATTTTCAATGAGCTTAATGAATAAATAACAGAATATACAAGGTTATCATAGTGGGGATATGTTTCCACTATCTATAAAATGCTCCCATGGCATGCTTGTTCAAATAGCCACTGGCAATTAAGTCCATTTCCTTGCATGCTCATTGCAGAATAGTTTTTAGAAACAGGTGAAGAAGTGAAAGGTGCCTCAAAACAATTGCTTTGGGTAGGTGGAGCTCATCAGCCTAGGAAGACAGTTCACCTATGGGAAGGAAAACCCTCATTTCAAATTTCTGCTGCCTTGCAGCCATATCCAGTCATGGAAAAGGATTCAGGAGTAAACCTTGAGGTAAAATCCGGAGTTGGAGTCCTGAAGGCAGTTTGCTGTTGTAGTCAACTAGTTCTGGCAGTTCCTGCGACAGCACTGTTCCAAAATTGTAACAACACTGTCATTCCTTTAATCTGAGCAGGGACGTGCTACATGGGCAACAGTCTGTCCTCCATATCACATTGCCCAGGCTTGCATCTGACCATACTGTACCAAAATGCTACACTTGGAAAAGATACTCCAGTTTCAAGCTTGGCATTGACAACACGGCAAATGACAGTTACCGATTATAAGCTACCGCTCAACTGGCAGTTATCAATGGTGAGCTCAAGAGGCTTCATGCGGACATTGCTACACTGCAGGAAACACATCTAGCAGACTCTGGATCACGGAAGGCGAAGGATTACATGTTCTTCTGGTAGGAAAAGAGCTTGAACAAACCTTGCCAACATGACGTGGGCTTCGCAGTTAGGAACAGCCTCCTGAATGTGGTTGAACCAGGTAGTAAAAGTTTTGAGTGACCTCTCACTCTCCGTCTCACCAGCAGGTCATGTTACCCTCTTCAGCGTGTATGACTCAAAACTCTTTGCCACACCAGACTCCTACAACAAGCCTGCAGTTATCACCAGCAACATCCAAAACAAGTAAGAGCTTGTTATCCTGACTGACTTTAATGTCAGAGTGGGTGCCAATTGTGATTCATAGCCCTCGTACCTTAGACAGTTTGGTGTCAGCAAGATGAACAACAATGGCCAGAGACTACTCGAGCTATGCACATACCACAACTTGTGCATAATCAACTCCTTCAATCAAGCCCCAGCACAAGGTCTCTTGGCAACACCCACACTCAGGGCACTGGCACCAATTGGATTTAATCCTTATCAGATGAACGACCATTAAAAATGTTCTTTACACTTGGACTGTGACACAGACCACTCCCTAAGTGTGCTGCAAGATCAACCTCCAGCCAAAGAGGTTCCATCATTGCAAGTAGCAAGGGAATCCTCGCATTGATGTCAACAAGATGAGACAACTAAACCTTGTGGAACAGTTTGCTAAGAGATTTGAGAGCAAACTGAAAACCTCAAAAATGGGGACACTGCCACAGAGAAGTGGGTTACTTTATGGGACACCATGCACAACACTGCTTTGGCCACTTTTGTGAGAAAAACCTAAATCACATGACTGATTTGAGATAAAGTTCTTCGAGATGACTTCCACCATTAAAGCCAAGCATGTCACTCTAGCGGAGTACAAGTGGTCACCCAATGAGAGAAACCTACTGATTTTTCAGGCTACCAGGAGTAAAGCTCAGCAGACTGCCAGATGCTGCACCAACAAGTACTGCACAGAGATCAGTGAAAAAATACAAACAGTAGAAATAACAAGAATGTATGATGGATCAAGACAGCGATTGGACCAGTGCAGGACAAGACAGCTTCCCTGGAGTAGTCATCACAGACAAAAGACAACAGATGGAGAGATGGGTAGGACACTATTCTAATCTCTACTCCCAACATAATGTTGTGACAACTGCAGCTCTTGATGCTATTGAGTGCCTACCTATCGTAGAAGAGCTTGACACTGAGCCAATGATAGAGGAACAAAGCGGGGCCATCAACAGCTTGGCCAAAGAAAAGCTCCAGGCAGTGATGAAACTCCCCCTTATTTTATCAAGCACTGCAAGACTCTCCCAGTGCTTCTTCTGGATGCAGTTCTCTGCCAGTGCCGGAAAGCAAGGGCTGTACCATAGGACATGAAAGATGATATGATCATCACCCTCTACAAGAACAAAGATGAGCGAAGCAACTGCAACAATTACAGAGGCATCTCTACACTGAGTCTTGGGTAAAGGCTATGCTTGGGTCATCTTGTTTTGTCTGTAGAAATTTACCAAATGTGTTTACCCAGAGTCACAGTGCAGCTTTCGATTAGAACGATCAGCAGTAGACATGATCTTCTAGCTTCGTCAGCTCCAGAAGTGAGAAGAACAGCAGATGCCCCTGTACATTGCTTTCCTTGATCTGACAAAGGCATTTGGCCTTGATAGTACAGAGGGCCTTTTCAGAATCCTGTCCAGGATTGGCTGCCCATCGAAGCTGTAGAGCATGATTGAGTCCTTAGTTCAACAAATTGTGCCACTGGAAATTGCTTAGCGTGTCACATGTGGCATGTGTGCTGCGGTTGCCAACCCCTGATTTAAGATACTAATTTAGAAACATAAATATAATCAGATACTGATCTCTTTAGAAGAAAAGAAAAATCTGCAGATCACAAAAGCTTCTGGTAATTTATATAATACCAAGCATCACTACCATTTGGTAAAGAGCTGCGAAACTATATTGGTAAAAAATGACTGATTAGTATAATTTTTGTAAAGCAGTTTTGTGTTCACAATTTTTAAGGTTAAGATGAAATACTGACATTGCTTGTTTGGATGTCTTTGCTTCTTTCATTTTGTAGCTTTTGTATAAAGTGGTATTTGCATTTGCAACAGGAACCACTTTCAATTGCATTGCGACACTTGTCATGATTGTATAGATTTGGAAAATAGGGCTTTTTATTTTTGATCATTGACAAACAAAAATAAACCTCATTTTACTCTCTTCTTTTTTTTCAAGGTTGGCTACGGTCATGATTTTCCTTCTGTTTTCTAATGTTTGTAGGACTTACAGTAAATAATACAGTTTAATGTTATGATTTGTTTAATGGGAGATATTTCAGTTTTAGTTTTGTTGAGTAATTGTAAATTTTTGTATTGACAAGCAGGTTCGATCATACCTGTCAACAAACAAAAAGTGACAAACTCAGTTTTTAGTTATACCTTTGCCAAAAGTTGAATTTGATTCAGTTGAACTTGGATCAATTTGATCTAATAGTTTCAGCAGCAGAATGCTGTGATCTCAAGGAACAAACCCTGAAAAACATCAGAGAATTAGATATCAATGATTCCACTAAAAGGATTTTACTAAAATTTCCAGATATTTTGAAGAGAGAGTTGGTGAGAGTTGATGAGAATTGAGGAAAAATTAACACTCGAAACAGAACCAAAGGCTGTTCCTGTGCAACAACCAATCAGAAGCATCCTATTCAGACCAGGAAAGTAGTTCAAACAGGAATTGGACAAATAATAAAAAAGTATATAATTAAGAAAAACTGACGGACCCAGTTCAGGGCTGAACATTTATGTAATTGAAAGAAAATTTAGTGCGAAATCACAAATCACAAATATGCCCAGACTCTAAACCACTGAACAAAGTGCTAATCAACAATGACCACTGCCAGGTGCCAAGCTTGAAATCTATAACATATAAGTTTGCAAATAAAAGATGAATAAGATTCAGCAATCTGGATGTAAGAAGTGAATTTTGGCACTGCAGGTTAGCTGATACAGCAAAAGATCTAACTTTGGAGCAACTAGAGGCATAAGCAATTGCTGATGGGTATCATACCAGCCAGCAAAACATTCCAGGCAAAAATGATCAATTACAAGGAGTGAATGATGTAAGTGACTAGAGACAGATTAATCAGCGCCACTAAAGATGAGAATTTACAGAATCTCATACAGCTGATTGAACAGGATTTTCCTATGAGATCTAAAACCATCAAACCACAATTAAAGCATTCTCTACAAATTTAGAGTTTACCTATCAATAAATGATGGACCAATATTTTACGGATACTGAGTCTTTGTTTTGTTTCTTTAATGAGAAACTACATGAAAAGAAAAGGGGTGGTGGTGAACATGAGCTACCAAGCTGTTGACAGCAACACATGATGAACTGAAGATACTGAATTTTTGCCTGGAATACAAGAAATTAACACAAATTGTGAACAGTGTAAGAAATACTATTCAAGAAACTGGAAAGAGACACTAATTATAAGACCTATACCAGAATAAAAATTCCAATGTGTTGGTCTGGACATTACAACACTGAGCAGAAAGAAATACCTAATTTGTATAGAATATTTTAGTTGCTCAAATCCAGGGAACAACATCCATCTGTACAGTCAAGTTGACAAAGAAGCATTTCATGTGATATGGCATTACAGAAGAAGTTGTAATTAATGAGGAGCCTGAATTTGACAGCTAAATGATGAGAAGATTGGCCTGCAGATAAGTATTCAAATGGAATCCTGTTTCACCAGACATGCCAAGCACTAATAGAATGGTGAAATCAGCAGTCAAGCAAATAAAAAACATAATTAAAAAGTGTAACAACGTAAGTACTGGTCCTTGTTTGGTTATATTGGAATTCACCAACATACAATCAAAATCGATAGGAATATCACCAGCCCAGAGAATCTTTGCAAGACAGTTGAGAAGCATCTTGCCCACAATGAAAGAAATCCCTGCCTCTTTTCAATGGAGAAGACACTAAATGTAGAATGCAAAAGGCAAGAATGAATCAAAAGAAATATTCTGATGACTTGAAAGCGAGTGACCAGGTGATAGTCCAGCAGTATGACAAAAAGAAATGCTAAAGAAAGGCAGTTGTTGTGGAAAAGATTGAATACTGGAGATATATGATTGAGCTAGAGAATAGGGAAAGACTGGTGAAAAACAGTAGACACCTGAAACTCACAAACAGACCCAAATACAGTGACACAAACCACAGAACCAATACCACCCATAATAACAGTGAAGAAGGAGTGGGGAATCAGCAACCAGAGATTGCTGAAAAAACAATCACGCTCAAAAAGAATCACTGCTCGCAAGGCATCTAATCATCATGGAGAGTGGCACTTCTCAAAATTAAATAAACTAACAGTAACCAAAGAGACACTGCATTCAAGAACAAATGATTCAGACTTTTGTCTGTATAGGGAATGTTGTTTGGCTCACATAAATTACTGAGTTGCTTCCTTTTTGATAATCTGTAAGTCTATACAAGCAGCCTTAATTGGTGAATTCCTGAAGATGATTGGCTACAAGGTTAGTTTTAATGGAGCAGGACTTGAGGAAATAAGAATGTCAAATATTGCACATGCTTTATGATGTGCCAAAACAAAGTACATAATTTTTATGCAAAGCAACAAAATTTAATATTTGCTGAGAACATGCTTTTCCATATTCACAAGACTCTGTCTCTTTTCTCATAATTATATGGATTTATCTTTTGCCACATTGTGTAAATGTATAATTACTGATAATCTTTTAAACACTTTAAAATACTGAGCCATTTTATTTAAAATGTAGTGTAGAGAAATTACTACAGTAAAACACACAGATTTTTCAGTTGAAGCTCAAGTAAAATGCTGAGTTGTAAGAATTAATTTCTAGTGTTTTCCATATGTGCACTTATAAATTGACATTGAAAAATGCTGATCCTCAAGCTTAAAAAGAGTCGATTTTCTGTCCAATGTGCACATGCATATGTTCTTAAACTAGAATTAGCTGAAAATGCTGATCCACACACTTGACAAGAAAATGGTTTCTAACCTGAATGTATTTGCATATGAATCTTGAAAGTGGAATCTGTTGGAAAAATTGATCCACACACTTGACACATAAAAGCTTTCTCTGCAGTATGTAACTGCATGTGCCTTTTTAAATTAGATTGCACTGCAAATGCTGCATCACACACTTCACAAGAAAATGGTTTTTCACCTGTGTGTATTCGCAGGTGCTGCTTTAAACTATAACGCACTGAAAATGCTGATCCACACACTTGACAAGAAAACGGTTTCTCCCCTGTGTGAATTCGCAGGTGTTTTTTTAAAGTGGAATTCTCTGAAAATGCTGATCTACACACATGACATGAAAAAGGTTTTTCCCCAGTGTGTATTCGTACATGGTTTTTTAAACCAGATCTCAATGAAAATGCTGATCCACACACTTGACAAGAAAAAGGTTTCTCTCCTGTGTGTATTCGCAGGTGATTTTTTAAAGTTGAATTCTCTGAAAATGCAGATCTACACACTTCACATGAATAAGGCTTCTCTCCAGTGTGTGTTCGCATATGTCTATTTAAATGTGAACTTTCTATAAATGCTGATCCACACACTTGACATGAAAATGGTTTCTCTCCAGTGTGTATTCGCATGTGTTTTGTTAAATTAAAACTCTTGGAAAATACTAAACCACATACAGTGCATGAACAGTAGTTTTTTTCTTTGTGCTTTTGCCTATGTACTTCTAAGACTGAATTATATATAAATGTTGCTCCACAAACTTCACAGGAAAATAGTTTCTCTTTCATGTTAACTTCCATATATATATATATATATATATATATCTTTTTAATGCAACTACTTAGTAAATAAAATCCTGTGCATGAGTTTTCTCTCCAGTGTACTTGCATATATAATTTTTTAAAATTTTTCTGTAGAATTCCAGATTTGCACTCATCATAAAAATATGTTTTTTCCAGTATGTTAGCCTGTGCCCTTTCAATTTTTAACTTTTGAAAAGGGTAATTTGTATACCACACAAAAACTAAGGTTTCTCATCAGTAGGAATACTGTGTATATGGCTTTTGAAATCTGAATTTTGTGAAAACTACACAGATTCTGTAAGATAGGTCTCTTTGGTGTGCTTGTATATGACTATAAGACTATGTGAATCCACACATTTTGAAAGAACATATTTTCTTTTAAAAATTTGAATGTATCTTTCTAGGTTTGAAAATTGTCTTTCTCCCATACAACTGATATCTGCAAATGAAGAAATATTAAATATTTAACATATGTATTATCTCAAAATCAAAAATCTTAAGTCATGTTGTCTTTCAATAAAGCAGAATATATTACATTTTTTCATTTTCTGTCAGTTTTTATTTTACTGTTAAACAAAAATGAAATGAAATTTTAATTCTGCAATTTTTAATTTGACCAAGTTTTGTTAACACAATATTGTTTGGACTTATCCTCATCTTCATTGCCATATTCAAAATGTTTCAAACATTAGATGAGCCTGCCTCCTTCTAGTGATTGGAATTTTGAACTGAACCCTTCATTTTGTTTCCCATGTTAAATTGTTCTAGGTCTACATGTCATTCCTCTTCCGGATGTCTCAGTATAAGTTATCTCCCTTTAATACAACTCTCCAAGTTTTTGCTTACCTCTGCTGTAGCCAAGTATTGAACTCCCAACTCTTTGGGTCAAGTCACTGGATTCATCCAACACTTCTATCCATTTGAAGACACATGAACCAGTGGATAAAAGCAATAAAGATGAGGACAATAGTCTGAGCAATATAATTAGTGTAAATAATTACAATACCTCATCTCTGAAATAGAGACAAATATTGCCGAAGTTTTACTTTTTAAAAAGAAAAGGGCATGTCATTAATGCTAAAAATATGAGAAAATTGTTCCCATTCTAACATTTAAGCCACTAAACTAATTATGTCATGACATTTATGATTTTCAAACAAACTTGATAAAACAGGAATAACAAATTTTCTTCTTTATATTAGGTTAGAAAAAAAAAAACTTGTTACATTTTTATCACTTATAAATATTACTTTTTATGATGAAATATTCTTTTACTTCTTCTTTTAACAAATTACTTAATAACAAAGTGGCTAAATTTTATAGATATTTTTACCTTTTTAAAATCAGTTTAGATCAGATCCCACCAGGTAAGGTATGTTGTATGAATTCAAAGAAGGCCCTTCAGTCACAGAAATGAAAGGAAATATTCATTTTATGGAAATGAAGCTTACAATGTCTGGAACGGTCAATGATAATTGAAAATTTCCTTCCACTGATTCCCCACAACCTGGAAAACAAAGAATGGTCTAAAATTGATCAAGATTAATCATTTTCCTACAGAACCATTCTAGAGTAGAATCATCAATGATAAAAGTCAGTTCTTGATAATCATATATGTAAAAAAAAAAAGCAATGATTAGAACGTACTGAAAAAAGGGGAATCCATCCCCAAACTATGACTACACCCGAAAGAAGTTCTGCGTCATATGAAAGATATTATCAATCACAAAGTACAACATCAAATCAAAACAGTTAATAAGAAGCAGTATTGTTGTCAACTGGAATCATTGCAAAATAATTTGCAGAAAACAGTCTATTACAGGTTGATCATAACAGTGTATTCTTAACAAGATTATATACTACCTAAGTTACTCAATGAAAGATTATAACAGTGCAAGGTTTATTTTATCCACCTTACTCTTCTAAATGTGCATAAATTGTCATCTTTTCAGATCATTTCATCCAATGTTGTTGATTTATTAAAAAAAAAAATCAGATTTTCAAATTTTTAATTTTTGCACAAGAGAAAGTGCAACGTTGAGAAGAATAGCTTGAGAAATTATCAAGAAGGAACAGTAGGATAAATGATGGCTGCTAAATTCACAAATATTTGGCAACCATCATTTGGCTGACTTTTCCCCAATTCAGTGAATAATCTACATTTAATTCTGATCAATTTTTTAAGGCAATTGGTGAGTTCATATGACTATTTTATTCTTTTATTAAAATCATACAATGTAAAAGTGATCAGCTACATATGACTTATTTATATGTAAACAAGACTGACATTTTATTATGAATATTATGCCAATAATACTACCAACCAGTGCTTTTTTGAAAAATCAGCCCTGGGTTTTCCAAATCTTGTTTGTCTTTTTTTTGTTGTTGTTTTTAACTTTTAAATTTAATGAAGTATTTTTTCCCTCAGATATTAAAGTTTACTTTTTTATTACTTAAATATCTGGGGAAACTAGAAATCTGCTCATCAGAAAGAAAGCCACAAATAAAAATCTCTGTCAACATGTAATTTCCTAATCATATAGTTTTCAGGACAGTTTGATTTAAATCAAACAACCCTAATTGCAACATTAGTTAACAGGAAAACAGTTAATTGTGAATAGGTTAAATTTGATATTTCTTTGTATGAAAAACTGGAGAATGTTATGCCTGAAGGAACAATAACTTGCCAAATAGATGAGTTTATGTTCTTGATAATGAGGGAAAAATGTTAGCATCAATTAAGATCAAATAAACATTTCTTTCTTTTCCAACTTCAAATGTGACAGGATTTTTTCTCCACTCTAATTTTTTTTGTACTACAAAAGACACATTTATTAAAAAAGGTATTTATTCAGCCTATATTTTCTGAACTGAGTAAAAAACATATAAAGTTTACAATTATCAGCACAAAAATGCCTAAAAAATTATTTGCTGAAACAAAACATAGAATATTGGAAATTAAGTATGTTTATTTTAGTAAACAAAATATATCTAAACAGCAAAATCAATATCAGTTATTTTTCTTGTATTTACTGCTAAGTTTTTTTTTCTCTAATTCTATATTTTTGCTCAACTATTTTATAAAAAGTTAAAATTTGGAAAGTAAGAGTAAGCTCTTATTTTGTAAAATGTGTGAAATATGAATCATGTAGAAAAGAAATAAAACTGGCAAAGAATCACAGCTTTGAAGAAAGGACAAATGGCTTCTCATCTTTCTTTCATTGACAAAAAATGCTCATGGAGCAATATTAAAGTTAGACACTAAACACTTGAACAAAAACAACAGTTTCAATTAGTTACTTGCAAAACTAGACTCATTGTTTAAGAGAGATTCAGATATATCTTCATTGGCATATAAGAAATTAGAAATTTATATGTGATGTAATGATATATTAAGAATTATCCCAAGATTAAACATTGTGAGACTGAACAAAAAGATGATAATCTTGTTTTACTTTAACCAAAATTAGCAGACAGTATGATTACAGGTGAAAAATGAAAGACTTGTAAAAGTGATGGCTGATGAATTAAGTATATTTAATGTTAAAGTAATTGAAAGAGGTGTGGGAAATTTTTTAGTCGCAATTTAGCCATAATTCTTATAGAAATAAACCTGCCATCTCATTTCAACCACAGTTTTCTTACATATAAATAATTACTACAGGTCATTTTAGAATAATAATTCTCATAGAAACTGAATACTTGACACCCCAATGCTTAAAGAAATACCATGAAAAATACTGTAAAAAGTTACAAGCACAAGAGGCCTTCCAACTTACATATAGCCCAATTGCAATCCCGTTCCTCTTGTATTTTATCTTTTCCAAAAAATGTTTCAATTCCTTAACTGTTCCTGTGCTCACTGCTTCTTCCATTAGTCCGTTCTTATGATTGACAATTCTATTTGAGAAGTAGTGAGTATTATGTTTAAGGTGCTTGATTACTGTTTTGCTACGTCCACCAGTACTGATACTATAATCTCACAGTTTGAAGCTGTTTTCATAAGTTTCTTGAACAAAGCTCTTTAAGATTTCTTTTATCTTCCAGTGATAAAATTTATAGAAATAATTTTTTCGTAAATATGTTGACTAATGAGAAACGTGGTCTCAAACTCTAAAAATAGCATTCTGAATAGTTTAGCAGAGATGAGCCTAAATTTTCTGTGTAAATAAAGAGCTTGGGTTAGCAGATATGATACGAAGACCTTTTGAAAGTAAGCAGAAGACAGTTCAAGTGAGGACCTTTGACTGCAAGAGAAGGCAGGTCAACATTAAAGAAGGCATTGACATCAAGAGAGAGAACATTAAGAAGGCTCCATTACCAGCCAACCACAGAGAGACGAGAGAAATTGAAATTCCAGCAAAAATTCTGAGGTAAAACAACCGAAAGCAAAAGAAATTTCCTTGCTGTTCACTTAATTTCTAGATATTTCAGGAAATTAATTGAAGGTGTGGGAGAGTGGGGGTAACAAATGTAAAACTTTTTTTTACCAAAACTTTCTAAAAATAATGATGTCAAAAATGATTTCTGAGTCATTTGTGAATAAGCCCTGAAACTTTCATCAAAACCCGACCATTATTTGATTTTTTCAAGAATTTCCAAATTAATGTTTTTCACCGACAAAAAACAGACTTGCTAGCATAATACGTTTGCCGTGATAAACCCTTGTAAAAATTGCGTCACTCATGGACGAATGAAAAAGATTTTTACCAAAATTTCGAATGTGTTGGAAAGAATTAAAAAATTTTAAAATAAAAAAATACGCTGATCGTTTCTTAATAACAAACATTTTGTCGATAAAACATTGTTTTTATTAAGTTTGGGGCCTTTTTTTTCACATACTATGCTGTTTTTTCAGCAAATTCGTGGAGGTAAATGAATGATGAAAAAAATCAACACCACAGCAATTATATTTGAAAATATTAAAAATAATCAACAAGAAATGATTCAGTTTAAAAAAAAACAAAAAGAGATTTCGCCTAAATTCAACAGTAAAAATTATCGCATAAAAGTTCCATAAAAAATAATTTCAGTCTTTAAAAAACATATTCGTTCCAAATATCTAAAAAAAAAAAAATGAAAAAACCTTTTTACTTCTTTCTGTAGACAACCTTTAATGATTTATCTTCCTTTCTATAGGACAATAAAGAAAAGAACAAAATTGAAATATTATAGAAAATAATAAATTAAAATTATATGTAAAAAATATTTCAGTTTATAAAAAAAAAAGTGAGAGATTTCGCCTAATTTCGGATTATAATAAAAAATGGAACATTAATCGCATAAAAGGTACATTACAAAAAAATAAAAATTCAGTCTTGTTCTTCACTGGAAAAAAAAACATATTCGTTGCAAATACCCATTTATTAAAAAAAAAAGTTATACTTACTTCTTTCTGTTGATTTTCTTATGATTTATCTTCCTTTCTGCAATAAAACAATAAAGAAAAGAACAAAATAGTATAATTTGAAAGAAACCATTTTCCTGTTTAGTAACTTTAAAACGGTCGTTATTCTTTAGCAAAAGTTAAGGGAGACAATCAGTAAAAACACCGAAAAAAAACTGTCTTTTTTTTCTTTTCATAATAATATTCAACAAAACTAATAATTACTCGGATGTGCTTTATGGTGCAGTGGATAACGGCTCGGAATGAGAAATCGGAGAGCCGAGTTCAAATTTCAGTTGAATTCCTTGCATTCACTTACGCGCAAATATTCTTGGGAAAGTAATCTAGCATCTTCTCTCTAGTTATGGGTTAAAACAAGGCAGCTTGGGTTCTATAGCCCTGGCTGGCAACCAGTCTACTGCAGAAAGTAATGGCAACTAACTACAGGAAAATCTTCTGCTCAGTCGGTCATGTCTCTTTCAAGATATCACATATGGCACTCAACTGACTGAATAATCAATGCATTTATAAAACTTTTAACATAAGTTAGTGTATTTTTATTTCATTTGATCAATAAAGAAAATGACATTTGAAACCGAAAATTATATAAATCAACATGCATTTAGTGATTGTGAAGGAACTTTTTATTTGTTCAAAAAAAAAAAAACAACCTACGTAAAAAATAGTTTAAACAAATGTTTTAGGTAACATTTAATTCATATAAGCACACAACAAAAACAGATGACATGAGCCGAATTTAAGAATGAATGATAAATTTATTGTTAACACACAAAATAAAAAATGACTTACACAAATTAATTGCATTGTGTGTCAAATGATGGCCAATAAATGATAAATTGATAAATGTTAAGGACTAATTTGGTGAGATTTACTTAGAGATAACAGGAAGGATGATATTTGAATGCAATTTCTAATTAAAAAGGTTCAATGAAAACTTGATAAATAAAAAATTTATTCTTTTCACTCCATGACTATAACTAAAGAAATTAAGTCTTTATGGTGATTATAAATTTTGAAATTCAACATTTAATTTATTATTTGACAGATTTTATAGTTGATATGAACAAGCCATATATTGTTGTGGAGTAGCTGTGGTGATACGAACTGAACAAAAGTGAGAAACCAGATGTTGGCTCTCTCACAACAAAAAGGCAAATGAATAAAACTCATCGTGTGCATCCGAATTTGTGCAGATGTTCCGGTTGAAAAATAAAAATTAACCAAATATCAAATTTCCATTTCAATAACTCTGTAAAAGTCAGGGTTCGTTTTTACACTGTATAACTATTTTGAACAAACCCCCCATTTGATTCAATATTATTTGATTCTGACAGATATTATGGCTTAAGGCCTAAAGAATGTTATCTACAAAAAATATTTCTAAAATTTTTTCCTTATTTTTTTACCAGTGGTCTACTTTACTAAGAAATGCGGAGATGAAAAAAATTTATTATTTGACAGATTTTATAGTTGATATGAACAAGCCATATATTGTTGTAGAGTAGGTGTGGTGATACCAACCGAACAAAAGTGAGAAACCGGATGTTGGCTCTCTCACAACAAAAAGGCAAATGAATAAAACTCGTCGTGCGCATCCGAGTTTGTGCAGATGTTCCAATTGAAAAATAAAAATTAACCAAATATCAAGTTTCCATTTCGCGAGCCTACGCAAATTTTATTTACCAGCCAAAGGGGAGCCCGGAATCAAATACAAGTATGAAATTCAAAATGAGCTTTTGATCCAAAAGGCAGATATAAAAAGCGGAGACAAAAAGCATCATCAGACAGAAGAACCGATAGGATAGAGTTACCAGTGTCTCCCCTTGACTTAAGTCGAGCAGATACTATGCTTACCTCTTTTCTTCTCCCTATCTCAAAAGTACTTACTGACCTCAGGAGTGACCTCTTCAAAGACATTCCACACAAACCAACTGACTGACTGACCTTAGAAGTGGCAACTTCAAAATGAACATACCTCCGCTCTCTGCATTCCTAAGCCTTTTATCTCTTTCAGCATTATTTTCCATGAACATTCTAACCTCCGTTGGACCTTTATTTCAAGTATTGCTTTAATTGTAAAACATTAATTGAAATGTGTATAGATAAATGTTATTTTATACTCAAACTGCCTTTCTTGATTTTATAATTATTTTTGAATTATAGTGGGCTATCTTCCACAAGGCCAAATTCCATTAACCTGCAACGGTATACAATTACCCTTCACTAGAACAGAATCCTACTACAACTAGAAAAAGAATAAATAAGATATCCGCTATATAGTTTTCGCACTGAAGGTAATAATCATGATGTCAGAAAGTTTGAAGGTCTAACTCCCAGTGATTACAAAATTATCAGTTTTATGATTTGGTGCTATTGGGTCCAAAATCATGCTGAATAGGAAACAAATTCAAAACTTTTTGTAAATTCTGTATTCACATCCACAACCCATGTATTTTCCTTCTTGACGTTGTTACAGACATGGTAGCACAAAGGGATAATTATTTCTCTTAAGTTTTAGAATAAACAGATATATACATTTTTAGGCAATTTATTAATCTGTTTAAATTTTAAAATCCCCTCATTTTAATATTAATTTTTCTTAGGAAATAATGGAAGACTTAACCTTCCATCAGTCAGTTAAGTGCCATACGTGATACATACTTGGGCGATCATGTCTCTTTCAAGACATAACTGACTGGGCAGATTTTCCCGCAGTAGGTTGCCATTACTTTCTATGGTAGACAGGTTGCCAACCAAGGCTACAAAACTCAATCTGTCTTGCTATTTAACCTATAGCTGGAGGTTGAAGCAATGGATTAATACCTTTCTCAGGAGTATTTGTGTGTAAATGAATGCAACGAATTCGACTGGAATGCTAACTCAATTCTCCAATTTCTTGTTCTGAGCTGATATACACTGCACCACAACACACATCCACTTATAAGAGAATTGATTTTAGGGATTAAAATAGTTATAATTTCAATTTTTTATAAAGCAATTGTTTTAAATATTTTTAAAATAAAATACATAAAAATGGAAGTATATATTCACTTTTTATTTAACATAAATTACTAATAAAATTTAAAAAAAAGGAAAAATATTTTACAAAACTGGCACATTTCCATATGTATTTGTAAACCAGAGCTCTGAAAAAAAATGTTGATCCTCATGTTTTGCATGTATTTATCAAATGTTACTGATTAAAACATTTTTATATCCAGTGTGTGTTTACATATAATTTTTAAACTTGAATTAACTGGAAATGTTGATCAATACATTTAACAAAAAATGGCCCCTCTCCTGTATGTATTCACATGTGTCATTTTAAACCATAATTCTGTAAAAATGCTGATCTAAAAACTTGATATGAAAAAGGTTTCTCTCCAGTATATTTTCACATATGAATATTTAAATGCCACATTACTGAAAAAGCTGATCCATACACACACCACAAGAAAATGTTTTTTCTCCTGTGTGTAGTTACAAGTGTTACCTTAAACTGGAAATTGCTGAAAATGTTAATCCACACACATCATAAGAAAATGTTTTTTTCCAGTGTGTTCACATATTGCTATTTAAACCTGAATACCATGAAAATGTTGATCCACACATTTAATATGAGTGTGGTTTCTCTCCTGTGTGTATTTACAAATGGCATTTTGAATAGTAATTCTTTGAAAATGTTGCTTCACACACTCAGCATAATAGGGTTTCTTTCTATTGTGTGTATCCCTATTGCATCTAATCTCAATTTCCATGAAAATCCTGTTCTACACACATAACATGAAAAATATTTGTCCCCAGTATGTTTGATTCTCCCCAGTATGTGTTCACATATGACTATTTAAATTTGAATTGTTTGAAAAAGCTGATCCAGATACTTGACAGAAAATGGTTTGTTGCATGTTTCTTTAAAATGGAATCTTCAGAAATTGCTGATCCGCATACTTCACAAGAAAATGGTTTCTCATCAGTGTATGTCCACATGTATTTAAAAATGAATGCTGTAAAAATGTAGATTCACACACTTGATGAATATGGTTTCTTTCTAGTGTGTATTTGCATTTGGCTTTTTAAATAAGAACTATTTAAAAATGCTGATCCACATATTGTGCATAAATAAGGTTTTTTCTCCAGTCTGAATTCACATGTGGGTTTTTAAATAAATCTTTGAAAATGCTGCTCCACATACCATGTATAAATATGGTTTCTTTCATGTGTTTATGAACATATGGGTTTTTAAATAATAACTCATTGAAAATGCTTCTCCATGCACAGGGTTTCTTGCAAGTGCATCTACACATGTGAAATTTTAAAGAATAACTTTTTGAAAATGCAGATTCACATATTGTGTATGTGTACCCCCAAAGTGTCAATCCTTGTCAATGTAGCCCTATGATCTGTGGTGGTCTTCAAGTTCCTTCATACCACTGTAATTACCATCTAGCTGACTTCTCACTCATTATTGCATAGCTAATTTTCATTAGTATCATGATGGCGGACACTGTTCTACTTGATTTAGCTGATATTTGTTCATAACTATTTATTCTTCTGCCACATTGTGTTTTTTGATCTCAGAGGGTGAAAAGATCACTGATGAAGCAAATTGAAGTGAAGGCAGTTACACAAAAAATTCATTTGGAATAAAGAATTAACTTGGGTTAAAAAATGTAACAACAACTTCAGTTATATATATGTTGTATACAACAGTGTTAACCCTTCACAATTACTGTTATAATCAAATGATGCTGGGATACCCTTTGGAGTCTGCAGCTTATGTTAGTAATAATTTAAATTTCTAAGTTTCCATTATCAGGGCAAGCACAGCGTCTTGGTCAGCAGGTCTTGATGAATAATGTTGATTCCAGTAGCAGTAATATGGGGATAGTGTGTGCGTCTCTCCTGTGTGTCAGCTGACTAAAAATTTCTAGTTTATATGGAGTTCTGTGTCAGACAGAGGTGAGGGTGATGAGGGTCTTGCTTTAGATGTCTTCAACTTCTAGCATCAAACTTTTTCTAAAATTTCATATTCTCATCATATATTTACTTAAGTGGATAATCCAGCCTCCTTTTAAGAATTGTGAGAGAAATCAAGCCAACTCCCTTCATGTCTCATCTTTTACCGTTGCTCCATATAGGCAGTCGTAATATCTGTTCCTTCTCTCACTTTCTCAGCATCTAACTTTAGATGGTATTGGTAAAAAAAGATTTTCAGTCATTAATCTTTCTTTATCAGCTTGTGTGATCAACTTGATTACTCAAGAATTGTCATAGATGGGAAAGAATATTATTCCCAATCTCAAAAGTTTATCTTTTCTCCATTTTGACAATCAACAAGGACCACACAGCTTTTTTTCCCCCATGATCACTCCAAAATAGTAATTAGTTTTTCTTTCTCATTTGTATCTAAAATAATCTCAGTTTTAGTTAAATTCCCTTTAGTAACTCAACTCTCCAAGGCTTTTGAAATCACAATCTCACATTTTTTGGATTACTCAATAAATGCTTTGATCAACTGTGCCATTTGATCCACCAGGGCCCAGTTGGTAAAATGGCACAGGCTATTATGAAATGAATAGTAGAATGAATAATTCTATTTTTTAAATTACAATAGCTGTACAAAAAGATATTAATTAAAAAATAGATAATTCTGCTTATTGTATCTTTTTACATTTTCTTTATCTTGATTTTTAAATTTATTAAAGTAAGACAAAAAATAGGAGAATTGAGGAAGGTTTATCGAATTGATAATGTTAATTGATAACAGTAATAAAATTAGTCATCTATTTTCATCTTGAACTTCCATAAAAAATAATTTAACTGTTGTAGAAATTCAATCATTTATAAAACTGTTCACACCTCAAAATAAGATTAAATTTTACATCTACAATTAATTTCTTTACAAAATCCAGTTAATTACTACTAAAATTTATTAAATGACTTCGAAATATTGAATTTTTAAGAGATTTTTAAATGTATTCACTTTCATAAGTTTAGGTTTTATTACAAATTTAATCATCACATTTTAAAACAAAATTGCTGAAGGTAGTTAAAAAAGCAGTGTCATGGGAAAAACTGACCTTGTTTGCCTATAATTCTGTCTTTTTTGTCAAGTGGACATTACATTAACAATCTTTTGTAGATAACAATGGCTTTTTCCAGATATGTCATACTATTTAACCCATAGGGAAGAGAGATTGATTCATACTTTTCTTAAAAATATTTACACATAAGGGAATATAATGACCTTAACTGGAACTGGAACTATACTTTCCAATTTCTAATTCCAAGCTATTATTTATTACACTACCTGCAGATCCAAGCTCAAAGAATCTGATATTCCTAAACAGTTACTCCCCTAGGTACTGACCAGGCTCGATATTCTTTAACTTCAGTGATCTCCTCTGAACTAGTATTTCAACATGACATGGCTGTAAGTCCATTACACCAGCCATACATCCAAGCTGATAGTACTTGGTATTCCCAAACAGTTACCCATCTAGGTACTGACCTGGTTTGACATTGCTTAATTTCATGGATTGCGCAAAAGCTGGTGTTTCATGTTATGGCCATAAGCCCATTATATCACCTATACATCCAAGCTTACCACACAAACAAGGTTGTCCATTTAGGTAAAGACCAAGCTTGACATTTCTTAACTTTCTCAGAACTAGTGTTTTAACATGACATGGCTGTAAGTCCATTACACCACCCATACATCCAAGCTTATAGTACTTGGTATTCCCAAACAGTCACCCATCTAGGTACAGACCAAGCTTGACATTTCTTAACTTTCTCAGAACTAGTGTTTTAACATGACATGGCTGTAAGTCCATTACACCACCCATACATCCAAGCTTATAGTACTTGGTATTCCCAAACAGTCACCCATCTAGGTACAGACCAAGCTTGACATTTCTTAACTTTCTCAGAACTAGTGTTTTAACATGACATGGCTGTAAGTCCATTACACCACCCATACATCCAAGCTTATAGTACTTGGTATTCCCAAACAGTCACCCATCTAGGTACAGACCAAGCTTGACATTTCTTAACTTTCTCAGAACTAGTGTTTTAACATGACATGGCTGTAAGTCCATTACACCACCCATACATCCAAGCTTATAGTACTTGGTATTCCCAAACAGTCACCCATCTAGGTACAGACCAAGCTTGACATTTCTTAACTTTCTCAGAACTAGTGTTTTAACATGACATGGCTGTAAGTCCATTACACCACCCATACAACCAAGCTTATAGTACTTGGTATTCCCAAACAGTCACCCATCTAGGTACAGACCAAGCTTGACATTTCTTAACTTTCTCAGAACTAGTGTTTTAACATGACATGGCTGTAAGTCCATTACACCACCCATACATCCAAGCTTATAGTACTTGGTATTCCCAAACAGTCACCCATCTAGGTACAGAACAAGCTTGACATTTCTTAACTTTGGTGATCATACAAGAACAGGTGTTTCAACATGATATGACCACAGAGAAGTAAGAAATTAAATAAATATCGTAATAATCTTTTGAAGGAAAAATAATGTAAAAAAATTAAATTTTCAGTTTGAGTAATGACGTGAAAAGAAATTAGTCCAATCTTAGTTTTGTTGATCCTTGTCTGTGCTATACCGTGACCTCCGTTAAAGGTCACGGCTATACACAGAACTAGAATTGTTTTCTGTGTAAAGGAAGTGCACCTTCTTTTTCAATATAAGAAAACTTTCACTTCTATATTGAAGAATAATAGTTCCAAAATTTCCTCTTCATCAATGTCAATGTTGTAAAAACTATAGATTTTTTTTTAACATCTTCAAACATTGTTAATATATTTCCCCTTTTCTTTTGTGCATTGTTATTATAATTAGATTACATTTACCTCCAGTCATGGCTCAAAGGAATACAAGAATTGCTTCTCATAGTTTGAAGCACAAACACAATTGTCCATAACAGATAAAGTAGAACTTCTAAAAAAAAAAACAAACTTGACAGCAGTTCGTCTGTGTAAAGCTTGTCTTATTTATATACTATTGGCTTATCTGCAGCTTATGACATTAAAAAAAAACAAGAAAAATTGCTCAACCATCAGTAATCCATCAAAATCATTTATATTGTTATTGTTCTGATGAACTTTTCCCTATGGTATCTAGACTTTATGAATTTAGGCATACTACTAGATTGATGGCAGTCTCACCATTTTACGAGTGAAATGTCTTGATGTAACCATAAGTTCTATGCTGACAGTTTCTTTTTTCATACTTCTCATTTTTGGAACTCTCATCTAGTTTCTTGTTTTCAATTCAACTTTAATCTTCAAAAATTCAAATACAGTGTCAATCATTAGCTTTTGTCTTCTTGATTAAAGTAATATAACAGCAGTATGCCTGTCTAAAGCTCGTGTGATTTATATGCCATTGGGTCATCTACAGCTTATAACATAAAGAAATATCGCTCAACAATCAGAAATTCAGCAAAATCATTTATATTGACATTGTTCTAATGAGATTAGAACAAAGAAAGATTTTAATTTAAAGCTTCCCTTTCACAGTTGCAGTGACAAAGTTTCTTATTTTCAAAGATTGCAAGATATAGTTACCAGGAATCTTTTGAATGAAAAACAATACAAAATGTTGATGGATAATTTTGTAAAATCATGTTTGACATTTGAGATGTGTGTTGTGATGGATATTGGCTCAGAACGAGAAATCAGAAAGCCAAGTTTGATTTTAACTATGGGTAAATACCCTTGGGAAAGGTATTAATCCATTGCTTATTCCTACAGCTATCAGTTAAATAGCAAAACATATTGAGTTCTATAGTTTTGGTTGGCAATAAATCTACCACAGAAAGTAATGACAACCTCCTGTGGGAAAATCTTTTGCCCACTCAGCCATGTCTCTTTTGAGACAAGATCGCCAAAGTGTGTATCATGTATGGCACTTAAATGACTGAATTATTGCATTAAGAAATAGATTATAGCTTAACTTTAGCCATCATGGAAATTAAAATACAAGTTTGGCAATATGAATACAACACAAATTATCATGAAAACAACTTCAACTTACTCAGGGCAGCATATGAGTCGACCACAACAGGCTAGTAACTCTAAATGCTGCATTGTGAGCACTTTCAAACACTGTTAAAGCATTTCTCCTTGTCTTTTGTGCATTTTTTTATAACCAGTTTATGCTTATCTCCAGTCAGGGCCCTAAGGAACATATGAATTGCTTGTCATGGTTTGAAGTACAAACACCTTGTGGCAATGTTTAACCTTCAAACTCATAAAAAAAAAACAATGTGTCAAAAGAATGGTTATTGCCTTGACACCGCTATTACACCATTTATTTATTTTTTTTACTTCCTCAGCAATGTTTATTGTTTGCATTAATGACATTCTGGGTACATGTAGGAAAAAATATTGAAGCTATGTCTCTTTTAAAATTGGTCAAGTTGATGGGTTATCTAGATTGACACCTAAGTATGCTGAACCCCTGGCACATACAGTCATTACTGTCATAAGAACAGAGGTCGAAATCAAAAATACCTTGTGCGTGCAATACTGCCAGAAAACTTCCTGTAACAATTGACAAGATAATAGACAAAGTGTCCAATGATGAGTTCATAAAGGAAGTAAAGGACAAACTAAATGGTAAAGACCAGAATATCTCATAAATTTACTTGCTCTGTAATGACATTCTAATGTATAAAGACAGAGTAGTAATCCAATCTACACGACAGAAAAGAACATTAAAGGAATTTCATGTTTGCCAACTGTGAACTTCAAGAATGAAGAGTCTAATGAGGAATTATGTCGACTGGATCAACATGGACAAAGATATTGAAAACACTGTAAGATTGTGTAAAGATTTTGCTTTGGTTGCTGAAGTATCCCCGATAAAATTCAACCTCTGGCTTAAAACTGACTGTCTATGGTCACAGATACACAGTGTTTTTGCTGGTCAACTTGATGGCTTTTATTTCCTTGTAGTAGTCAACAGTTATTCCAAGTGGCCAGAGATACTGAAATGTAAGAAGTTGGCTGCAGTGGTGACAATAAAGTTTTTGTATGAGCTATTTTCCCATTTCGGAGGAGTTGACTGTATCAAAACAGACAATGCCACAGTTCACATCCCGTGGATAGAAGGATTTTTGTCAGTCATTTCTGATTGGACATATTACCACAGCGCCATATCACCCCAGAATTAATGGACAGGCAGAGCGCTTTGTGGACACTTTCAAGAGAGCACTGAGGAAGGCAAGAGTTACTTCCACCAATATGGCTTTACAGCAGTTTTTGCAGGTCTATCATGTAACCCCTAATAGCAGGGTTCCATCTGCTAAATTGCCAGCAGAAATCATGTTTGCTGGGAAAATAAAATTGGCATTTGATGAATTCCTTTTGAGTGAAACAAAAGCAGGAAATAGAAATAAATTGCTTAAAAAACACTTTAAAATTGGTGAAAAATTTTTTTTTGTATAATAAAGCTCACTGGGAGATAGACAAATTGGTAACATGATTTACATGGTTAAGGGACCAAAGTTTATATCATAAATGTCATGTAAACAAAGTTTATATCATAAATGTCATGTAAACCAAATTAAAAAATGGTATGAAAATGAAGTCGATAGGGATCACATAAAGATTCCAATACCACAATCAGTGCCAGAGCTCAGAAGGCCAAAAAGCAATAGGAAATTTACAGAAACTTTAGAAATTAACCTGAAAACGAAAAGTTATTGAACATCTTTCATTTCATCCCAGGTCTACAGAAAAGGGAAAAGAATGAGTCTCCTCACTTATAAACTTTGAATTACCAGAAAAGCACAATACGCATTCGATTATTGAAAATTATTAACATTTACCATTAAACTTCATTCAATTTTTCATTATTTTGTAATAAGGAATAGAGAACTTAATAAAAAAGACTGTTGTTAACATGTAAAATGTTTGTCGTAAAACTAAAGAAAAAATAGTGAACGTAATTCCTGTATATAACTGTTTCAAAGTGATTGTTTCTGACTTTTTTTTTTGTTGAATAAAAAGTACTGTGTGGTAATTATAAAAAACAAAAAAGATTTCATTAGTAGTCAGGCTAAAAAGAGGGGTGTTGTGGTGTCCTCACTCTAAAGAGTCTATGTTGGACTCTTCTGCCTACTATAAGATTAGTAGGAGAGGAGATGAATTGATTGAACGCTGGACAACTGACACAGGCACTTGTCGTATAATACTCTTCTGTTGTATTTACGCTTAAATATACAATATTTCTATAACACATATTTTGTTATTTCTTAAGCCTTTCACTTGGTCACAACAATACAAAAGGAAGTGCTACACAAAAAACTGAACCTGAAGAAAAATCTAGTGAATTGATGCTGTTGAGTGCAGTAACAGAATTATTATTTTTTTAGAATTATTGTACAAAAAAGTTGTAACAGTGAAAAAAATGTTCATCCTTGAAAATGACATTAACCATTATATTTTTTATTCTTCAAACATGTCTTTATCTAATTAAAGAAAAGAGATCTGCCATTAACAGTAATGGGATGAACTGATTGCAAAAGGTAAAAATCAAGTAATTTTAATTTAAGTATTTACATTAAGGTAAATAAGATATGTTTTTCATTACAAAATTGAACATAATATAATATTGTTATGCATAAGCTTACAAGCAAAATGTTGTTTACAGCAAAAAAATTACATGAGTTAACATATTTTTCAGGATTATAAGACACACTGATGTAAAAGATTATTTTCAGAAAAAATTTGCTGACTATACAAGAAAAATTGAAATATTGATTGGACAATTAACAATGTTAACTGAATTAAGTACTCTGGTGATATGCCTTTCACATTTGAAAATTTGAAATTCATACTAATGTTATAAATAACAAACTCATGGGAACTAATCCATTCCCACATATATATAGTTATTTTTTCACACAGAGGGTGTGATGGTTAAATTATCACCATTTTATATCTTTAATTTTTGTATATGTGTGTTGTTTTCTATTTTGATGACTGCTCAGTATAGTAGGGTCAGTTGGCCACCATTTGTGAGGAAAATGTTGCAATTCATTCCTTGATAATGGCTAAATGTATAGCTGAAAGCACTTGGATATATTAAACATTCAAACAATTTCTTTGTAATTTATGTCCTAAAAAGAAAAAATTTTAAGAACACATGAAAAATTACATGAAACTTTTTTAATCCACACAGCATCTTAGTTATTTTAATGAAACTTGCATAAAAGATGGATTACAGCCCAAAGTATATATATATATATATATATATATATATATATATATATATTATTAATAACTTTGGTGTATAGGAAGCAAGCAGATTTTGACATTAAATATTAGGGGGGAAAAAGTGTTTTATACATTGAAAAATATGATATTTAATAGAATATTTAAAATATACATTAAAGCGAAACACTGAATACATTTTTTAATAGAGACATTGGAAAAATGCACTATTATATTTTTCAGTGAGAGACAATATTAGACTGTTTAGGAATCGTCTATTTGATATTGGCAATCTATTTTGATTGAAAAAACAAAACAATTGTTTATATAAGTATATTCTGATATAACATTAAATAATCTGGTAAAATCACTTATCCAGCCTATTATAAGACCTAATGATGCCAGATCAGAGATAGTTAACTTGTATTAGCGATTTCTATTAGAGAAATTTCTGGAGGGAGAAACATTTACATTAACTTCACTGGGATGATTTTTAAATAAGGAATATTGTTGGAAACTGAGAAAATAAAAGGAAGTAATACACATCAGCCTAATAAACAATTTTTTAAAAAATTATGGCAAAAACTGGTGTTGATTTATTTTATAACAGAGGAAGAATTGGATAGCAACAGTGCATCTGAAAAATATGGAATCACCTATGTTACAGTTCACTAAGAACAGAATCGCATTGTGAACTGCATCAATGAGCTTATTGAGTTCACATGATCTAGTGGTGTCTGGACCTCTTTCTGAAGATGTCATCAACATATCTCAGTTATAGAGTTGGCTTTAGTGCAGTGGATTCTAATGCCATCTTTCAAATTATTCCATATATATATTAGCCAATGATGGTGAGAATGATGAGCCCATTTTTGAGTTTTATTGAATTATTCTTTTGTGAGATTTTGGACAATTTTTGTATGTTCATCTTGATATTGCATTATTTTTTTTTTACAGAAATAAAATTTTCATGCATTTTTCTGTATATAACTGTGAGAAAAATTTGAAGGATAAATCTCCATTTTAAAAAGTAAACACAAAATATAAAAAAAAAGTCCTGAAACTTTTTTTGTTTTCATTTCACCAAAGATTCAAGACAGCCATATACTGCAAACCAGCGTTCACTGAACAGTGCCTCAGTTTCAACTCCCACCACCCATGCAGTGTGAAGGGGGGGATCGTCTACTGCCTGCAGCATTGAGCAGGGGTGATGGGTGGCAGCCCAGAAACGTACGAACGGAAAATGGTCAGTATAAGCAGTCCCTTTCAATGTAACAACTATCCAGGGTCTATTGAACAGGTAAAGAGGCTCATCCCTGTTTCCTGTTTAGGATGCAGTTTCTGGTTTTCTCTTTTCCAATCTTCTCACGTTTTTTTTTTTCTCAATTGGAGTAGATAGACTAACTATCGCCCGGTTCACACTCCACCCTCGTCTATTGAACAGATGAAGAGGCTCATCCCTTGTTTCCTGTTTAGAATGCGGTTTCCGGTTTTCTCTTTTCCAATCTTCTCACACCTATGTAGCCCCCTCCACATCAGTGGCATTACCGCCTTGCTCGGGGTGATATGATTAAAAAAAAATATATATAGTAAATTATAATTGAAATAAAGAGAACTGCTATATATTTGTTCTGATTACATGGATTGTTTTTAGAAACAAAAAAACAAACAAAACATTCATTTGAACACAAGGAAAATAATGCAATCAAAATTTTAGAATGTAACTTATTTTAAAATTCATTTAAGAAAATACTTCAAAATCTGTCACATACTTTTAGTGAAGCTTCATTATTCCACATTCACCAATCAAATCTAATTGTATAGATATTATCAATAGCATCTCTATTAGCCACAGAGAATGCACACATTTTAAATTATACCCACTCAAATGTGTAATTTTAAAATCTTACTTTTTCTAAGAATATAGTATTTATTCAGCATTTGTTCAAGTATATATAGTGCTTAAAAATAAGATTCACAAACTTGATAAAAGAGGGTTTCTTTTAAGCTTAACCTACAAAAAAGGATGATCTACACATAACAAATGAATATATTATCTGGTGTACAATTTAATATGTTACCTCAAGTAACAGTCACGCACTTCCCAGAAATATGGATCTTTTCAGTGTAAACTGATGTGTCCATCCGAAAATGAATTCTCTGCAAAGAAACAGCTACATAACTATCAAGAAAAGGATTTTACTTCAGTATGTGTTCGCATATGCTTCTTCAAAGTTGAACTCACTGAAAATGAAAAATCACAAATTATACAGGTATAAGGTTTCTCTCCAGTGTGTGTTCTCAAATGTTGCCATAAATTTGACTTTTGTGGAAACGAAGACTTGCATACATCACATACATATGGTTTCTCTCCAGTATGTGTTCGTACATGATTTTTCAAAGTTGAATTCTGTGAAAAGGAGGTGCCACAAAATTCACAAGAATATGGTTTCTCTCTTGTATGTGTTCGCATATGCCGCTTCAGAGTTGAATTTATTGAAAAAGTAGAACCACATATTTTACAAGTATATGGTTTTTCTCCAGTGTGTGTTCGCATATGACGTTTCAAAGTTGAATTTACTGTAAAAGTAGAACCACATATTTTACAAGTATATGGTTTTTCACCCGTGTGAATTCGCATATGAACCACCAAGTTTGACTTCACTGAAAAGGGAGTGCCACACACTTCACAAGAAAATGGACTCTCTCCAGTATGTCTTTGCAGATGCTTCTTCAAATTTGAATTTCGTGAAAAGGATGATCCACATGTTTTACAGGTATATGGCTTCTCTCCAGAGTGTGTCAGCAAATGTCTCCTTAAAATTGATTTTTGTGAAAAAGAAGAGCCACAAAGTTCACAAGAAAATGGTTTCTCTCCTGTATGTGTTCGTATATGCCGAGTCAAAGCTGAACTTACTGAAAAAGTAGAACCACATATTTTACAACAGTATGGTTTCTCTCCTGTGTGTGTTCGCATATGAACCACTAATTGTGATGTCATTGAAAATGAAGCACCACACACTTCACAAGAATATGGATTTTCACCAGTATGTGTTTGCATATGTGCCACTAAATATGATTTCTGCAAAAAGGAGGCACTACATACTTCACATGAATAAGGTTTTTCTTCTTCATGTCTTTGCATATGCACAACTAATTTTGCCTTCTTTGAAAAAGAAGAGCTACACACTTCACAAAAATATGGTTTTTCCCCAGTATGTGTTCGCATATGTACCACCAAATTTGATTTATGAGTAAAAGAAGAGCCACACACTTCACAAGAATATGGAGTCTCTCCAGTGTGTGTCCGTATATGCACCACCAAATGTGAGTTATGGGCAAAAGCAGAACCACACACTTCACAAGAATATGGGTTCTCTCCAGTGTGTTTTCGCATATGCACTACCAAATCTGATTTATGTTTATATGAAGAGCCACACAACTCACAAAAATAAGGTTTTTCTTCAGTATGGGTTTTAAAATGTCTTTTTAAATTTGAATTATTAGCAAATTTATGTCCACAAGTTTCACAAGAAAAATTTTTTTTTTAGGGTTTTCCATATTTTCCCACCTTTTTAGAATTCACAGAAATGAGTAAACATACAAATTATGTTTATAAAATATTTTACAAAATGATTTACATGATACATATCATCTTACCATGAGAACATATGAAATCATACACTTTACCATGCAACTTTTTCCAGTTATTTTAAAAATACTGCTCTAAAATAGAAATTTATTTAAAAGATCAGTGCACTTCATATGGTTTCTCTCCAGTGTTATAACTAATCCAACTTCATTGCAGAGGAAGAAACACACATTTCACTAAAACATTTTTTTTTTCATATACACCTTCAAATTTAACTTCATGAAAAGGAAAAGTGACACAATTTACGTTAGTATATTTTCTTTCCGGAGATAGTTTTACAGTTTCTTCTTCAATCTGAACTGTTAAAGAATTTACATCTATATGTTCACTGTAATTTTTCTTTTGAGTAGTTTTTCATATAGTATTTTAAGTCACCAAGAAAATGAAGATCCATTCAAATGACCAAATGTTTTTGTTCACTTGTAAGATCTGTAAAAAGAAAAGTAAAAAAATTACAGTTAAAATATAACTTCTGATTTTGGGATAGTTAAAAAAAATTAAGGAAATTAAAGTTGTTTTTCAGAATAATGGTGAAAAAATACAATAGCTCTGGTTGCCATCTATTAACAACTCTAGTTAGCAGCTGTTGATCTCCTTGTATTATCTGTGGGTTCCTGCAATTTTCATATACTGATTCTGTCTGTCCAGAATTCAATTATTCCTGATATACTTTTGCTGCTTCTGTTCTAGAAAAACTTAACACAGTTGCCACTACAGAATAAGAGTACTACATCATTCCTTGGTCAAACAGTTAAGACCTGCCTCTCTACATCTACTACATCATAACACTTTTTCACTAATTATGTCAAACTTGTATCATTTAGCTGATTTCAGTGCTACAAGTGGTGGTAGACAGCCTAATCAATGTTTCTGGTCCATCAAATATCATATTCTGCTTGTTTCTCAGTGAGCACATATGTTAGACACTGACAAGAGCCTATAAAGAATAGAGTATTTTGATTGGAAGGAAAGATAGAAAAAATATCTCAAAAGATGCTGTTTAGTATCAATAATAGAAAGCAAGCAAACAAGCTCTCATATTTAACATCAGCTTCAATGATATGGAAAAATTTGTCAATTTAAAATATTTTCATTTACACCCATTTCTTTAAATAACAACCTGCCTTCATATTTATAATTTTTATTCTAATATTTTGTTAATGTTGTCAGGTCCAAGTATTTAATGAGGGAATAGGGGAATTTCCATTGGTAATTTGTAGTTTTAGAACTTCCAAAATGCTTATTGAATCATTAACTTAAGAATTATGATTTCTCAAAAAATTCATAAAGAAATGTAGTGTATATTAATATGATAAAAGAAGATACTTGGAACAGTAGTAAAGCAATAAAGTTAGCTATATCTAAATGGAAAGTCATTGCTTTTTAAATTAAATTTAGAATTTAATTATCACATTTTGGAAACAATTTAAAACTCATAAAAACATTATTATAACTAAAATAATGTTTTTGTGAATATCTCATTTGTTTTGGTTTGTGACTGATCCTAGAAGGAATAGAAATTAAACATTGTGAATGTTGTGGAGCAAATAAGACCCCCCACCCCGAGTAACACAAAAGAACTAGGCAAGATGTTATGAAGGACTCAAAGTGAGTCAAGGAGTTCTGATAGAGTTCTCTTACAGTCAGTTGAAACCCAATATTATAACTGCTAGGATTGAGTTATAACAATGGCAATGAGAAATTGAAACTTATACACAGTAGAAAAAAGTACTTTTAAATTAGCTCATATGATAACACCAATGATGAGAAATTGGAACCATGTTGTTTTAAGATTTTATATTCTTAAATATGAAAGAATTATTAGAGCAAGTGGTAAAAATATAACAGCAGTCATTGGCACTCCAGAAACAAAAAGAAAATTTAATTGAATGATACAGAAGAAAATGGAAAATTCCAAGTTATTTCACCCCTGACATGGTAACAAACACCATAGCTGAATTCACATACAATTCAGATGCTAGATGCTGGAATTACATTTACTGCTTATTTTAGAAGATACAAGCAAATTTACAGAGAAGAATGCAGCTATAGGAAAAACAAAAATTGTTGAGAAACTTCACACAATTAAAAAGTGGGAAAATTTGAAGCCAGATCTTTCTGGATTTTTATAAATACAGGTTGAAGAAGAATGATGCACAGGGGCTTGTATAAGTTCAAACAACTTCTTTTGCAATAAAAGTGGCTCCAGTCATATTTCAACAAGTTATGGATACCATGCTTGCAGACTAATTTTACAGTTGCTAATCTGGATGATATACTAATTAAAAGTGTATCTAAGGAACAATATATCAGACATGTAAAAAGAGTTTTTGAAAAAATACAAGAATACAGGTTTAAACTCAGCGAGGAAAAGTGCAAATTGTTTTTGCCTAAATCAAGTACATAAAACAAATCATTGACAAAAATGGTTATCAAGCAGATGTCAAGAGCAAATGCAATTAAGAATGTGCTTCCTCTAACAAATGACATGAGGTTATCAGCATTTCTAGGAATAACAAACTATTGTCAAATCTATATACCTAATATGCAGCATTTGAAAGCTTTACTGAACAATTTGCTTAAAAAGGTATAGAGTGGAACTGGACTGATAAATGTCAGAAGGTATTTGAAGAAATAAAAAAATGCTAATGTCAGACTTATCATTAACACACTATGATCCAAAAGCAGTAATTGTATTGTCTTCAGATGCTAGTGACTATGATATAGGAGTATTAATTTTAGATGAAGGTGGTGAAGGCAACATGAGAGCCATTGCACCTGCTTTGCATTTGCTACTACCAGCAGAAAAAAACTACAGCCAGATTGAAAAATAGGCATTAAACATAATATTTGCAGTGAAAAAATTTCACAAATTTGTATATGGAATGAGTTTTCAGTTACAGACAGACCACCAACCTCTATTAACAATTTATAGTTCTGAAAAAGGAATTCTTATGCATTCAGCAAAGAGATTACAATGCTAGGGTAGCATCTTATTTGATTATGATTTTAGGATGGAATACTAACTACCCAAAAACTTAGAACATGCAGATGGTTTATCAAGAATGATACCAAAACATATAGAACTTTTTGAGGACACTATTATTGCAGCATTAAAAAATGAAATAGAAATTAAAAATATATTCTACAGTGTAGTATGCAAACTACCAATTACCATAGATGAAATAAAAGTAAAAGCAGAACAAGACATGTTTATTTTGAAAATAAAAAAAAAACAACTAAAAGAAACCAAAGGAAACGCAATCCAGACTTGAATGATTACTGGCCGTGCGAACAAGTACTGATGTTTGCACAAAGAGTTGTAATATCTATCATATTACAAAATCTGATATTCAATGAATTTTATAGTAGACATCAAGAAGTTTCAAGGATGAAATCTTTTATGAAAAGCTATGTTCAGAGTCATGCAGATAAATTGAGACTTATTTTAAGCAAATGATTTTGTAGGTTTTACAATTTATTTTCTGACAAAAAAACCTAATTGCCTAAACATCTAATCTTTCTCTTTCTTTTCAGACAAGTGTTGTACAAATTTAACAACAATATTGTTTTGTTATTCTGGCATGCACCGTACACACTGCCAACAACATTGTTAAGTGGATAAAACTTACAAAAGCAACACTTTATTATATGTTTAAACAATTTTGAGAAAGCAAAGTTTGTAGAAAAGAACACAAGATTTACAGTGATTCCAAGCAGAATCTAAGATTTCTCACTGGACTCAAATGCTCTACTGAAGACAACCCATCCACATCGATAACAATGCTTGCACAGAAACACAATGTGTTCCTTTCCATGGTGTCCAGAGCTGTGAACAAGAACTTTGACATGACTAACTCCTTTTTTTTTTCAGGGATTTAATTGCAATTGATATGGCTTACTTACTCGTCACTGGCATTTCTTTGGTGTACTTTTTTTCTGGTATCCTATCTTTGTTCTTTTACATTACGTGGAAACTTTGCTGAGGCAGTTCAAAAGTGTCTGATAGTAGTAGTTTTAATTTTTCTACAGCATCCAAATCCATCTTGAAAAATGTCACTATGTCATCATTTTTAAATTCGTCCATGAAATGATTCTCAATACCAAAAACTGACATGAGGTTAAATGTATTTTGAATAAAGATTTGAATTGCGCTTCCAGACATGCTCATTGCTATATGATCTGTTTCAGTTATGTGGCTTTTCAATTTGTTCCCAAATGTGATATTCGATGCTGTATCAAACGGGGAGTGAACTGGTTTTGTTTGTTGTTTTACAGAAACAATATATTTTCTGTGGGATTTAAACACTGCACAGTGTGTTTGTCTCAAATTGTTTTCCAGTCTCATTTTTTAAAATTTTGGGTTGTTGAATATATTTTACCCACAATAATTTATGGTCCCATGAAAGAAAAGAAAAAAAAAAAGAACTAAAGTTATCAAGTTTCTAAAGATGATTTAAAAAAAAAAAAAACTATTCACCTTTGATTTTTCATGAAAAAGAAAAGTTTTTTTTTTTTTTTTAACGATAATTTTTTTAAGCAAATTAGTGAAAAAGTTTTTTATGAAAATTAAAAATACAATAAAAAAATATCGTCGGTATCAAGAGAGAAAGAAAAAAAAATTAATCTGACATATTATTTTTTTTCTTTATTCAAATTTGTCATTTTTTAGTTTTGTTCGTTAAAAAAAAAATACTAACAGAGAATTTTATTTTTAAATGTCAATTTCTTTCAAAATTTTTTCTGTGAGTAAAGTTTCAAAGTACAAACTAAAAAAAATTCAACATTTAAAACAGGTAATTTTTATAATTTCAGAAGCCAGAAATAAATTAGTTTGCTTGTTTCAAAATTCTAAAGTTTTTCTGATCCCATTTTATTTATTTTACTTAGACATCACATTCCCATCCAAGAAGATTAGATCTTTTTCTCTTATGGTGGATCCTCAAGCAAGAATTGAAATATTATTTTTCAAATCAAATAAATAACAAGAAACAAAAAAATGAATAATATTTTCCCTCTCTTCCTGAGACTCTATTCACAGAAAATAAACTGACAAGTTAAATTCATAGCATTTCGGATGTTGTTTTTAGTTTTATTTCTGGCGCCGATTTTCATTTTTTTTTCTTTTCTTGCGAGAGTTATTTTCTTATCACTAAAATGTCTCCTTAGATCTCGAAAATTTATGTGCTATATAAGGGAGATAAATCATTATTTTTGCAGAACAAAATTGTTTGAAACGCTAAAAATTCAACAAAGTATCAAGCAATCTCCCAAGCTTATCTTTTTTCTGTTTTCTTTTTTTTTTTTTACCTTCATCCTTCGGGTAGAAATGAGACAGTCTTCTGCAAACTAAACAGTAAAAAGTTAAAAACAGTGAAACATTTTTTTTTTATTTGTAAAAGCGAAAAGAAAATAAGAAAACGTGATGCTTACTTTTTTTCTGTTTTCGTAATATATCCTCACCCAGGTAATGTTACATTTAGAAAAAAAAATAGAGAAACTAAATTTTATCTAAACTGTTTGCTAGTTTAATTTTTAAAAATGCAGTTAGTAATCATTCGCAAACGATGCAAAAGCAAAATATTTTGCGAAGAGCTTAAGTCAAGGGAGATAATTAATAGAAACTATTAATACGTTTTTGTGGATTTTGTTAATGTTATATTGTTTAAAATATTTTTTAATTAATAAATTATTAAATTAAAACCACCTGAGGGAATCTATAAAGCTTGAATTTCATAGTTTCTTTTTTCTTTGTTTAGTTCACAAAAACAAAAAATAATAATTATTATACCACATTTCTGCTAACTTAAAAATACCAACACCAAACTGACGCTTTTTGGAGGCTGACTGATGAAAATATAGCGCACTTGTTTCGCAAAATACTCCTAGTCTAAAGAGTTTGATCCTCATTTGTCCCATACGAGAAACATTTTTTTTTTTAAAGTAATACATATTTGAAACTCCTTGGTAAATGGATATTTTACAATGTAGATCAGAAAGTAAATATTTTTCAAATGTATTTTTTAAATTATGTATTTAAAAAAAAATTTCTTGTTTTTTTTGGGGGAGGCTGTTCCCATATTTAATGCAATTTAACTTTTTTTTTGTCCAATGATAATTTATTTTAATAAATTTAGGTATCTCCAAACAAAAAAAAAAATCAATACCTAAATTAAAAATGCGTTTTAAAAATGACAAATCTTTCTTGAAGCTCTTAATTCCAAGCACTGACAAGTCACAAAACCTATGTCTAAGTAAAATAATTTGGTAAACAACCCCAAATTATTAAACTGACTGAAATAATTCTTCCTCTTTATCATTAAAATCGATAAATCCGTTCATTCCAACAGATAAAAAAAAAAATATGACTTTTAGAATGTGAACGTCTTACTCTTTCTTTTGTTTTGGACTACCCAGTAATCTTGAAAAACTAAGGAAATATTTTAAGCAATCTGAGTAGGAATTAGTGAGTTCGATCCTCACTCGGTCCCATACTTTTCATCTTGTACCACATCTAGCTTAACTCAGAAAATCAATTTATGCTAAGATACTTTATTAGATTTTAGGTACTTGGTTACTTATATAGGATACAAATCTTATATCATCCAACAATTAGCTCAAACACAAAAAATAAAATTGCACACCAACAAAAATTGATCAGAATGACTGAAAACATTTTGAAAAAACCCAGACCAAGGCAAATTTCACAAGTTGGTATAAAAATTAAGATTCTGGATTTTGGTTGGATAGGAAAGAGCAAATTGATCTATGACCCTGGTCAATTTTTTCTTAACACCTAGAAAATGGGTATGTGGTTTTGAGCCAGTCACCTGACTAGATTCCACTACTTAACCACGTCTCTTGAACAGCAAAAATCAGTTAGTCAAATGGGAGCACCAAGACAATCCCGCAAAATGTGACTAAAGAAAATTTAATTTGCTGACCTGGACGTAAGGGCATGTCACACACACATTCATTTTTCCTCTCCTTCATCTTCACTTACAGGCCATCAAAGAAAAAACAAGAAGATATTTCAACTGACTTCTAAGAACTAAAGTCTGCTAAGTACAATTTCCTTTATTGCTTTACTTTCCTTTTCACTCTCTTGCCAGCCAAAAAAGGGAAAGGTACACATACTTTATTAGTAGCCTCATTAATCTTTTTATATACATGCATTCTGTTACTTACTACTATTTCTCTGAAACAATTAACTACATACATTTTTCTCTTTGAACATTTTCTTCTTACAAATTTGTTATTCAATTCTATTAATAAAATTCCACTTATTTTACAAAACACTTTTATTTTTCCAACCATTCGTTCAACCTTCTGATATTTTAAATTGTGAGAACTTTGGTTGTTTTTGGTACAAGGCCAATTTGATATGCATCATTGAGGTACCAACACTTATGAAGACACTTGTAGAGAAAATGTTAGAAAATTAACAAAACTTTTTCATTTATGGTACCTCTTTTATTTTCTAATAATGCAGCATATAGGTGTCTGTATTTACAAAAATTAACATTTTCAGGCACTCAATATTCAAAATTCTTTTAAAAACATTGTCAACTATTGAATTGTCATGAGCTTTTCTAGATATAGAGTTTAAATTCAATAACAATATCAGATAAAAGTATGAATTATTCTAATTAAAATTTTAAAAATTAAAACAATTCTTGTAAACATTCAATATTCATCAAAAACATGTTTAAAGACAATAGTACCAAATTCATAAAGGTTAAAACAATTAAAACTGTTTGTAATTCAATAATGCTTTTCAATTATTATCATACAGTTCAGGAGAGATTTTCTTAACTGGGGCTCCAAAAATATTTGATCATTTAAATTCTCCCATGATTTGTTCTTATAACAAATATAATCATTAAATCATTAAACAATATAAAAAAGAGTTTCTTGAAATTATATAATTAAATATGTGGGGGTTCACAGATGTAAAGGAAATTACATTTTACAGAGATTTTATAAAAAATAAACATAAAACATAATTTCATTCATTTCTGAATAAGTCCTGAAAGTTTGACTTAGAATAATCCAGAACTATTTTGGATGCAAAACACTAAACAGATACAAAATGTTTGTTAGCAAATACACAAAAATAGAAATTGGCATAAGACAAGACTGTGTTTTCTCAGTAGACTTATTCAAACTTACAGTGAGGCAATTTCAAAGCTTAGTACGAATAATGATCATCAAACACTAATAATATTTAAAAAAATAATTTTGAATTTTTATGCATAAAAACATGATTTTTGTTGATATGGTTGCTCATACACAACATTATCAGAAAATACAATCAATAACTATTGTAAATTCTGAAAGTATTCAATAAAACATTAGATTACGAAAAATAGTTTCTTAAATTTTAAAGATTACTGAGTACTTAAAAATTATCTAAAAGGCACTCATGTAAGTTACCTCCACTTTTTTGTTAAAAAAGAGAATAGAACATGAAAAAGCCCCAAACATGATGAAATCAAACTTTTATTGTCAAAAAGCTATGGCTTGGGGGAAGCGACTCCGACTAACAGTCGAGTTTCAATCCTGGCCAGAAGAAAGTGGATGTGTCTAGCCACACTGATAAGCTGTGATACAGCAAAACGGGCTTGTATGTAGATGACTTCTTTTTTTTTTCATCATATCACCCCAAGCAAGGCAATAACGCCACCAAATGAAAAAAAGAAAAGAGAATATGAAAAAGAAAAGAGAATAAAAAAAAAGAAAAGAGAATAAAAAAAAGAAAAATTAAAACAGGAGGCCCCCCCCCACCAAAAAGCAGCATTCCAGAAGACCTTTTCGCTAATGCTAGAATATACATATATATATATATATATATATATACAGAGAGAGAGAAAGAGAGATAAACATGCACATATATAAATATATAACTGGTGTCAATAAAACAGTGCTTGATGTATATAAAAGAGCTATAAAGTATATATTAATAAATATACACATTATCCTATGTCTGTGGCACAACTCAGAGTTTTATGCACCATGCAATCATCATGTTTATAATCCCTGATGATTGCATAGTGTATGAAACTGAGTCATGCCATAGACAATAATATGAATATTCATTAATATATACTTTACAGCTCTGTTATATTACACTGAGCATTGTTTTCTTAATACCAGAAAAGTATTTATATATATGCATGTGTGTGTGTGTGGGGGGGCATTTTAACCTTTTCTTAAATATCTTTGCTTTACATATTTAATTTTGAACTTTGTATTGAGAACTTTTTGTTATCTATACCTTTTTAGGTCTGGATGTTTTCAGCCTCTCTTTTACATTTCTATCCCTATCTATCTATCTATATATATATATATATATATATATATATATATATATACACACACACACAAACTTCTTTTAGAAGACCCTGTACACACACACACACACACACACACATTATAGAGGGCTGAGAAGTTCTTAAACAGATAAAAAATACACTAAAATACAAAGAATGTTTGCACCAAGTCAAAAAAAAACAAAAACAAGTGAGCATAACTTAAGTATTGAAAGACTTTTATAACAAATATGAATGACAAAATATTTAATGGAGGAAAGACATTATTTACATTAAGACAAATGTCTACAAGTTTGTCATTTTTATAATATTTTAGTCATTGTTCCTGCCAGTTTTCTTCGGATGTCTGTGGATTGAGGCAACCTTCAGAGAATTTCTAACTGAACCTATTATTTAATCTATGGCGAAAGATTGTTCTTGTTCAGCTGTCTGTGTCTAAACATATATCATTCTTTTTAGTTATTGATTGCTCTGTTTTCATTGAGTCTAAGTTTGCAATAACCAACCCAGTGATTGAATTCACAATTACGATTTCACCAATCTTACAAACCAACAACCACTTAAAAAAATGCTTGAGTTAAGATTCATCAAGCTCTTTTCATAGGTCTTTGTGGATTGATCATAGACTAAATGAATGGTTCAGTTTGAAATCCCTTAAAGGTTACTACATTTTATTGCTAATAAGATGCATTTTTTCCCCTATGAAATATCTCCAAACATCATATCATGTGAGCTTCATCTTTCCAGTTACATCTAAATCTGAGCCCTTGAAAATAAAGCAAGTCCAGTGTTTCAAAATTAATATTTTAAAAGCAGATGTTTAGGATACTGACAGGAAACAAAATTTCTTCTTTTTTCTTAAACTACTAGTCAGAAAGCAGCATTATTTATGGCAACCACTTTAAGAATAATGCTCCTGTATACTACACTTTTGCTAGCACACAACTGGATATTTTCACTTAATAAAGTAATTATACTTGTGGTACTTAACAGTGTCAAATATTGCCAGGCAAATACAGTAGCCCACAAACAGCTGAAAGAACCATCTTTGTTTATTGTCACTGACAACAATGCATCAGTATGTTTTTTTCATCACCTGTTGAGTGGTATCCATGGCTGTACTGGTACTGTTTTAAGTTTTACTCAAATCTAATTTCATGAAAACATTACTTTCAATCAATTTTACACCATGAACTTAATGCTTGTGATAATCTTGTCAAGATTAATGGTAATAAAGATTTCAAGTTATAATGCTGGCACAAGGATTCAATAGTACAGTAAGCACTATTATGTTTTAACAGACACAATGTTATTTCTGTATCCAAATTTTTATGTATCTAATTTAAAATTAGTGTTCCATCATGATTAGTGAAGATTTCAGGCTGTAGTAAGGTTTCAGTGGTATTAGACACCAATTTCTCTTATAATTATTACATTCTAAATAGTTACTATAAATTTAGTACTTCTCAGGCTGTGATAAATTTTTCATGATCAGTCATATTTTAATGCTGAAATATGCTAGTCAGTGGGTAAAAGCGAAGATAGTTGGAAGGGCTATTAAGTACAAGGAAAAAAAAATTTCAAATTTCTTCCTTCAAAAGTTTTTGGTAGGATCTAATATATCAGTATCTTATAAGCAGTGAAATACAGTATCTTAATTAGGAGATACCCGAAGAAAGACAGAAGGTAAAACAGCAAAAACCTTGTGATAACCACAAAGATGGGGATATTTATTCAAATGTAAATAATATTAATTCCATATCCTAGAAATTCAAACAGAGTCAACTCATTCTTTTTGTTACTCCAATTTCATCATACAGAATTCTTTAAAGTTTGTCATGTTACACAGGCAACTCCACATTTTATAAGCAGAGTCTCTTCAATATTTTAGGTCTAAGAAGTAATCTGCATTAGCCAAAATCATAAACTGGATAATGACTGTAGAACAGATCAGTTAAAATTTTCCAAGAATAAAATTAATGAAAAACTTATCAGTGCCTGCTGGATGTGACAATTTTATTAACGTTGCCACTGCAGTTACAGGTTCTTTCTTGCTGACATGATTGTGATTGAAAAACAAACAAACAACAAAAAAAAAAACCCAGAAAATGCATTACATGACGCTTTAAATGTAGTGGATGGAAGGATTAATTATTAACCTTAAAACTGAACAATAAAAAATTTTTCTTGCTGCCTTTTTTTTTATCAATTTTCTCTAAGCAAGGTAATAATGCCTCTAAGGTTCAAGGGGTTACTGAGAGCAAAAGAAATTAAAAACCAGAGACCCAATCCTAAACCGAAAACAAGGAATGAACCTTTAGTCCTGTTCAAAATACAGAGGAGGAGTGTAATGATAGGCAAACAAGTCTACTATGATGTTTGGCATATGAAATGAAATTCCCAGAAAATGGTATCACCATAAACGTGACAGTGAAATAGTATTTCTTCAAAATGACTATAAATGTATACCTGAAATATGAAAAAAAGAGAATTAGAAAAAAAATGCTGCCCTGCAGATATTGTAATATAAAGTGTCTTTTAAGAAGCTGGAAAAAAATAATGATGTACAGATCTCATAATGACAAAACTTTGTTCCAATATAGCAGTATTTCTTAACCAGTGTGCCCAGGTACACTAATGCATCCTGAAATGTAATCAAGTGCATCCCAAGTTAACAAAAGAGTAATTTATTTTTAAAGAAGGTTGAGACACTAAGCATATAGCTTCCATGTCTAAGTCAAGTCTTTGTCATTTAAATCTTTAAACTGGATGCTAAATATGGCAAGTGTGACACTGAAATCTGAAGATGCATTGGGATAGACAAAGAAGCATAATGAAAGCTAAGCAAAGATAGAAAAAATCATTAGTAACAAAGAAAAGAGTACTGAACAATTATGTGATATCTGCTGGGGTTAAGAATAAATAATGAAAAAAAGTTATTAAGAACTACAAAAGATAAGAAATTGTGGAGAGTCATGATTGCCTACATCCTGAAGGGACATGACATATAAAGAAGGATAATCCTTTCTCTTCTGCCTTCCTCAAGGGATTTAAATTAGTCATTATTGGTCATGTCTAAAAAATAGCAAATGCTATATAAATCCCTTTGTTATAGTAGTAGGTCCCTTATAACTCAGAAGTTGAGAAGAGTTATTGCCTCTAGTTCTTTGATTGTACTTCCTGTAATGGCGTCCAGAAATAAAGCATGTTTTTACTCAACTCTTGTCTTATCCATTCATTATTGTAACCATCCATCTGATACCCCCCCCCCCCCACAACAACATAACATGGTGTCAGGAGTGAGATATTATTACAAGGACACACCTATACCAAAATGAGATGAATTGAATATATTGAATAAGCCACAACATGTTTTTCTCCATGAGGTTTCTTTCTCTAAAAGAAAAAAGGGACGAACACATGCGTAGGCACCAAACACCAAAGTAAGACAATTATCTTATACCAAAATAATAAGGGTTAGTATGGTAGCTCCATCGCAACTACCTCCACCAACAATAGATTGGTCCAGCGCAAAACTTGCCAAATCAATGGAAAGATTTATTCAGCAAGTCAGGCTTCATTTTGAAGGTCCAATGCGTAACGTTGATGATGACGTCAAGCTTAGATATCTTTTATTATGGGCTGGTGTTGAGGGACAAGAGATAAGTGACACATTTGTTTTTCGGCACGAAGAAGAAAGAACCGTTGGAACATATATTAAATACTTCAGACAGTATGCGAATCCAAGGATGAATTTTTGTGTGGCAAGACATGAACTGCTGCAGTGCAGACAAAAGTCAGACGAATCGGCACACTTATTCTTAAAACGGCTTCGCCAAATAGCCAAACAGTGTGAATATGACCAAATGGTGGAAGACACCCTTATAGTCAATCTCTTTATATTCAGCATTTCCCTTAAATCAGCGCAGAAATCCTCAATTAAGGAAGGTAATGACCTGACAATAGCAAAAGTGCTACACATAGTAGAGACAGAGGAGGTAACCTGCAAGCAGGTTGAAGCCATACGCATTCCAGAAGAGAGCAGTACACATGCAATTCAGGCTAAAAATAATGGAATGCCAACACAGTTTGGATATTGTGGCAAAGGGCATCCTCGAGGAGAGTGCCCAGCAAAAGGAAAGTTGTTGAGATGCAACAAAAAGGGACATTTTGCTAATGTTCGCCACTCCGAGATGGGAGATAAAAAACAAACAAGTACAAGAGTGATACAGTCACAGTGACACAAAAACAGGAGAATCCACATGGCAATACAAAACAGAAGTAATGCTAGTGGTTCAAGTGAAGATATATATTTCCACTCCATTCAGCGATTGCCAGCAAACACTACTGAGGTGTATGCCAAGTTAAAAAATTGGCAATAGATAAGTGCAGATAGACATCAATGCGAAAGTTGATACAGGTACTATGAGCAACCTTTTGCCCAAGGAAATATATAAAAATCTGCATGAAGTACCACTCAAAGCGACGGTGATACAGTTAATTACTTTCGACAGAACAACAATCGATCAAGAAGGAACCTGTCGGCTAAGAATAAGATTCCGCAACAGATTTGTCAGTGCAACATTCCATGTTGTAAAGTCAAAAGGGCCAATATTAATAGGACTACAGACATCACGGGAGTTAGGGTTAGTGACCCTAAACTTAGCTGTAAAATCGACTGATACAGCTTCAAAAAATCATCAGGTACAGACAAACAATGACCAAGCATCCCAGCAGAATACAAAACCAGTTCCAATGCCAAGATCAACTTGGAAAGGAAACTTAAATGAAAGAAAGAAAATCATTCAGGAATTTCCAGATGTATTTGATTCTATTGACTGTCTACCTGGTGAATATACCATTCATGTGGACCCAGAAGTACCACCAGTTGTACACCCACCTCGACGAATTCCGATAGCTCTAAAAGAAAAATTGAAAATGGAATTGGACTCCTTAGTAGCCCAAGGCATAATATTCCCCGTGACAGAACCAACACTTTGGGTGAATTCATTTGTTTGTGTAACCAAAACCAATGGTTTGGTCAGACTATGCCTAGACCCTCGGGACTTAAACAAAGCAGTGCGCAGACCACATTATGTCACCAGGACATCGCTGCAGAGCTAAATGGCGCAAGATGGTTCACAACTGTTGACATCAAATCTGGATACTGGCACCTAAGACTGGACGAGAAGTCAAGAAGACTTACAACATTTATAACACCATGTGGTAGATACATGTTCAACAGGTTTCCCATAAGTGTAAAATGCGCCCAAGATGAATTTCAGAGAGCCATGAAAGAGAACTTTGGTGACCTTAAAAACGTCCTCTCCATATGTGATGACACAATCATATACGGATTTGAAGAAGAGGGTAATGATCATGATGAAGCACTGAAGCAACTAATGCTTAAGGCAAGGGGAATAAACTGCAAGTTCAACTCAGAGAAATTTGTGGTAAAGACATCGGAGATACCCTTTTTCGGTCATATCATTTCGAAACATGGTATCAAATAAAGTAAAACAGCTCACCAGTTTTCTAGGACTGGTTAATTACCTAAACAAATTCTCACCAGGACTTTCAATCTTGACTAAACCCCTTTGCGACTTGATATCTACAAAAATTGATTTCATGTGGTCATCCCAGCGACAAAAGACATTTGAGGTAATCAAAGAAGAGATCGGAAGAAACACAACACTCCAATATTTTGACCCAAAGGAACCTATTGTGTTACAGGGGGATGCATCAACCACAGGTATAGGTGCAGCTTTGCTACAAAAGGGGATGCCAATTGCATTTGCAAGCAAGACACTGTCAGGCCCAGAAACTCAATACTCAAACATTGAGAGGGAAATGTTAGCCATTGTTTTTGGCTTGGAAAGATTTCACCATTATGTATGGGGTTACAAAATAACCATCCACACAGATCATAAGCCATTAGAATCGATCGCGCTAAAGAACCTATCACGAGCACCTCCAAGACTTGCAAGAATTCTACTGAAAGTGGAAGGATATGACTTCATTGTGAAATACACCCCAGGGAAAACAGTACCAATTGCAGACTGCCTATCACAAGTATCACCCAGACCTAGTAAACACATTGATGGAATTGACCTCAATGTCAACAGCATGGTGACATATTTTAATTTCTCACCAACCAGAATAGAGAACATAAGAGTCGAGACGATACAAGACCCCGTACTAAAAGAACTTATAAATATGGTAATGTCCAGCTGGCCTACCAATCGAGCTGACTGCCCAACCTACCTCTTACCATTTTGGAACTTTAGAGATGAGATTGGGGTTCAAGACAGTATTTTGCTTAAGAGTAACAAAATCATAATATCAACTTCCCTGCAAAGAGGTATATTGGAAGAACTCCATGCATCACATGAAGGAGTTGAGAAAACCAGGTTAAGAGCTCAATCAGTTATATACTGGGTAGTGATGAATAAAGATATTGAGGATATAGTACTTTACAGTCACACCTGCCAAAAGTATCAGGCAAGTATCCCTGTCGAATTGATGCGCCAGCATGAAACCCCTACTTACCCTTGGCAGTATGTCAGCACAGATTTATTCTCAATAGCTGGGAAGGAATATCTGCTTGTAGTGGACCAGTACAGCCGTAGCCCATTCATACGATGCCTCAACTCCACCTCATCAAAAATATAAAGGTGATATTTGAGGAACGAGGTGTACCAGAAATTCTATACTCGGACAATGGTCCACAGTTTACAAGCAAGGAATTTAAGACCTTTTCCAGATCATATAACTTCATACACAAGACATCATCTCCACATTATCCAAAATCTAACGGATTTGCTGAGAGGATGGTTGGAATATGCAAGAGAATACTTCTGAAGGCACAGGAAACTGGACATGACAGTTATCTAGCGATGATGGCATACAGAACCACACCAATATCTGCAAGCATCAACTCTTCAGCAGAATTGCTCAATGGCCGACAAATACGGACACCACTAGTATCCAAACAGAAATTCGGTGATGAGCAGACAAGAACAGCATTACAGCAGTACAAGGAGAGATCAAAGAGTTATGACAAGAAGCATAACAGACAACACTCACCTCTACATGCAGGGCAGAAAGTCCATGTCTAGCATGAGAAAACAAAACTATGGAAGCCCGGAATCATCCAGCATTCTGCGGTGGCACCAAGATCCTACATAGTTGAGGCTGAAAGTGGTAACATCTGCCGATGGAATAGGCAATTCATCAGACCAGCTAAAAGAGGCTCAGTACTAGAAGGTACATCTCATCAAACACATGCATCTGAGGAAGTTGCATCACAAGAGGAACTGCACATCAGCAATGTTCCAGCACCACACACACACTCCGGAACAAGTCATCACCAGACCTTAGCCAGAGAAGGAGATCTGTGGGCTAGGCATCACCTACACGGATAAAGCAGCCGACCAGTGAATCACACATCAGTGGATTCTATAGACCTACCCCCGAGCCAAGAAGATACTGGAGATGTATAAAGTCCCCACAGAGACTAGACCTGTAAAGCTCCCCACACCCTTAGACAAACAGACACTATATTCTCTCATTAATTAATAATAATAAACAAAAGTAAAAAAAAATTATTTCTTTTATTTGTTGTTGAACAATTGGATGAGTCCACTCTCAGTTGAAGAAGGGATATGTTATAGTAGTAGGTCCCTTATAACTCGGAAGTTGAGAAGAGTTATTGCCCCTAGTTCTTTGATTGTACTTCCTGTAATAGCGTTCCCAGAAATAAAGTATGTGTTTACTCAACTCTCGTCTTATCCATTCATTATCGTAACCATCCTATCCAATAACCCTCCACAACAACATAACACCCTTTAAATGAAAACTGTACCATTAACCATTTTTTAAATGCTAAGCCAAAATCATGTATTTTCAAATTTTGTAAAAATTAAATTTTACCATAATTAGATCTAAAGTGTGCCTCATAGCTTTAGTTATTCTACATGTAAAACACTGCAGTATAGATTTAAATAGAAAGGTTTTCCTTCAGTAAGTAAAGATGTGTTAGACATTTGAGAGACCTTGAAAGTGGAAACTTTCTTATCTTGTATTTGTCCAAATGGTATCATTGGCAGTAGGAATTCAAGGAAGATTTAACTGTAGCGATATTACTGTCAACATGCTGTTTGAGATTTTTATTGCAAAAATGTATTCTTTCAGGGTTATGTTTCAGGCAAAATTTTCTTGGCCTATGTTTTACCAGATTAAGATGTCGACTTATGTACAAGAAAACTACTCAGAATTCATGATGAAAAGCTTTTCTCTAGTATGTATTGTCATATGCTGTTTGAGATTTGAATTTCTTGAAAATGCTGCACTACAAATCTCGCAATGGAAAGGCTTCTCTCCCGTGTGTGTTTGCATGTGTTGCTTCAGAGCTGAATTTGAGATAAATCTTGCTTTACAATTCTCACACTGGAAAGGTTTTTCTCCAGTGTGTGTTAACATGTGTTGTTTGAGGTATGGCTTTTTTGAAAATCTATTTCCACAGATTTCACAGTGGAAAGGTTTCTCTCCAGTGTGTATTGCCATATGCTTTTGGAGATTTGTATCCTTTGAAAATGCTGTATTACAGACATCACACTGAAAAGGTTTTTCTCCAGTATGTGTGAACATGTGTTTTGTTAGGGTTGATTTTGCAACAAATTTGCCTCCACAAATCTCACAGTGGAAAGCTTTTTCTCCAGTATGTGTCACCATGTGTCGTTTGAGATGTGAACTTCGAGAAAATCTATGCCCACAAATTACACAGGCAAAGGGTTTTTCACCTGTGTGTATTACTATATGTTTTTTAAGGTTACTATTCCGAGCAAATGTTGCACCACAGATCTCACAATGGTAAGGTTTCTCACCGGTGTGTATTCGTTGGTGTTGTTTTAAAAGTGAATTCCGAGAAAATGAAGTTCCACAAGTTTCACAGTGGAAAGCTTTCTCTCCAGTATGTTTTAACATGTGCCGTTTGAGGTTTGAATGCTTGGAAAATCTATATCCACAGATTTCACAAGGGAAAGGTTTCTCTCCAGTGTGTCTTAGCATGTGTTGTCTTAGGGTTGAATTCCAGACAAATGATGCCCCACAAATCCCACAGTGGAATTTTTTCTCTCCAGTATGTGTTAACATATGTCGTTTGCGGGTGGAAACTTGGGAAAATCGAACTCCACAGATTTCACATGGGAAGGGTTTCTCTCCAGTGTGCATTCGGCTGTGCTGTTTAAGGTGTGAATTTGAGATAAACATAGCTCCACAAATCTCACAGTGAAAAGTTTTCTCTCCAGTATGTTTTAACATGTGCCGTTTGAGGTTTGAATGCTTGGAAAATCTATATCCACAGATTTCACAAGGAAAAGGTTTCTCTCCAGTGTGTCTTAGCATGTGTTGTCTTAGAGTTGAATTCCACACAAATGATGCTCTGCAAATCCCACATTGGAATTTTTTCTCTCCAGTATGTGTTAACATGTGTCGTTTGCGGGTTGAAACTTGGGAAAATTCAACTCCACAGATTTCACAGTGGAAAGGTTTCTCACCAGTGTGCATTCGATTGTGTTGTTTGAGGCGTGAATTTGAGATAAACACAGCTCCACAAGTCTCACAATGAAAAGATTTCTCTCCAGTATGTATTAACATGTGTTGTTTAAGACTTGAATTCTGTGAAAATCTATTTCCACACACTTCACAGCAGAAAGGTTTCTCTCCTGTGTGTACTGCCACATGCTGTTTGAGATGTGTATGACAAGAAAATATGGCTCCACAAATTTTACAACAAAATGGTTTCTCTTCTGTATGTATTCTGACTTGTCTCTCAAGTTGAGAGTCAGAAAAAGTTTCTGATCTGCATATTTCACTGGTTAAAGATCTTTTGTTTTCATCCATATTTACATTACCCTTTTGATTCTGTCAAGACTGAAGCTGTAAAAATAAAATAAATCATCATGCAATACTCATCAAAGAAAACCTACTATTCAGAATAATTAAGTATTATTAAAAAAAACATTTTTTTCTGGTATTATAATCATTTAAACATGTTGCCCAAATCTTGAAATTCCAATATATCATGTGATCATTAATGGTGTGTAAGATGTTATCGTGAAGAAATCTAAGATTGTTTAGGCTTTTGGACATAAGAGAAGGAATACATAAGGAGTTGAGTTTCACTTGAACTCAATGTTGTTGAACTCTTTGTCTTTGGATGGAGAGGAACCCAGACGAGGCTATGTTGAAGGGCATAGTCTTGTTTGGAATAAATAGACAAGAACCAATCCCATTTATGTGGGGTCTGTAGGGAATTTTTACCTGAGCATACACATTTGGAATACTTCATGTAAAAATCCAACTTTATGTCACATTCCACCTTTTGTGGGGAGGGTTCAGGTAAATACCCAGAAGGAATATGAAACAAAGTATAATCTTTATTCAGATTATGTATTGTTTTAATCATTCCGCCCAAAGCAAGGTAATACAGCTACTCAGATGCAATGGGTAACCAAATGTTAATGAATATGAGAAAAGGAAATTATTATTAAGGAGAGAACAATGTATGCATTATTTTTTTCTTCAATTTTTGTCAATTTTAATGCAAAAAGTTATCAATCAAATGCAACTGAAAACTTATATAAAATACTTGAAGTTCATTGCAAAAGCAAATTCTTTCATTTGAACCCCACCTTGCTCCAAATACTGGATTCACACCTGCATAAGTTCTTTTCTTTTTAATCATTTCCCCATAAGTAAGGCAATAAAACACCTAATACAATGGATCACTGAGTATATGGACAGAGAACAATAAAAAACAGGAATTAAGACACCGATTAACACTGCATTTAAATTTCTGAAGGTCAAAGTCAAATGGAAAGCAATTAACCAGAAGAGAGAAGTGCATATCAAATGTATCAACCATGCTCATAAATTTTACAGGACTGAATAGTTTTGTTAAATGCCATAACATGATTAGCTAGTGCATACAGAAGTTTTAGTGTTGCAATTTCTCAATAACAAAAAAATGCATAAATTCTCTTTCATCATATGTTTAGATTTTATTACAATTCTAATCATCACTTTTTAAAACAATAAACATTGCCTAAGAGTGAAGGTATTTAAAATAATATTGGTGTCAAAGGAAAAACTACCATTTTGACACTCCACATTTTTGCAGCACAAAGATTCAAGAACACCAAATTTTTTGCCATGTCTTAAAGTCTTGTTAGCTAAGTCAAATATATAAACCAAATGTATATAAAAAAGAATAATTCAATAAAAAAAGTAATAAAGAACAATAATTATATTGAAATGTGAAACAGCTTTGAACTCAACAGTTTTTATCATTTTCCTCATATAAATACAAGGAACTCACTTTCCAAAAGACCTTGTACCATATTTCCCTGAAACAAATTTTCTCACCAGAATCTTTCTGTTTGTACTTGCTTTGAATATTGCTGCCACATCTGGTCTGAAATTTCTGCGATATATTTAGGGATTTATGATATTATCCAAAGAAAAATCTGCAGTGTTATTAGTTCTGACCTGGCATCTTAGCTTCAGCCACTTTCCCCACATGTAAGTATTTACAGAAAAAGACATAGAGAAGCTACAATAGTAGCTTCTCTATGTCTTTTCTGTAAATACTTTCATGATATCTGTTCTAATGAACTTTAATCTAGAGTAGCTTGACTATAAGACTAAGTGCAGTACTAGATAGGTGGCAATAACAGTTTCTTCTGTTGCACTTCTCACTTGTGAAACTATTACACCTTCTTGCTTCCCAGTCAACTTTGATCTTCAAAAACTTAAATGCATGTCAATTGTTATTTTCTGTCTTATTAATTATTGTTCTTTCTCTTTAATAGTAAATTTTTTCTCATATTTTCTAACTCATTAACCCCAGATGTCTTAGTGGCTTTATTGCCTTGCTTAGTTGAAATGTTTAAAGAAATGAGAAGACATAAAATTATCTACATTTTCACACAGTTTACATAGTCTGATGAATTTCTTGGTGACATGCATTTTAAGAGTATTAAGAAGTAACACATTTACAGTAAATTTTACTCAAAGTATAAATTTATTATAATTTTATTGAGTAAAGATCTACAATCTTATTTTATGATAATGTTGTGTATGGTCACTCATACTTTCAAAACAGGAACGTTTAAGACACATTAAAATCTTATAGCATGATGATTTGCATTAAACTTTGCAAATTTCGCTTAAAAATAGTCTTAACTTAACACAGTTTTAAAAAGTTTTCAAAAGATTTTAGAAACTATAAATTATAATTTAAAAGAAAAAAATGAAAACAATTCTTGTAAAAATGCATTAATTCATCTAATTTTTTTCTTTAGACAATAATATTCTTAAGATGTATTTATAAAAGCAATTAAAGGCTACTGCTTATCTAAATAAAAATGGCATAAAAGAAAAATTAGATGATTACCGTTCCCCAAGGAGTACTGTGACATAAAAACAACGTTTGCGGACAGAATTTAATTTCTAGAAATTAAGTTGTAGAGGTGTAACAGATGTTTAAAGTAAGAAAAATTACGAAAATTTCATTTCAAAAATAATAATTACATAAATAAATTCATTCATTTGTGAAGAATTCCTGAAAGTCTCATTTAAAATCTGAAAATTATTTGATTTTTGCAAGAATTTCCAAATTTATGTCTTTTTCATCGAAAAAAAATGACTTTCGTATAAATTACATTTTAAACTCTGGAAAAAATTTGGTCTCCCGCTCACGTCAAAAAGATTTTTAACCAAAATTTCGAACGTGTTAGAAAGGATTAAAAAAATTTTTTAAAAAATTATTTTAAAAAATACTTTGATCCAAATAATAATAGTTAAATTAAATAACAAACATTTTGTAGTTTGACATTGTTTTCTTCATTAAAGTTCGTTTTCTTTTCTTATGTTTTTTTGTTTTGTTTCGTTTTTTTTTTCAGCGAATTAGTAGAGGTAACCTACTTGAAAGGATTAAGAAATACTTAAACTTCGGTCTTTCCTCTTAATAACATTTTGTTTTTATTAAGTTGGGGATTTTTTCATCATGCTATGGTGTTTTTTTCCCGTTTTTTTGTTTTGTTTTTGTTTTTAACGGAAAAAGGTGATGGTGAAATCAACATGTCTTTGCATGGAAAATTTAAAAAATATGAGATGATGGATGGTTACTTTTCAAGGCTTATGAGATCAAAAACTAACAATTTTATATTACCATCACATCACCACGCATTTCAGTTTCCTTTAAAAATATTAATTCTTCTTGAATTTTAAAATTTAAAACACCTTTCTTGACGGAGAACATAGATTCCGAATGTTCAATAAATAATGAAATTAAAAGTTATCATTTTGTTGGTTGGGTGTTAAAAAAAGACTTAAAAAGTCAAAACTAAAAAAGTAAAATGTATTATTTCTCGTTTTCTTTTTAAATTTGAAATATTCCATTATAAAATATTTTCTGAATCATAACATCCAACAAATAAATTAAAGAAGAGCTAACAAATGATAAAACAACAATATCAAAGTAAAAATCAATTTCTATCTCTTACCTTAAAACCAGGAAGAGAGGAGAGAGTCAGTAAATATATGATTATTTTTTTTAGTTAGCCCAAAGGTTCAGGTGAATTCTCTTTTAGGTCGGAATGTTCGTTACGATTTCTCTCTACCGATCCACAAAATTTCTGTATTGTTCGTTAATTCATGATAGAAATGTTGAAAATATGACGAAGCGAATAGCACAGTAAACAAACACCAAAAGTAGAAATTAAAAAAACAAAATGCATTGCTTCACAATGCAAGAAATAATTAAACGGTGTTAAAAGTAATTATGTTACTAATGTTTAAAAGTCCATCGATTCTTGCTAGTCAAAGTACATTTTTGTAGTGGCCATTAATGAAAAATAAAAACACTTTCAAATAAAAAAAAAAATTATACATAATTTGTTAGAACAGTTTTTTTTTCTTTTTGTATTGGAAACTAGCGTTGTGGATTTTTATCATTTTTCATCACAAAACCCTGTAAGAAAAAATTTTTTTTTATAGATATTGATATCATGACATATTGATCTTCTACTGAATTACTGGAAAAAAAAAAATTGTATGAAGAAAAAAGACACAAACCAAACTTAATAAAAACGAAGTTTTTCCTTAGTTCAAAATGTTTTATTATTAAGAGGAAAGATCAAAGTACTTTTTAATTATCTAAAAGAAAAATTTGAATCCTTTCTAATATGTTCGAAATTTTGGTAAAAATCTTGTTTAGAGGGTAACCAAATCGTTATGAGACTTTAATTGTAATACTGAAGCTATAGGGGCTGGTTAATGTTTCTTTGATTCAGCCTTGTGTCAGACAAAACCGAACTCCCTACAGCTTACAACTTTTATCCAGAATTATTCAGAAGAATTATCAGAAGGTTGGTTGTCGGCAGGATGGAATGAATATGTGGAATAGTGTAAGAATAAAATGTACATTTTTCATATTAAAATAGAAATTTATTAAAAGAAATGAATAACGAAAATTTGTAGAAATTAATGTTAAATTAGAAAGTTTAGGGTATCAAGAGTTGTAGAAAATGTTTGTAGTAGGTATTTAAAATGTCCGCAGAAGTTTAGAGTTCATGGTTCTGTAGAAGTGGGATGTAAAGTCTTTGTTCCTTCCTCTTTTTAGCAGGTCGCAACAGGTTGAGAGAGAGAGAGAGAAGGTAAAACAAATAATGGAGTGGTACTTAACACATGTCCATTTTGTTGTAGTGACGTGCCCTGTGTCTGGGTCGGCTTCTTGAATTTTCTTATGTTACATTGCCACGAGGTCCTCAGCTAACTACTCCCATATTGACTGACTTTTGACAGGTTAGCATAGTGGTCAATTGGAGTAGATAGATCTTCAATTGGAGTAGATAAATCTATCTATCGCCCGGTTCACACTCCACCCACATCTATTGAACAGGTTAAGAGGCTCATCCCTTGTTCCCTGTTCAGGATGTGGTTTCCGGCTTTCTCTTTTCCAATCTTTTCACTATTACGTAGCCCCCTGCACATCAGTGGCATGACCGCCTTGCTTGGGGTGATAGTATTAAAAAAAAAAAAATAGTTAAACATCTCATGATGCCAGCTCCAGTGGCCTTTTCACATTCAGGTGTAAAAATATGTCATTTATAAATTTGCTGTTTTTAATTCAATCAGGATTCAGAATTTGCTTTTCACACTGACTTGTGAATTTTTGTTAGTTGGGTTTTTTTCACAATACTTTTAGTTCTTAATTTCTCATCCCTACAAACTCAGTTTTGTTTGTTATTTTTTTGTTTTTTTTGGTGAAAAACATTAATTTGAAAATTCTTGCAAAAATCAAATAATTGTCAGATTTTAATGAAACTTTCAGGATTTATTAAAAAATGAATGAAATTGTTATTTTAAAAAACTCTTGATGAAAATATATTTTATTACATCTGTTAACCCCCCACCTCTATGTAAATTCATGAAATTTTAAGAAATTTAAATTTTGTTGGAAAAATTAGTTTTATTAGCTAAATGCAGGACTCATTGGGGAATGTAAATTATTTATTATTTTTTCAAACATTTTGCCTTTATTTCCAAAAATATGCTTCCAATAGTAAAATAAAAAATGTAATATAATTATGACATTATTTAATTATATAAGCTTTTAATTGCTTTAATAAATAATATAAACTAAGGACATTATATAGTCTGAAGAAAAAAATTGTTTTTATTTTTTTTAATTATACTAATTTATAAATTTAAAAGATTTTTAAAAACATAATTCAAAGATTTGTTGGTGTTAGTTATTAAGAGAAGTCTATATTTACTAACCGAAAATTGAAAAGCTTAATACAAATCGTCATGCCTTCATATTTTTAAAATAATTTTATAATTTTTTTGTGAGTATTCGAGATTCTGTTTTTTTGTATGTTAATTTCTGTGTGTACATTAAAAGGTCATTGCGTTTCATAATTTTTTTTCTCTACAGGAAAATTAATTGTACATTTATATCACTTGTGATGACTATAGACACTTAGCTTATCTCAAATTTGTCCATCGTTACATGTCAATTCATATAGGGAAAAGTTTCAAGAAAAGTATTTTTATTTTTAAAAATTCAATTTTAAAGTTAGTTATTGAAAATGAGTGGAGGTACCTATATTATAAGCATTCATTAGCAGTGTATCTGTGTGTAGCAAAAAGAATGTAAAGATTTTGGTACTTCTGCCCTGTAAGCAATTCCCACGGTCTGTTCTGTCTCTTAAACATTGTACTACTGCCTGCAACACAACTGCAAATTCAAATCGTGTTGATCAAGGGCAAGAGGTATTGTTTTACATGGTTAGGATTTAGGATTGTAAACCATGTTTATTTGCGATATGGTAACCGCTTTGTCAACAAGACTCTACCAATATCACTAGCCAAGATGGCAGAGAAGGTATTTGATATCCAATTGATTGACATTTCCTCAGAATGAAAGGTGGAACGCTGGGGATATTTGGGTATATAGAATCCCCCTAACGAGACTGGATGTGACACTAGGACAGGCTTTATGTCGGCAACTCTGAGCATCTTTGCTTTCTGTTGTAATACACAATACAGTGACATACTAATAATTAATTATAAAATTAATTATGTAATTAATTATAATGAAGAAAGATAAGAATAAACAAAAGATATTTCAAAAATAAGATACACATAAAAATATTGGCAAACTTGGACTTTTGTGTTTGCACAAAAACATGGAATGTCAAAAGGACAGTTTTTCCAGTTTACCACTATTATTTTAACTACCTTCACTCCTCAGCAAATTTTATTGTTTTAAAAAGTGATGATTAGAATTTTAATAACACCTAAGCATATGAAAATGAAATTTTATACATTTTCTTTCTTGAGAATTTACAACAAAAATGGTGAGAAAAGGTTGCATGACTAATGTAATATTTCAACATTTGTTATGTCACGGTATCTTTGAACTGATAGTTAAATTTTAGCAGCACACTTAATTCAGTCATTCAAGTGCCATACGGGAAATACACTTGGGAGAGCATATCTCTTTTGATTCATGACTGACTATGAAAAGAATTTTTCCACAGTAGGTTGCCATTTCTTTCTATGGTAGACTAGTTGCCAATCAAGGCTTCAAAACCCAATCTACCCTATTATTCAACCCATAACTGGAAGGAGAAGAGATGGATTAATATCTTTCCTAAGGGTATTTGTGCATAAGTGAATGCAACAAATTCAACCAGAATTTGAACTCGGCTCTCCAAGTTCTTATTTGGAGCCAATAACCATTGCATCACTTAAATTTTGATGTTAAAAAATGTATACTTTTTATTATTTATTTATTAACACAAACAAAACTATTATAATTTACTCAATTGTAAGAACTGCAACCTTGAAACTTCTGAATATCATTTCTTATGTCTTTGTCTATGAGTATAGCAAATTTGATTAAAATCAGACCACTCCTTCTATAACCCAATTTTTTTTGATTATCAATTTTCAATATTTATCGGGGGTACCTCGACACAAAACCTAGCTAAGAACACTCGCAGACGCTTATAGTACAACTGTGTAAATTTTCAAGAAAATTGGTTCAGCCGTTTCAGAGTCTATAGGTAACGGATACACACACAAACACAGACACACAAACTTCCATTTATAAATAAGTTTAGATTTAGATTAGATTAGATTTAGATAATAAAAAGATAATAATTAAATTTCTTGAAAAGACTAATATTTATTTATTTATTTGCTTATTATAATTTAACATTTAATAACATTTCTGGGCTTGATGCTTTTTAGGCTATCTGCTTTGCAAGATAGTACAGGCATACTTTTAAATCTTCCAAAGATTGTAGCCATGATAGATTTTTGTTTGTTATATTTTTATTGCAGATAGGCTTGCTTTCATATTATTTTATATATTATGTATACCATAATTCATTATAGCAGTGATATGCTTGTATAATCAATTGAAAGTGTTCCAAATTTTGGTACCTACAGTTATTGTGCTTTGGGTTTCTTTCAAAAATAATTTAATTAATGATCTTTAAAAAATTTCTTAGCACTTCTATGATCTTCTTATTGAACACTGGCTGAAAATCACTAGACTAATGGGTACAAAAATAGGAAAATTTGTTCTTTTAAATGATAGCTTTCATCCTTATTTTCACTAATTATATACAAAAATATTTTTGATTAGCAAAATAGTGAAAGAAGGTAAATAAAACAAATGTTAAGTTTCTAAATTTAATTATTTTTAACACTATGATTTTCCTTGAAGCATGCCATGTAAAGTGGAATTGTGCATTGGATCAAGTTGTCACCATTGTTCATCTCTTTTCCCTTTGAGAAATATCCATGCAACCATAGCATTATCTCTAGCTTATTCATCCAGATTTATTTGAAGGCAATTACTCCTGAAAATGATGCAAATGTTTGAATCTAGTAAATAGTAATCTCATGTATCCAAGAGTTGCCAATTAGTCATGACAAGGGTCATATCATCCTATAGGTTAATATAGGCTTAAGCTTGGTTATAATGTTAGTTATAAAAAATCTGTTTTTTTTACTAGTTGTGTTGAAATATTGGTTTGCAATAAACAGTAAAATAGTGGTATTTCTTAAATAATATTTTTATTGACAAACAAAAGATAACTTTTAGTTTGTTAAAGAATTTACAATAAGTTTAGTTCAAGTTATGTAAATGTCACTAAAATCTATAAAGTGTAAAAAAATATTCAAGATGGGTGTGGTTAAATTAGAGGTTGGTTCCATCTGATAGTGGAGGTGTAGAATTTTAGGTGGAACCCCTTGCCTAATAAGCAGATAACTTTGTGTGTTAGTGCCCTGGACACAGTAGACAACCAGGATAAATTAGTGCACTTGTCACAGTTAGAGAATTAGTTTAGTTCTGAGTAGGGGTTGGAGTGAAATGTGCTGCAACTAACATCCAAACTCACACCAATAGAAAACAAAAGATATTCCTGGACGGTAACAGACAACCTCACCTTATGTTGGTTGGTTTTGTTTTTTTTTTTGTTTAGTGACATATCAGCCAAAATCTAATCTATACTTATTTATAAATGGAACTTTATCTGTGTGTGTGTGTCTATTACCTATAGACTTTGAAACAGCTGAACCAATTTTCTTGAAAATTTACAGTTATACTATAAGCGTCTGCGAGTGTTCTTAGCTAGGTTTTGTGTCGAAGTACCCCTGATAAATATCAAAAATTGATAATAAAAAAAATCGGGTTATAGAAGGAGTGGTCCAATTTTAATCAAATTTGATACACTCATAGACAAAGACATAAGAAACGATATTCAGAAGTTTCAAGGTTGCAGTTCTTACAATAGTGCAGAAAATCGATTATATATATATATATATATATATATATATATATATATATATAAGGCGAGATGTTTGTGTGTGTGTATGTTTATCTGCCTGTATGTCTGTATTTTTTTCAGCCCTTTTATTTTAGTTTTTGCTTTGAGTTTGGCTCTAAGTAGATATAATTGTAGTTCTTAGTTTCAGCCATGATACCATTTACTCAGAGGACTTGTTTAGCCTTCAAAATTCAGTTTACAATGAAAAAAACTTATTTGATATCGATACCAGGAAATCAAAATTTGACTTACATCCATTCATTTTTCTTTCAGTCTATGGTTTCGCTTTAATTGGAAATAACTATTGCTTTTTAGTCTTTCAAGCCAACATCCAAAGAGTCTGAGCTGCAGGACCATGAATTAGTTTTAAAGCTTTCATTACACCCAAGCAACGCCGGGCTATACTGCTAGTATATTTATAAAGGAAATAATTAATTTCTTTTACATATTAATTTTATCAAAATATCCTTGAAAATAAACAAGATAAATTTGAATTTGAAGGAAATTTATTATTTGGATACATTTTTGCAATGTAAACTAGGGTATTACCTATTAAGGTTTCTTGAATTTTCCATTGCAATCATTTTGACTGATTTTACCCCATTAGATACCCAGCAGAATCAAAACCTGTAAAATGTTCAACAAAACATTTTGTTAGGTCAAAGTTATCCAGCAAAATTGGCTCCATTGCTATGTATGCTGCTAGTGTGGTGATGACTCAGTTATGCTAATCATACATTTCAAATTACATTATTTATATATATATATATATATATATATATATATATATGGCAGGCAAGGAAAATTTTCTTTTTTATTTAGTTTTTCCAGCATTCTTACATGTAAGAACTTTAGCAAAAATAAAAAAATTTAATTTCCTTGTCTGTTATATTCAATGAAAGATGTTTAAAAGAAAAGTTGTTGACCATATATAAATATATATATACAAAATCACATGTGATGGATAATCATTTCTGCAAAGTAAATTCACTTCATTGGCAACCAATTTTTTTATTATAGAAAATTCAAACAGAAATTCATACACTGAAAGTTCACTTAAAAAGAAGGAAATAGAAAAGAAATAAGAAGGAACAGTTGGAGGGAAAATTAAAAAAGAAAGAGAGTAGATTATGTTAGAAGATAAGCATCTAGACATTGTTACAGAGGATAGGGAAGAAGGAGAGAAAACAGAGATGGTGAAATGGATTTAAACTCGATCTTTGAAAAGGATATTTAAAGATGATGTGTAAAGAAATCACAAATAAGCATGTCACAGGAATGGAAGTGAGAGAAAGAGAAATGGGAAAAAAGAGGAGATAGGGAAAAAATTATAGGAGAGAGGGGAAAGAAACAAAGAAGAAATGAAAAAGAGAGAAAATGTACGTTGGATAAGCAGCCATACCAATTGTTAGCTAAGGAGAGTGGAAAGAAAGGGACAGATACATAAAACAAAAGAGAAAATAGATATCATGACGTAATATTCAGCTTTGCCAAAAAGTTTACAAACATTTTTTCTGTTTAAAATAATATGGTCTGCCTATTGTTGGGATTAGATTAAATTAAAATCTACCACTGGAATAAAAGGGAAGAACATAAAAAGAAAGATTATATTGGTAGTGGGTATAAATAAGAAAATTGTGAAACAATATATATAAAAATATAAAAAAAAATATAATATATAAAAAAAGAAAAGAAATTACCTAGGATAGAGAAAAATAACTGTTATAGGGAATCATAAAGATATAGATAGTTGTAGTGTAGATTATAGTTATATATATATATATATATATATATATATATATATATATATATATATATATATGCATGCATGTGCCTAAATATATGTGTGTGTGTGTGTGCATATAAAAAGGACAATATGAATAAAAACAAAAAGAAAACTTACCCAAGCCAACATGTTTCATCTTCTGTGGGAGTTAAATGTAAATGCCTTGATAAAAAAGTAGCAGCTAGGATGAAATTTCCTTTTGTCTTTATATATATATATATATATATATAATCTATGGGAAAAAGTTGATCTGCAGCCATTTGAATAGAATTCTCCCATGTATGTTTAGGTTTTTGAATTCTGTTTTTTTCTTTTAATATCTCATTTCATAGGTTTTACAGTTTAGGTCATCAAATGACATTTGCAGTTTGCATTATGATAAAACACTGCACAACACACATAACCAGTGAATTAATACAAGTGTATATGAGCATGTGATTTTTCAATGCTGAATTCCAATCAAACAGAACCTCATAAATTTCATACTAAAAATCTTTCTCAAGTGCATTAACATCTGTTGTTTGTGAGATGACTTCTAATAAAAGCTGCTTCCAGTATTTTTTTAAACTGGAAGGGATCCATTCCCGTATATATCGTCATATGATGTTTGTGATTTATATTTCTAACAAGTATCCTGCTGCATGCATCACAACAGTAATTGTGTGCTAACTTGTGCTCTAATACGAGATTAGGAGAAATATAATGCCACAGGTTTCATAAGATATTTTCCATGTTTTGCCATTTGAATTCACAAAAATTACCACTGCACAGATTTCACAATGAAAATGCTATCAACAAGTGTGTGTTAACACATGACGTTTCAGAGCTGAATTTCGAGAAAATCTATTTCCACAGATTTCACAGTGGAAAGGTTTTTCACCAGTGTGTGTTAACTTGTGCTGTTTGAGATGTGAATTTTGAGAAAATCTACCACCACAGATTTCACAAGAGAAGGGTTTTTCTCCAGTATGTGTCAACAAGTGTGTGCGAAGATTTGAATTTTGGGAAAAGCTAGTTCCACAGATTGCACAGTAGAATGGTTTTTCTCCAGTATGTGTTAACAGATGTTGTTTCAGAAGTGAATTTCTGGAAAAATTACGGCCACAAATTTCACAGTGGAAAGGTTTCTCACTACTGTGTGTAATCATGTGCTGTTTTAGAAATGAATTTTGTGAAAATTTATGATCACAGATTTCACACTGGAAAATTTTCTCTCCAATATGTGTCAGCATGTGCTGTCTGAGAAGGGAAACTTGGGAAAAGAATATTCCACAGATATCACAGTTGAGAGATTTGTCTCCAATGTGTGTTAACTTGTGGTGTTTGAGATGTGAATTTTGTGAAAATCTATGTCCACAATCTTCACAGTGAAAAGGTTTCTCTCCAGTGTGTGTTAACATGTGTGTCTTCAGATTTGAATTTTGTGAAAAATTATTCCCACAGATTTCACAGTTATAAGGTTTCTCTCCAGTATGTGTTAATACGTGCTGTTTGAGAAGTGAACTTCGGGAAAATTTTACTCCACAGATTTCGCAGTGGAATGGTTTCTCTCCTGTGTGCCTTAATGTGTGCCTTTTCAGATTTGATTTCTGTGAAAAACTAAATCCACAGATTACACACTTGTAAGGTTTCTCTCCAGTATGTGTTACTTTGTGTTGCCTGAGAGCTGAATTTCTGGAAAAATTTATACCACATATTCCACAGTGGAAAGGTTTCTCTCCAGTGTGTGTTAACATGTGCTGCTTGAGGGATGAATTTAGAGAAAAACTTACACCACAAATTTCACAGTGGAAAGGTTTTTCTCCAGTATGTGTTAACATATGCGTTTTGCAATTTGAATTTTGAGAAAAACTTTGGCCACAAATTTCACAGTGGTAAGGTTTCTCTCCAGTATGTGTTATGGTGTGCATTTTGAGAAGCGAATTTCGGGAAAAGCTATCTCCACAGATTTCACAGTGGAAAGATTTCTTTCCTGAATGTTTCTCACTTATATGTGTTCTTATATGTCCCTCAAGGTGGAATTTACAATCAAATGTTAATCCACAAATTTCACAGAGTGAAGATCTTTTCTTTTCATGAATATTCATAATGCTTTTCATGTACTCTCAAGGTGCAAACTGCAGAAAGAAAAAATCAAACAGTCATATAAGCAAACACACTATATAGAATTATTAGTCTATACTTCAAAGATGAAGTAATATTTACATTTTCAAGCCTTCTTCAGGTGATTAAAACTTTGAACTTTATTTCGATCACTGGGGTATATCATTTTCATTCTATGAGCCATTATACTTCCAGGTGTTTTAGTTATCTCCCTTTCACTAAAATCTGTAAGTTATTTGTTCACTACTGCTGTAGCCACGTATTGAACTCACAACTCTTTACACCAAGTCACTGGGTCGTGTTCTTGAGCTAAAGAGAGATAACTAAGACACCTAAAAATGGCATGTTACAGGGAATGAGAATGATATATCTCAGTGATTGACATAAAGAGTTCAGTTCAAAATTTCAATCATCTGAAGAAGGCTCAGGAGTACAATGGCTGAAATGCTGTGAATATGGCAATAAAGATGAGAATAATAATCCAAACAAAGTAAATAATGTAGAATTATTAGTTTATTTTTTAAAATTGAAAATTTATGTTTTCTTGAAGCTGTTACCTAAATCTGAAAACAATGAAATTGTAAATGATACTTCCAACTAACAAAAGTATATTATTGCTATTTTAATAAAATCTTCAATCATCTGCACTTTTGAACACAAACAAACAAAGGCAGAAACATTGATAAACTAGTATTTAACTTTGTCATGGTTCAAAGTTCATTCTGCAATTCTACAGGAAGAGTTTAAAAAATAAAATGGATTTCATTTTATTATAGCTGGAATGGAATTGAATTACAAAAAGGTTAAACAAAACCATGCAACACATTTTATCCTTCAAAAGAATTTCAACAGACTAAAATAATATTTCTATTGATGGAACTATATTTATAAGGGGGGGAAGGAGATGAAAATATGAACAAAAACGTTGGCAAAAATCATACACTGAGAGGAAATACTGAACATGTCAGAATGCTAAATGTTAAATTTACAGTCTAAATTTCTAGCATCCAATATGTCTAGATGTACAGCTTAGCCAATTGTAATGGATCACAGTTTAGATTGAGGAACTGAAAAGCCAACCATGTCTTTTACCTGTGAAGGTTAAATAGTAGGACAGACTGGGTTTTATAGCATTGAGTTGCAACTGGTCTAGAAGAAAAACTGAATTAAAAAATGTATACTATGCAACTAAGGAAAAAAACTTTCATATTGACTCAATGATCCCAACTACAGTTGACTCCTTTTTCGCTTTTCAATATCCCACATTATGATTTGTTAAGGTGAAATGTGGTTATGAAACTAGATGAAAATCTACTGCAGAAGACTCACAAATCAGTGCACTTTCTTTAGTTTTAGCCATAGTAAATTAGATTTTCTTTGAATTAAAACCGCATTCACAAGAAGAAAGAAAATGTATAAATTCACTTTCATATGTTTCGGTTTTATCACAATTCTAATCATCATTTTTTAAAACAATGAACATTGCTGAGGAGTGGAGGTAGTTAAAATTGAAGTGGTGCCATGGACAAAACTGTCCTTTTGATACACTTTTTTGCTGGCAGAAAAGGTCCATGTATGCTCAATTTTTAATTTCTGCTCCTATTAAAATAAATGTAAAAGAAAAATATAGTCAAGTGATATTACAATTGTTTTTTACTGTTTTATTAACTATTGATGTCACCCAATGAGGTTATATTATTTTTAGATGATAACTTATTAAAAGAAAAATAAAACAGATAAAAATTGTTAACGACATTATTAATCATTAACTTACCTCAACTGTTTGATATGTTTCAGCTATTGATGGTATATAAAATTTACAGAGAAAATCATTTGATCAAAAGTCAGAATTTTATATGACATTTTCATTTTTGAGCTTCCATAGAATTAAAAAATATCAAAAAATAATAATTTTTGTATTTATTATTATTAAATGAAGACGTGTATTGATAAAATCATTTTTTCAGAGAGTTCTTAGTACTACCAACATAAATCTTTATATTACTAAGATTTTTGCCAAAAGAAATAGTACACTGATAGACAATGGATTCTGTAAGGGGCTGTTTTCCAAAGGACACTCTATAGGGTTTCTACAATTACATTTATTATTGTCCATATTGTTAATTTCAGGTATTAGATAATTCTTAATTTCAATTAGATATTTTTTTTTTTAAATATTATTATTATGATTTTTTATCATTTTTTCCAGATTATTCATGCAATTATAACTTAATTGAATAGTATTTTTATTGAAAATCTTACTTAATGGATTATTATTTGGAAAGTGTTTCTTAATCAAAGTGAGGAACTTTTTCTCCTAATTTACTTCTAATCATTTGGTTGAAAGGGGGTGTATACCAAATAATATTTCTATTCCTATTTTTTCTTCGGGAGTTGATCTTCTCTTTTACATATTTAATATTTAGACTTTTATATCCACTATTTTTAAGGCAGTATTATAAAAATTATTATGTTTATTAAACACTTCTTCATTTGCTGAATTTCTACTAATTCTATATTCCATGGATGAGGGTACGTTCTTAATAATGAATGGAAGATGTTTAGTTTTTGGATGGATATATAAAGGATTTGTATATGGTTTTTTATATGGTTGGTATATATATATTTTTCTAAGTCTAAATTCACATCGAGGAAATCTACTTTTTTATATTTGTATTAATAGTCACTTTTAAATTAAGGTTTTTAAATTCTCTATATATTATCTTTCTAATTTTATCTATTTTAAAATTTGTACCACTCCTCACTATCATAAGGCCATCATCCCTGTATAATCCAATATCTTCAGTGTTTATATTCTTATGGGCTGTAAGATTGTATAGTACAAATCAGCCAACCAGGTTTGAAGACTCAGCAGAGTCTAAAGATTCCATTGTTATGTCAAAGTTATTTTCCTTGGAATAAATTTTTCTCCACTGTTCTTTTTTATGAATGAGAACAGACTTTTTGGCATTCATTAATATGTTTATCTCCTCCTCCAATAAATCTGAATAAACAGTGGCAAATTCGAATGCTGTAACAAATAGTTTCCTTGGTATCAATGGATAATATTCCTCAATATCAAATTGAATAAAAAAACAGTTGTTTTTTGCTTTTATATTACAAAACCAATCTGTTACATTAGTGGTATCCTTCCATAATTTTAATCCAAGGTATCCCATAATTTGCTTATTTACTCTTTCAATTATATTTTTACTGATTTTTTCTATCTCAGGTCTTGTGAGATTAATCATCCTAGTGGTAGGATTTGTATTAAAATTTTGCTGATGATCTTTTATGGTGATATGAAATGTTTTCCTTCTTTTTTTTAATTTAGAAAATGATGAGATACAGAGAAAACTGAGAGAATAATTGTATAATAATAATAATGGATACATCAACAGAAATAGAGTCTAGACAAGGGTTTTCATTGACAGACACTTTTGCTGTTAAGATTGAAAGAAGAAATCATATATTCGCCAAAAATATCAACATTTTTCAAATTTAAAGTGGATCTCTGATCTGATTAGTTAAATTGAACACACACATAAATTTTTCTGTCTTCCCACACCCATAAATAACAAACATATTGTTTCTTATATTCAAAAGAAAATCATTTTCACAACAATGATTTAACATTGCTTGATGACAAGGTAAAAATCTCAAAACATAGCAATTTCCATGTTGCAATGTAAACTATATTAATTTTAAATAACAGAACAAATTTAATTATATTATGCTCTACAATATTTGTTGTATTGAGCACTTTTATGAAAAAAAATTAAATGCCAGAAAACTCAGAATTATAAAACTGTTGGTTCTCTTCACCTGGATATATATATATATATGTGTGTGTGTGTGTGTGTGAAAGAGAGAGAATAATGAATCTTTAAAATTTAATATTTCATTTCAGCCTAGGATTGTTTTTATTATTATTCTGAATTTAAGTGTTCAGTATAATTCAATAACATATATTTAGATTCGCTAAAAAGATGAGCATACATGATGAAAAAATGCCTTAAACTCAATAGAAACAAAGTTTTATCATCAAAATTTTTATATTTTATTATTATATTACTTTTATATTAATAAGAAAAACCATAGGATTTTTTTTTTACAGTATTTACATTATTTGGACTATTGTCTTTATCTTTGTCGCCATTTGTACAACATTTCAGCTGTTGTACACTCTGGCTTTCTTTAGGTGCTAGGAATTTTGAAAAGAACTCTTTATTACAATAACTGGGGTATATCATTGCCATCCCTTGTGTAGAGCCTTTTCTAGTAGTCATGAGGTATCTCCCTCTAACACTGTAAGTTACTGCTGTAGCCTGGTATTGAACTCACAACACTTTGGGTCAAGTCACAGGAACTAAACAACATCTATATGCGCTGGGCCATATGTCCTTAAGGACAAGAACAACTGAATTTTTGGGACTTATAAACCTAATGTTCAGTAACCCATTTTTACCAAAGTTCATATTGCATTTTTTTGATGTTAATGGCTTTTTCTAGTATTTTTTACCATTGCAATTTTGACATTAATGATTTTGTCTGGCACTCTGTATTACTGGTTCCCATATTGTGTTCATTGTTGTACAAATGGCAACAAAGATGAGGACAATAGTCTGAATAATGTAAATACTGTAAATCCTACCTCATCTCAGAAATACAGACAGATTTTTTATTTTTAAATTAAGATGACTATAAATTACTATAAAGTGAAAAACACACTGATTTTGAAATTTTTTCAAAAATCGTTTTTTTTTTGTTTTTTTTTCAATAGGTGATTATAAATGAGCATGGAAAATTTTAGCCTTTTGTGGTGAAAAAAACTTATTTTGAAGTTCTTACAAAAACCATATAATTGTTTTATTTCAATGAAACTTTCAGGACTTGTTCACAAATTAATTGAATTATTTTAGAAATGTTTCATTTTTAGAAAATCTTGGTAAAAAAATTTTTTTTTTTTTGCAATTATTACATCTTATTTAATTTTAGGAAATTTTAAGAAATTCATATAAGCAGAAGTCTTTGGATAATTTTTTGTAAAATAGAACCTCCAGTTACTGAAAATCTGCTTTGAATTGTAAAATAAAAAATCAAATAGGACTAAGAGATTATTTAATTAAAAAAAGATTTGAATTGCCTTTATGAATAAGATATGGATATTGTCTCAAGGAAAAAAAAGAATTGTTTTCATTAAAAAAAAATGAATTCAAATAATTAATACAGTTTGAAATCTTTTAAAATTCTGTAATAGTGTAATAATTTATACCGGTTGTTATTAATTAAAATAAAAACTATATTTACTAATCATAAATGGAAAAGCTTACAACAATTCACTGACTGTAGTATAGTAGTAGTATTATGTTGTTTTTTTGTGTGCACAAAGGTGCCAATTTTATAAATACTGATGTCCATACACAAAAAGTTTTTGTGTATGGACATTTTGTCAAAAACTGTTTGTTTCAAACATTATCAGAAAATAAGATTATTTCAGAAAGTGAAATTGACCAAAAATATATTCACTAATATTGACAATATCAAACTCAGTCTTCAAAAAATGGTGCATTCAGTACACGATTCAAATTATTAATGAATTTATTAACTTAAGTGCTGAAAATTTTGTTGACAGATAATTCCTTGATTTTTGGCAAATTTTTAATTAAAAAGAAAACGATATTTTGCTTCACTTCGTTTTTGACATGGTTGTACCTTAAGTTAAACATCAAGATTCTCTTAAAATTTAACATCTGTTAACCTCACCTACTTTTAATATCTGGCTTTTAGCTTTCCACTTTTTTTATCATCAACAAATGAATACTGCCAGTGTACGTGTTTTTTGGTTTTTGGTTTGTTTGTTTTTTGTTAATATGACCTACAAACTTTTCTGCATATACTTAAATGTTTTAGCCACCACGGCTAATGTTTCGGAAAGAAAAAGAAAAAAAACAACTGAAAATGTTTAATTTTTATAATTTATTTTCAAAATTAGTTTTAAAGCCGTGCTTAGTTGCACTGTCAGAGAATGAGGCAAAAATTAGTCTTTTTTTTTTGTTTAGTTTTCAGGGCCAGGAAAAAATGTTGAAGTCAACAACCATTTCTTTTTATTACTGTCGACAAATACTTTCTTAAATAGAAATGTTCGTTAATTCTAAATAAATAAATGACTAGAAAACTCTGCTGAACAGAATGAGTCTTTTTTTTTTATATAAAGTCTCGATCGTGCGAAACTTTAATCCAAACACGTCTTTATGATTTCTTTTCTGTTCTTTAATAATTTGAAAAAAAATTAATGTTTGACATTTACAACAATCTTTACAAAGATCGACTGTTTTTTTTTTTCATGAAATATTGAAATATAATTTTTTTCAGAATCAAACTTACACTTACCTGTGTAAAATGTGAATAAACGCTTTCATTTAAAAAAGACCGAATTGCGGCCTATTTTTGTGGTATCTTTGTCAACCACGTAAGTAATTAGTAATGTTACTAAAAAAAACTGCATAACTCAAATAGTCCACAATTAAAAAAAAAAAACAATAAATAAACAAACAACAATTAATTGAAGAACTTGAAAATAACTGCTGACCGCTAAAAACAAACAGTCCAAACGGTGTTTCATGAGAATCTGTTCCTTGTCATTAAAATTGTTAATGTATTATTGATTAATACAAGAGGAAATGTTTTGGTTGAAGTAATGGCAACTGTCGAATTATGTTTTTTAGAATTAGAATTATGTTTTTAGTTTTTCCCTACAGTTGTTCACCCAATACAAGGCCTGAGTGCCACTCAAGGTAGTGGATTACTGAATGGGGATATTGTAAGGAGGGGTATAAAAATCTAAAAAATAAATGTAAATTTATAAAAACTATTCAAGGATAAATTTAAAAAAATAATACAATAAATTAGGTTTGTTTATTACATTTTCTTTTGTGGGGAACATTTAAAAATATTTACAAAAAGAAGGAAACTACTAACACGTTTTAAAAAAAAATACTACTATAATGGAGCCAAATAGTAAAAAAGTGGCCTGAATAAAATTTGATGTGTAAAGTTTTGCATATGTGAAGTCAAAATTAAAGAAAAAATACCATGAAAAATTTTTTGCATCAGTTTCAGCTTCACAGAAACAAAATCTTTTTTGTACAAATTCAAAACAAATTGTCAGAGGTTGCTTACAGTATCCAGTGTTCTAAGCACAATCCAGTCTCAATACTGCTTAATCTTTGTGCTTGAATGGGTACTGTTATAAACAAGTGGATGGTTGCAAAAAGAATTATGCCAGAGACACATGTAAATTTATCTCATGTGATTGGTTTACGAATTTGGTTGTCCTTAATTCTTAGCCAGTTGGCATCAGATGTTGGTATGGATTTGTTTTAGGTTTGCCATCTGTAATTGAATGTTCACAAGGCTATGTGTGGTTTCTGAAAGCATTTGTCTTTAGAGAAAAGGGGACAGAAGGTTGAGAGAAGAGGAAAGAGAACAAATATGTAATGCTCAGAGTGTGAGTTGGGTAGTCAGTAGCTCTGAGATGTTCTCTCTTTCTTTCAGTAGTAGAAATCATGAGATTGACAAGTTGTTCCTTCTTTCTTCCTTGCCAACAATGTGCAAGGAAGAGGGGTAAGAACTTGACGTGACAGTGGGTGAGAAGATAAGGCAGGGGTGTTGCTGCCTCTAAGCCCTTCTGACAAATTCAACTTTCTTAGCGAGTTATATAGTGAAACCAAATTTCACGTAGGCTTGTGAGATTTCTTAGGTTTTGTTTCTGGGTATGTTTTCCAGGGTTTTCATTCACTGATTAATATTTTCACATGTATGTGTAACAAAAAAGGAATTTGTTGAGTTAGCAATTCATTTGTGCAAATGTAGGCAAGAACATTACACATCCATTTATGGACAAATCAAACAGTAATTAGTAAGTGTAATGTTTTTAATGGATTTCTGAGACAGAATGTAAAAATCCAATTTGAAGTAATTGTAACTGGGAGTTCAATCCCTGAGCTGAGTAGTACAGTCATGGGTAAATTTTCGTTTTAAGTCCCGTTGCTTTTCCCCTTCAAATTTATCCAAAATAGCATTATCTCTGTGCAAATGTATATGCTGAACTCAAATAAAATATACATCTGCGACACTTTACTTTTGAAAAATTAGCAAATTTAAAGTTAAATTAATCTGATTTACACAAGTATTACTTATATGTATAGCATGAAAAATTTAGACTAAAACTACTTTTTAATCACTGAATGCTAGTCTTTCCCAAAACAGCCAGATGCAACATGACTAAGTGTCTTTATGGAGACACAATTATCCAAATTTCATTCCTGTGAGGATTAAAAAACTGTGAAACACATGAAGTTTTAATGTACAGATAGAAATTAATATACAAAAAAAAATTCAAATTTAAAACATTATTTTTAAATATTTAAAGGATACAACAGAATAACGATTTGTATTACACTTTTCAGTTAGTGTAATCTTCACTTAATCAGTTAATAATACACAACAAAGCTTTGAAGCATTTTAAAAATATTTTTGAAACTTTTAAAAAATGTAAAACAATTCTTTTAAAATTTCATTATTAATCGAAAAAAAAAATTTTTTTCTGACTATAATGTCCTTATTATTCATTCAAGCAATTAAAAGCTTATCAAATGAAATGGCATGGTTTTATTACATTCTTTATTTTTCTATTAGGTGCAGATTTTAGGAAATAAAGGCAAAATCTTTAAAAAAATAATAGATGATTTACATTCCCCAATAAGTCATGCGTTTAACACCAATTTTTTTTTCCAACACAATTTAAATTCTTAAAATATCATGAATTTACATGGAGGGGGGTTAACAGATTTTTACCAAGATTTTTTAAGAATAATAATTTAAAAAATAATTTTATTTATTTATTTGTGAATAAGTTTTGAAAGTTTCATTAAAATTCGACAATTATTTGATTTTCGCAAGTTTTCAAAATGTGTGAGCCACCGGGAAAAAAACTGAGTTATTATTACGTTTTCCATTGTAAATTTACGTAACGATTTTGGCTACGCGCTAACAAAAATCAAAACAAGATTTTTATCAAAATTTCGAACGTATTAGAAGTGATTAAAAAAAATTAAAAAATTATTAAAAATACTTTGATCTTTCTAATTATTAACTGTTAACTGGAAAGATCAAGTTCAAGTACTTTTATTTTTTAACATTTTGATGGAAAAAGTTTGTTTTTTAAATTTGGGGCCTTTCTTATTCGGATACCTAATTTTGTGTATAAATATTTGTTGCAAAACAAAATCCATCAGAAGGCAAAACAGGTCGGCTAAGGAATACTTGGTATTATTGCTTTATTGTGAGAAATTCCGGTGATATAAAGAGCTAACCGAAAGTGGTTAAACCGGTGACCAATCTAAATGATATCTAAACTATAAAAGGAACTAAGGGAAGTAAAACAATGTACTACGGTATCATAAAAGTCTTTTTGAAATTTTATTTGTAAAATTTCATTCAAATTCATTCTTTGATTTTTTGTGTTTATTTTTTTTTAATTTTTTTTTTTTTCAAATTAAAATATCTCTTCGGCAAATTTTCTTTTTGTCTCAAGATCAAACAGCTGTAAACACAAATTTCAAAAGTAAGTAACTTTTTATTTCGTCTAACAAGAACATATTACTCCACTAAACCCAACTCCTGAGTTTTTTAATGATGAAATTTTACTAAAATTTCATGAAAATTAATGTGTTAATCAATGTAATTTTAAAAAGTAAAAACGTATCCAATTTTGTAATAAATCTATGACCATGCCTAAATCGTGTTCCTCATTTAAGTATTTTTCTACAAAATTCTGATTTTTTTCGAGAACAATTATAATTTCGTCTGGTGACAGACTGGGGTTTTAAAACTGGCTATTTCATTTTCCATCTTAATTTTATGTCTAACCTGCAATAATTCTTGTTTATTTTTACATAGTTACCTCCCTTGTAAATGTCCACGAGGTAGTTTTATATATTATACAAGTTATCCTGCACTTCAGCGTCGGTTTCAATTTCATAGTGTAAATCGGAGTGACTTCCCTTTACCTTAAGAATTCTTTGGTCATCACATGCAAATTGTTTTTTTTGGAAGGGATTCTTAAGTGTTTTTAGTTTTTGTTTTTCGAATAGGCTATTTTGTCGGTCTTAGTAAAATAGACAGTAAGGCTATTTTGCTGGTAAATATAAATAGTGTTTTAGGATTAAGAATATATTTGATATTATTAATACAGTGGTTTGGAAGACAAGACATAGATTCTGTTGTTTGTGACTGCTTCCTTCAGTGGGTGCACTTCAAGTGTATTGGCAAGAGAATCATACCTAAGGGCAGGTTTTGGATTCACAGAGACTGCTATGCCTGAAGTGCTAAATTGACGTAACAACTGGTGGCAAATAAAAGTAAATTTCAATGTTAAATCTGTGTGTGGTTATTGTTAACATTATCTGCTTCATAATAGTAAAAATACTTACCAGCAAAATTGCCTGGAGCCTATTTTACTGAGACCAGTAAAATAAACTTAAAAGCATGTTTGTCTGTTTTACCAAGACTAGCAAAAGAGTCAGTCAGTTAAGTGCCATATGTGATCATGTCTTGAAAGAGACATGACTGACTAGGCAAAAGATTTTCCCTCAGTAGGGTGCCATTATTTTCTGCAGCAGACTGGTTGCCAAAGCTACAGAACCCAATCCTGCTATTTAACCCATTGCTAAATGGAGAAGTGATGGATTAATAACTTTTCCAAGGGTATGTGCACAAAAGTGAATGCAATGAATTCAACTGGAATTTAAAATTGGCTCTCTGATTTCTTGTTCTGAGTCGATATCAACTGCACCAAAACTCACAAAATAGGCTCTTCCTTCTTGTTTTTTATTAAGTATGTATAGTTTTACTTTATAACTTATTACGAAAATGTTACCTGTCTAAGTCTGTTATCCAGTGCTGCATGTGGCACTGTATTATATTTTAATTATCATGGAACAGTATCTGCTCTATGATGCCCTCCTGTGCAAATGAGAAATCAGTAGAGTTGTGTTGTCATTTAAACATTTCATTTTATCAAAATTTTTCTCACCAGTAATATTTGTTTTGAAATAGTTCTTGTAGGTACCTCCAATTAAATCACTGCTCATTTTCGATACCTCAATTTAAATTTAATTTTTAAAAATAAAAATGTTTTCTTGAAGCTTTAATTTTAGCTTTAATTAAAAGCCAAGAGATTAAATTTACTAATTACAGTGAACAAAATACCCTGGTTTAGTTCAAACCGAAATTATATTGATTGGAATCAAAAATTTAACTGCTGAAAAAAATTGTTTAAATTTGCTGCCATTATTAATTGATCAATACATTATGTAAACAGTAGCCAAATTTCTGTCTTAAAAATCTTGCAAAAAAAAAAAATATATATATATACATATCTACCTCCTTGGCACGTTATTTAAGTTGATTATTATAATTGAAACTTACTTTTATCTGATTTCAAACATCTATTAAGTGTTTACTGCCTGGAAATTTACGATATAAATCTCTCTTTAACTATGGTAGCCCTCTTATTTGCGTTATCTTAGGTGACAAATTATTTATTGACAAGCAGTAGGTGTGAATGACGTTTGGATGGCGACCGAAAGTGACAAAAATTCATGTAGCTTAAAATGTAACATTTGGAAATTAAAATCTTTTTTTTGTTGTTTTTAAACTAAATATTAAAATTAAAAATTTAACATAATATTTTCAGCAAGTATATAATATTTTATAGAATTTTAGTTTAGATTTATAGTCAGACTATACTTTCTGAATAAATAAAAATTTAAATTTCTTTTAAAATAATTTAATAAGAAAGAATTAAATTAAAATAACCAAACTAAGTTATATTATGTTATTTATTAATATTTTTCTGAAATATTAAATATTTTTATGTTTAAATATTACATTTTTTCTGAAATTATTTATTAATATGCTTTCTGAAAAATTAAAAAATTAAAATTTCTTTTAGAATAATTTTAATTTAATAAAAAAAAATGACATTAGAATCAAAGTGTGGTTTGTGTCGTTTTTGATGTAAGGAGAATTCATCCAAACATTTGTTAACTTCTAAAAACAATATGACCTCTAAGGAAACTTGTTATGACACCTATGGAATGCTGTGCTTAATAAAATTTACCATATTTACACACAAAGTTATTTTTTTAAATTATTTTAAAAATAAAATTGGTGAACGATTTTTATTAAACTTTTCAATTTTCGATAGGCAATATAATAATCAATTCTTAAGTAAAAAAGAAATTCAACATTGTTTCTATAAAAGGTTTTTAAAATATTTGTAACACTTTTATGAATTATGATAATAAAAAATGAAAAAATAAAAACAATTATTTCAAAATTTTATTATAAACGAAAAAAATTTTTTCTTCAGACTATAATGTCCTTAATAATTATTATTTATTCCAGCAATTAAAGGTTTATCAAATTAAATTATATTAGAGTTTTACTGCATTTTTATCTTACTCTTCGGAGCAGATTTTCGGTCAGGTTGTCCACTTTAAAATAAAAAACAGATGATTTATATGCCCCAATGAGTCCTGCATTTAACTAACAAAAAGATTTTTTACAGCTTATTAAAATTTATTAAAAGTTCATGGATTTATGTAGAGTGTGGGTAACAGAGTTAAAAAAAAAATATATTTTCACCAAGTCATTTAAAAAATAATTTCATTCATTTATGAATGAATATTGAAAGTTTAATTCAAATCTATTATTTGATTTTTGTGAGAATTTCCAAATTAATGTGTTTATCACTGGGAAAAAAAGTGGGTTGTGTCATCATTATGTTGCCCATTGTCAAACAGTTGTAAACTTTTTTTTAGCCGCTAACTCAAATAAAAACAACATTTCTATCAAAATTTTGAAAATGTTAGCAGGGATTAAAAATTTTTTAAAAATAATTAAAAATTGCTTTGATCTTTCCTCTTAATAATAATATAAATATTTTGATGGAAAAATTTGTTTTATTAAGTTTATGAACTTTTTTATTCATACTATGCTGTTTCATGCTGTTTTTTAGCATTTAATTGGAGGTACCTATGATAGTATCTGGAAGCATGCCCGCTCAATACTAATTTCATTATGCAATTTGAAAAGGATAACTAGATTAGATCAAACAAAGACCCAGTTATACTATAGCCCTGTAACTTGCATAGAAAGCCAGCAAGCTAGACTCTGTCAAATGCTTTGAAGATATCAAGGGAAACAGCTCAAACTTTGCTGTTCTTATCAAAAGCCTGGTATATATAGTTTGTGATGGTTATTAGCATATCAGCAGTAGACCTGGTGAAGCATAAACCATACTGTTTATCAAAGAAGAGGCTATGGGTTGTGAGATGTTGAACAACTTCAGCATTGATAATAGCCTTGAACACTTTGCCAAAAATCAGAGGAGGCTGATAGGGCAATATCTATGCTAACAGTTTTTTTCTTGTATTTCTTATTTGTGAAACTCCCTTCCAGATCCATGCTTACCAGCCAACTCTAATTTTCAGAAATTTACATGCAGTGTCAATCCTTCTGATTACTTTTCTTTCATTCTTGCTTCTTAGTAATGCTTCTGTTTTCTAATTCTTCCACACCACATAACCCTTTGTATCTTCACTGCCTTATTTAGTGGGGAACTTGAATATATATATATATATATATATATATTTCAATAGTGAAACATTTTTTAGATACACTTAAAAAATTTTTCTTTAAAACAACATTTAAAAGTATTATTACAGTTAGATTTACATTTAAAAATATTCAAAAACTCTATCGCTTTCTATGTCATGTGATGCAAACATCTCGCAACAGACACTCCTCACGACGGATGCTTTTAGTTTAAATTTTAAAATCATTTGTTTCTAATGAAAGTCTGAGGCTGGTCTGAAATATCAAATATATATATATATATATATATAATAGAAATAAATAAATACTGTCAAAAAAATACATTTTTAAACTTACAACTTTTTAGTAGTTTTTCCTATACGTGGATCATCATTATGTTATATAAAATGAGGGATCACGTGCCTGCTTTGAAAATGTGGATCTGAAATATGAGTATGAAACTGATACTATACACTGGTGGTACTTACTGGAAAAGGAGTTCAAATAGGTATTTACTAAACTTAAAAGCCAGAAGTTGAGTACATCCATTACGATAATAATGGTACGCAATATTAGTTTCTTAATCCTTACTTCAAATTCTTTACTTTTAAATATTTACTCTTAAATAAAATGCTTCAATCTTGATTTGTGTTTTGTTTTTGTTCCTTATTAATGTTTCTGTTTTCTAATTCTTCTACACCCAGTAACCCCTTGTTTCTTAGTGACTTTACTGTCTCGCTTGAGGAAAACTTGATTAAAAAATAGAGTTAATTGAATAAAATAAACAAAGCATATAAATAAAACATAAAATAAAAATAAATTATAAATAAAACTGTTTGGAATCTGATATTACTTATGAGATAAAATTAGATAAAAATTAATAAAAGAAGAAAATAAAATTATTTAATCCAATGATAAAATGCAGTATCAGTATTAAATGTTACAAACATTTCATTACAGGTTAACTTTTAAAATTTAATTTCGGATCTAGTCTGCTTAATGATCCATTTTGTAGAATCCAAAAATTACATAAATTGACCTAGGTTGCTTAATAATAGAGGGAAATATTCTTACCAATTTAAACTGTCAAAAAAAAATTCAATCCTTACAAGTTTTGTGAATAACTAACTCAAGATCTGAAGAAAAAATGGCTGTTAATAATATACTGAAAATCAGAAACATATAATGAACAAATTAACTTTTTTTGAAACCATTTCAGCCCAAACAAGGTAGTTTTACTGCTACTGGTGTGCAGGGGGTTACATAGGAGGAAAGTGATGAGAAAGAGAAACAAGTTATAGGGGGTTTCAGAGAATGGCTCAGAGAAGGATGAAAAAGCTGGTGTAATGAGAATAGAGTGGATGGAGAAAAGAACATGAAGGAAAGGATGTGAGTCAGAGGGATAGGAGATGGCAATTGACCTTACATTTAATTTTTTGGAGATTGTAGCTGTTGAAGAAGCAAGTATATGGAATGGAATTCCACAGGCGGAAAGTGCAAGAAAAGAAGCTGATAGAGTAGAAGTTGTGGTTAAATCTTATTGGTTTCACTGTAAAAGGATGGGACCTAGTTGCTAGTCTAGTAGCTCAAGTAAATTCATGCACAGGCGGCACCAGGGAGCTAAGCTCGTTGGAGCAGAAGCCGTGAAACTATTTGTAGAAGAGACAGAGGGAAGCCACATTTTGCTGGTGAGAAAGTGATTGCAGCTGAGCTACTAAGTCGAGATCAATCACATTGCAGATTCTCTGTTGGATTTTGTCAAGAACACCGAGGTGAATAGCAGGGACACCCGACCAGATGTGACAGTAGTATTCAATACACGGGCGAACGGTAGATTTATATATGTGCAGGATGGATTCAGATAGGAAAAACTTCCTGGCTCTACACAGTGAACCAACCTTCCTAGCAGCAGATTTAGCTCTGGATTTGATGTAGTCATTCCACTTGAGGTCTGCTGAGAGAGTTAGACAGAGGATGCACAGTGTTTTGTTTTCAGAGAGACTAGCCTGATCCATGTTAAGGTGGGGTGTAGGAGTGATTGTCTGTGGTGGTTAACAAATAGCAGCTTAGAAATTAAAGAACAAAATATGTCTGAAGAATAAACAGTAATTGGTAACAAACATTGATCAAAGTCAAAAATATGACTTCATTAAAAAAAATGAAATCATGCAACAGACCCAACATGGGAGATATTATCCTATACATAAAGACAAATGAGAAACACATGGAAAAGAATATACAGATCAACTCCAAATTTGCAAAACATTATTGCAGCAGCAGCAGCAGCAGTTGAGACTAATATAGAAACTAAATTTACACCAATTTGGAACAAATTAGAGATAAAAAATTAAAAAAACTAAAAAAAAAACTATTCACATCCAGCAGAAAGTACCCGGCATTGTACAGGATGAGAAAAGTAAGAATTCCTATAAGCAATTTAATTTTTTATATCACCTACATCTGCAGACATTAAACATGGGAGATAACTATTGTATTCTTTGAAGGAGTAACTTTTACATGGAGAATAATTGTGTTGAACTCATCTTTAACAAACAAACAAAAAAAATACATGAAAATAAGAAATTAAAACCAAGATTAAACTTAAGGTCCATGCGCAATTTCTTTTTCTCTGTTGTGCAGAATAATAAACTTGCAAGGGGTGTGTAAGTTTTTAAACAAATTGGATGAATAACGTGGAAGTGTATGCTAATAGAAATCACACACACACACACACACACACACACACACACTTTTAGTTTTATAGATTAACAAAAATAATTACTGGAATATACAGACATTAGATATGATAGAATTTGATGAATGGATCAACCACCATAATTTTGATGCAGACAAATTTACTAGACATATATTTGAAGTATAATATAAAACAAAATTTTATTAAAACCAAACACGAACGAACTGCATATCACAGGAGTAAAATGACACTGGAAAACCGTACATAGAGAAACGGACTTAGGAATTGTGGAAAATGAGATATCAAGCATCCGTTAATTTTAATTTCAGAAGCTGCATTGATAAGACACTCAAGAAATGTGGTTTCTGGCAAACAATATCGAAGAAGCCATATGTATTCCTGAAGGAACACCCACATAACACCAGAACAAGAGGATTTTTAAAAAGAACACCATCACTACAACAAACAATACAGAACCGTGGAAACAGTTCTACACGCGAAACAAGCTACAGTATAGAATTGTAGAATCACTTCTACATGCATGTACATACTTATATACATATCGCAATGTACGCACGTATACACACATACTCTTACATTAGAACCGCGCGTGAAACCTCTTTTTTCCCGCGCTTTATTCAGAAATATATTAGCTGATGTTCACACATGCTTAGACCAGTTGGATCCTGCTATTTTGTTTTTCCCCACTTTTTTTTTTAGGTGCCCCTTGTAAGTTTGTGGCATTGTGGTGTATGAATGATTGGGAGTTGATGGATAGGTTCTTGTGGTAATTGTGCAAATTGTAATGAGTGAATGGGTCGTGATAGTGTTTAGCTAGGTATAGAATAGTTAAGCGAGAACCACCTTCCAACCTTCCCCTTTTCGGCTTTGTGCCACAATGTTTTGTATTTTATACAAGAAATAAATATTGTTGGATCCTGCTATTCGGAGCTAACCGTCCGAATGCCGTTAGTTCCTTTCCAAATCACATACTGCGCTAATTGAGTTCAGCAATTAGCTACACCAAAAATGTTTCCCTCTCTCTTATAAGCATACTTAACTACATGTATAATTATATTCAACTACTAATTAGTACAAACATAATATTCCCTTATTTAAGGAATTTTTCCAGTATGAACATTGAAACATTTTATTCAACATTCAACAGAGAACTTTTTCCACTACATCTTGCATGCAGAAATTAATCAATCCTGTAACTATGTTTTAATACATTGTTGTTATTCTTGTTACATTGTTCTCTTGAGTTATTTTATTTATAAATGCAGTGGATTGGACAACCACCAGTCTACTTTAATTTGGTGACTCCACCTTTAAAATTTCTACCACGACGTTCGATCTACAACAAATGGTAACCGCGTTTTCCAGTCCACAACAGACTATATTACAAAAGAAGATATGCCGAAACTAAAACAAAAAAAGGAATGAGGAATCGTAGAATTAAACAACAATAAAAAATTGACAAATAAACCAGCAACGGACGATTAAACAAACAGAAACCAAAAATAAGTGTAAAAAATGAATAATTATCAACATGAAAATTATCACAGAAAAAAATGAGAAATAAAAGAACTCTAGCAAGAGGAAACATAATTGATTTGAGGGACTTAAAGTTAAAATCTATAAAAACAAGAGCGTATGGAGCATAGTTATCAGAAATGGGCGGAAGTACCTAACTTTTAAATTGAATTTTTAAAAATAAAAAAAAGTTTGTTTTTTTTTAACTTTTATTTCAGTTTTAATTGAAAGCTAAATTATTAAAGTTTTACTATTTCCAGTAATCAAAAATACACTGCTGGTGTATTTCAAACAACTAAAATTTTAAATTTTGTGGCCATTTTTGAGCGTTTGACACATTTGTAAATATATTACAGTAGTAAATTCTAATATTTTTGTCTAGTATTGAAAACTAACGTCAGCGATTATCAGATCAACAAAGCTAATGTCCAGGGTACATACAGAAAGTAGTACAAAAAGGCCCTTAATGTTCATTTTTCTTGAAGCATTGTGAGATTATTGAATTTGAATATTTTTTTTTTTTAATTTTCCTGAATTTTTCTCTTTAGTATGCACTTAATCGTTGCTTAGATTTTGTTCATATTGTTTCTTTTTAATTTTGTCTTTTTATTTTGATCGCCTTCTACTTCTTCATTGTTTGATGTATTTTCCCTCCTGATTTCGTTTAAATGGTACTACAGTTGACTAGCGAATTTGTAGTTCCGTCTACATAATTACAAAATTCAAATCGTGTGTTTTTTTGCATGTTTATATCAGCATGTGCGTTAACAAAAAGATGACGTCATCACCAGTCAACCAACGACAGTGAAGGAAAAATTATACAACGGTATGACGTCATCCACCTTCAAACTTCTGAGAGTAACACCGTCATGTAACTAAAAAAACTAAAAAAAGGCACCTCTAACCTCTTCGTCAATGAAAAAAAAGTAAGTTTCTACATTATTTTGTTGTTTAAATCCAGCGTGAAAAAACGAAGCTACTAATTGACAATCTTCTCCTCCTTTCAATGTAGGCGCCTACATGTAGCAGTTAAAAAAAAAAAAAAACGAAAGAGAGTGTGCGGAAGTTTTAAAATGATACAATAGAGTAGGCTGTCGCACTTTTGAAAACAAGTTGACACGGTCAGATATTTTAATATGTTACTTTTTTGTGCCATTCAAAAAAAAAAAAAACAAAGATTTGATCAGACATAAATTATTTGTGGCCACTTCAAAGAAGCGGACGTCTTTTAGTTTTAATTTCATAGATAAAAACGATATTTTGAAATTTGAAGCCTACAAAACTTCTTTAACTTCAATTAATTACTCGATCAAAATGTTCAGTACTTAATTTATTTTCCAGGATTCATATTAAAAAATACTAGTAAATCAAATTAACAGTAGTAATAAAGTAATTTTTTACTTTTCACGGCCTAAACCTTGAGAAAGAAAGAAAAAAACTTTTTAGTTTTCAACAAACAAACATCAAAATTTTGCTTTGATCAGCAAAAAAAATTAGAATGGCTGCTGATGAACAGAAAATTGTAAATGTAAACAAATAAAAAATATCACAACATTTAAGACAATTTTAGTTAATTTATGAAATACGCAAATTTACACACCAAAGAAATTAGCAAATTAAATTATTTAAAATTTTAATTTTTTTACTTCAGAAATATTTCTGCAAGTATGGTGGCCCTGAATGAAGCGATAAACCTCAACTAATTATTTTTATCTTTTTTTTTTAATTATTAATTAATTATAATTTTTAAAGGTTGTTTTTTTTATTGCTTAAAAAAAACAAACACTGGAATGCATTCTGCCACATGAATTGTTAATTAATTATTTAAGAAAAACCCAAATACACCATAAAAAAAAGCAAAAATTTATTTACGCTAATAACTTAAAACACAATAATAGAAATGAAAAAAATTAAATGATTTTAATTTGTAGAAAATATTTTCAATAATTTATTAAAGCATATGAGGTTTTTACAAATAAAATCCTAGAGTGGTACAATAAAGACTTATTGCATTTAAAAAAGAATAAAAAGACTTATTGCATTTAAAAAATGAACATCAAAGAAAACATTATGATTTTCAAATAATAATATAATCACTTAGTCCTAGGAGATGAAATTAAAAAACTATTTTTAAAAAACTGCCATATTTTATTTTTAAAAATGTGTAATTCTAATCTAAAGCATCAACTTTTCTTTTGGTTCCTGGTTTTTCATTTTTTGTAGTATTTATTTTTTAAAGACTTCTCTTTTAAAAAAAAAAGTGTACTGTAAAACTTCGATGCACACTTAATGAATTGAAAATTAATGAATTGAAAATAGTCCAATTAAAACGGTGGAGGTGCAAACGCATAAAAAAATAAAATTTTTAAAAATTTTGAAGAATTTTTTTAAAAATATATTCTTTTTTACAATAAATACCAAACGTTTTAAAATCCAAGATAACTTTTAAAAATTATAAGCTTTTAAAAATCAATTTGTTTTTATGATTTCTCCAATGCCACCCCCCCACAAAAGTAATTATAATTTTAGTGAGTGTTTTTACCCAAAGTAAACATATTTAACCGCAAATTATGTCCACAGTTCTATTTAAAATTATATTAATTTCTTATAAATTATAAATATAATTTTTTTTCCCCATTTCGCTTTCAATCAGTGAAAAAACGACTAAAATTATTTAAAAATAATTATTTACATTGGTGTTTTTTTTTAACCTAGGTGTTCAGTTTTATGAAAAGTCCATTCTATATGATCCTGTGTAAAACTGTAAATTTTAAATGCTTTTAATGGTGAGGGGGAGATGGATTTTTTCGGCATTTGATGGCCTTTTATTTCGAGAAATTGAAAAATTGCTGTCGAAAGAACAAAATATTCCTGCTGTTGCGAACCTACGAACTTGCATTTCTTCTTCTTCTATATGCCTTGTCCTTTCAGGACATAGGTGATCATGGCTTTCCACATCTTCCTATCCCGGGTGGCTCTTAGCACGCCTTCTCCTGTTACACCACGCAACTCCCGTTCTGCCATTCATCTGCTCACAGACCCTCCAAATATGTTATCCGCTGCCTTCCCCTGTCTCTTTTCCCCTCTATCTGACCAGTTAGTATCAGGTTTTCCATGCCCTCTTTCCTCGTTGTATGTCCAGGAACTTTAGCTGTCTCTTCCTGATGCTCAGCATTCATTTCCTTTTCGTTTTCATCCGTTTTCACCATTGCTCACATGATCGATCCGTTGTAACACTATTTGCCCTCGGCTGGCTCACTGCCCTAGTCCAGAACCTGTTGTGATGATGATGACCGGAACCTATGTGGGTTGATGCTGTCGAAACGACACCAGTTATGACGACGCTCTCGGGTCACTAATCGTGATGATGGCCTCGTCACAGTAGCTGGTCTTCAAGACGTCTATTACAATGGTGAAATTTTCTGCCCACGCTGTGTTCTTTGATCTCAGGAAAGACACGTTGAAACCCGGGTGCCGTTTCTCTACCACCTTAAACCAGACCGGACACACGGGTACACTTGCATTAAAAAAAAAAAAAAAAAAAAAAAAAAATGGCACAAAAAAAAAAAACAGTAAATGAAAAATAAAGGAATAAGTTCGAAGACGCCTGGATGAGTTACGGAAAAGTCTTTATGTACATAAAAAAAAAAAATAAATAGAATATACAATCGTCAGAGTCAATGTTCACAACGGAGCAATGTTTTCGTTAAGAATAGTCAGAGCTTTCAATTTTCCCAAATAAAAATCTTTTCATAACGGAGCGAAGTTTTTGTTAGAATAATCAGAGCTTTCAATTTTCCAAATAAAAATGTCTTTTCACAGCTCTATACCGAACCATTACGGAAACGGCCGAAGTGGGGCGTTCTGGTGATTATAGTAGATTCGTCCTGTCTCCTTCGCTCGGCAATAAAAAAATCTCTTTTCAGCTCATTTAACTCTTTCTCGACTCATTCTGTTTCTATACATCTTTAGCTAGGACTCTATCGGAGGCGCATTATTCGACTTTAACTTTTTTAAGTCGGTCGGCGGAAGGCTTTTCCACGTTTCTTTACATATTCAGCCCGGAGTTCTATGGAAGGCGACCAGTGGCCCCCAGTTGGGAACACTTTTCCCTCAGTCGTTACATCTCGACTGCAACTCCAACTACTCAAAAACTGATTTTTGTCACTGGGGTCTCGATTTTTATACCTGTCCCCAATTCTCATGGGGATGCTGAGAGATCCGAGGTATCTTTATGCAAATCAGATCTTTGACCAATGAGATTATTTAATTTCAACAAAAATCTTTTCTACCTACACATTTCAAGGTGGAGTTATGGTGTAACGAATGAGGCAACAACACCTCACATGACATAATTTTCTCTTCGTTTTTTTCTTCTTAATTACATCATTTTAGGTTTTCAAAAGATTTTAAATCAGTTCTCATTAAAATGTGGGAACTAAGGATCTGACCTTACCCTAACCCCATAAAACGTTTCTGACAACTTGTTTTGACTATTGTTGTCTTCCATTCTTACCGGGCAAAACTTTGCTTCTGAATACAATGGGAAAAATATATTTTTTCGTTTTTTCCCCAATCCCCAGCCAGATTAATACCTTTCCCAAGGGTATTTGCATGTAAGTGAATGCAATAAATTCAGCTGGAATTCGAACTCAGCTCCCCAATTTCTTGTTCCAAGCTGATATCCAATGCACGACAACGCACATCCTCTTTTTACATACTCTCACCTAAAAAGAGCACGAAAATACCTTATGCAAATTTTCTATCTTACACAAATGGTTTTGATTTCAAATCCTTTTTGTTGACAATAACCTAGAATTTGCACAGTAGATGCTCAATATTTATTTTTTGGCACCTGGTATTTCAGGCTGATTGACGTTGGAATTTATTTGTAAGAAGCTCTGATAAAGCTTATCTAAAAAAAATGACAAACTACTTTTCTATACTTGAAATAATGTTTATAATTTAATATTTTTTGTTATTCAAAATTAACTTTGATGAATAAAAAATTACAATTTAATATATATTTTGGCTTTAAATAACTCACAAAGTGTTGGTGAGGTGTAAAAAATAAATCGATCAAATCTCTGTGTCCAGAAGGTTAGATGATCAGAGATTCTTTAAAAATAGTTATATACCCTCTTTTTTAATCAATGCTTGGTATAATGTTACATTACTTTGTGATTTAAGAATTCAGAATGTTTGCTAAAAAAATATATTTTAAAACTAATTCATAATCATGAATAGTATGCATTCTTACTTGACTGCTTGATTGATTTATATTTATCATTTTACAGCTTACATCTTGACAGTTTCTGAAGTGCATTATGAATGTTCATAAGAAAACAAGTGCATTACATTGTGAATATTGTGGATTAGCGGTTCGCTGTAAGTCTCATCTTGACATACATATGAGAACACACACTGGGGAGAAACCATTTAATTGTGAAATCTGTGGAGCTTCATTTTCTTTGAATTCAACTCTGAAAACACACATGCTAACACACACTGGAGAGAAACCTTTCTGGTGTGGAATCTGTGGCACTACATTCTCTCAGAATTCAAGTCTGAAAACACACATGGTAACACATACAGGTGAGAAACCGTTCTGGTGTGAAATCTGTGGTGCTACATTCTCTCAGAACTCAAGTCTGAAATCACACTTGTTAACGCATACTGGAGAAAAACCTTTTCACTGTGAAGTCTGTGGAGTTGGGTTTTCTCTGAATTCAAATCTAAAAACACACATGCTAACACACACTGGAGAGAAACAGTTTCAATGTGGAGTCTGTGGAAGTAAGTTTTCTCTAAATTCACATCTCAAACAGCACAAGTTAACACATACAGGTGAGAAACCTTTCCGCTGTGAAATCTGTGGAAGTAGATTTTCCCGAAATTCAAATCTAAAGCGGCATGAGTTAATTCATTGGAAGGAAACCCTTCTGGTTTGAAATCTGTGGAATAAGGAGTTTTTTCTTGTAAAATCACATCTCAAGCAGCATGTGTTAACACTGTCAGAAATGGGACCTGAAGACAATGGTAAGAATAAAAAAATGTGTTTGACCAAAAGCAGGAAAAAGTATGACTCCCATAGTTTTAATAGTTTTTAAATCTATATGCCTGGTGTTCATATTCTCAGTCTCTAAGTCAAGCAATGAAATTGATATATTTTTGTTCCATGGAACAAGCTAGTGACATTCAGTCTATTAAGTGTCATGTGTGATACACATTTGGGTATTCATGTCCCAAAAGAGACATAACTGAATGGCCAGATTTCTCTGTAGTAGTTTACCATTACTTTCTGTGGTAGACTGGTTGCCAACCAAGGCTATAGAACCCAATCTGTCCTGCAATTTAACCCATAGCTAAAAGGAAAAGAGACAGATTAATACCTTTCCCAAGGGTATTTGCACGTAAGTGAATGTAATGAATTTGACTGGAATTTGAACTTGGCTCTCCAATTTCTGTTACTAGGATAAATTAAAAAAAAAAATTAATGAGATGTCACCAAAAATGGATAATGGAATGTTAGTCGTCTTTGGACTGAGAAAGTGGTTTAGTAGAAATTCTGAGACTTATTTAAAATTATCTAGAATTTTAAAATAAGCACTTCAACCAGAAATAATCATTTTGTTTTAAAAAATATATAAATAAAAGAATTTTTTCACATTACTATAGAAATAATGAATATTATAATTACTTTTTTTTTATATTAGAAATATTGACAAAACAGGGGAGAGAGGATCTAGTTTGTAAATTGATCTCCCAAAAAAGGTAATAAAATATACACCTATTAAAAACTAAAAAACATTTTCTTGCATTTGTAATATATTCTTTTTTGATATATTAAAATGGATGCTGAATATTTCCTTATGTAACCCACCCTCTATTAGCCTATGGTTCACCAAAACTGCAAATAGCTCCTCGGCTGTCCAAAATGTTCACTATAGTTGATCGATGAATTGATTTCTTTAGCCCTTGTTCATTCTGCCCCACGTTGTGATTAATTGATCACAGACAGACCAAGATTTTGTTGTAAATATCCCGCTTTGGTTCCATCTGAACAGAGTCAAGGTGTACAGGAATAATAATAGAAAAAATATTACGATTTATCTCAAGTACATTATAAAATGATTTCATTAGTAGTGTACATGCAAGGTTGTCAATCTAAATTGTCCTGAAATCAGACGTGACATTTGGTTAAACTAATAAAGATTGGCTGGAGTATAGTTAACAGTTGATTCTCAGTAAGTCTGGCTCAAGGCTGATGTGTTGGAGTTATGCTTAGGCAGCAGTCACACATGGCCAAATCTCCATCCGTCTTCTCAGCCTGAATCTCAGATCTCTGTCTCTTTATGCATTCACTTTTATTGGCATCAACCCTGAACTGGTGCAAAATTGGGGGCGGGGTAAATTATCTTTCCAACTTAGTTGTCTTCCCCCTCTCTCGAATAATGGTTGTAGGCAGGTACCCTCTCCTTCTCCTCTGTTTTGCTTCCACAAAATTTTCTGGTTCCCTTTCTCAGTTGAATCATTTAACACTTCCGAATTGTTTTAGCCAAAATAAATTTTACCAAAAAACCAGATTTTTTGCCAAGTAACCTTTTTAACTGACACTTAGGGTTTTTACAGTTTCTTTCATTGCAGATAACAGTATATATATATAGGCTTGAATATTTGAGAGATCTTATGAGGAAAATATGCATCCTTCAGCAGTATTCAAACCTGCAACTCCTATAGACGTATGCCCGTCAATTGATCTGATTTGTGTTGACCACTTATATGGTTTAATTTGGGCTCATCTAACTACAGAACTTTTGGTGGTTTAGTGGGTGAACACATCAGATCAATTGATGGCTTTTTCTAAGTTTCAAAGACTCTGGCTTCAAATCCTGTGAGAAGATGCATATTTTCCAAACAAAATTTCTCAAATCTTCAGGCTGATAGATGTGTATATAAATACACTTTAATTATAAAAAACACAGCATATACTCAAATACAAGCTTCTAATAAAAATAATGTTTAAATAAATTAAAAATTTAATGAAATTGTTTTAAGCTGCTTGTATATTTATTACCAGGGTCACTTGTTCTCAGTAGATGAGATGAAGCCTAAGATCTTGTCTCATGCAGTACTTGGAAGCAGTAGCAAATCTGGGGGAAGAAAGAAAAACAAATCCACATTTGTTTTTCTTTGTTATCAGGAATTCACCATCTTATAGTTTAACAAAAAAATTACGTTATCTCTTGCAGATACATATGTACATATTTTAAGTGATAGTTGAACAAATTAAGCCAAGCATCTGGCCAATTTTTTTGGCCATTTCTCCCTTTTGGAAGTATTTGACAATGTTTCATTCAATTTCCATATTGATGGCTTTCATTTTCTATGAAGCACTGCCATCAGAAGAGGTTACATTATGCTTTGGAGCCATGATGAATGGTAATAAGTTTCCACAAACAACACAATTGAAAGAGAGTGAATGCACAACACTAATAGCATACAACTGGTAACTGAGCCACACCACCTTATGTACGAGACAAACAGCGTTAGTTGAAGCAAGATTAGTGGAGATTGCATTGTAACTACAAATCATCATAGGTTGAGACTGTCATAATTGGGGGCTTACTGTACAGGGAATCTTGAAATTTCTTTAACTTTTCATCAACCTGATGTCAGCAGCTTGAGCTGTACTTTTATCCTCTAAATTCTTGAATATAAGAAACTTCAAAGTGCCACATAGAATCTTCAAAACAGAAGTAAGTCAAGAACAAAAATCAGAATTTTATTTTTATTTTTGATCTTCTGTAGAATAAAACATCAAACAGTTGTTAAAAAGAAAAAAATATAATTCTTTAAATTTTTTTTCACTCAAAATTAACAGTAAATCTTACATTTCTTTTTATTCTTCAGTCACATCTTTATTTTATATAAAATCTTACAGCAATGGCCAAGGTCAGAAAGAGTTTTAAAATATACTGTAAAAATACATCCCAATTTTTCACAGATTTTCTTTTGGGAAATAGCAAAAAAAGAAAAAAACAAACAAGGTACCTGCAATATCAATAAGTCAAGTAATGGGCATGTATAACTGACCTAAAAGATTTTTCAAGAACAAAAGACAAATATAAAATTTTGTCCAAATGTTGAAGATGTCCTGATATAAATTATATTTCAAAATCAGTCAAGGCCTGATTAACTTTTAGTTACCTAATCAAACAGATGTGCATAAATTCTACTAAAAGAGACTATTTTGGATAATAGAATTGTCTGAAATGAAATATTTACCAAGCAGACAACTTCTCAGCCTTTTTAGCTTTCTGGCACAAACTTAATCTCAGTATCAGGGAAGCTTGTCTCTCCTTTTTTTTTTTTGGCTGAAGGGGGTTGAACTTTGCTTCTGATTCCATGTATTCATGGGACAACCACATTAAATTTGACCTTATTCCACATTTCATTCAAGTAAGCATTCAGATAAATACACAGGGGAAAAAATTCAGTGCTCATCTTCGTAGTACATTATGTGCATGCTTTTCTTTTGAGGTTGAAAGAATCAAGATAAATTGGATTCTTTTCTGGTGATTGATATTAAGCAGAAGAAAATCCAGATAATATATCAATAAAATTCAAGGTTTTAATCAAGTTAAATGAAAAATCTTTTAGCAGAATATGTTTATCTAACAAATAAACTTGCACAAAGCAGTCAATAGCTGGCAATTGTGTAAAAAAATTATTTAAATCAGAATTCAATTTTCCAGGTTTTAGATAAAATGAAATGTGGGAGTCAGAAAATAAAATTTTTCCTTTCTTTTGAAAGGAAAAAAAAACATGAATTACAGGTTGTTTTCCGAATTTTCAATAAAAAGGATCTTGAATTATTTACATGTGAAAAATATTGAAATGTCCACACCAGGAAGTTTCATCTCATAATGAATACAAATATGTGGTTTGTGTGAGTGTCTAGGATTGTCTTAAAAATTCTTACAGATTCAAGCAGAAGTGTGCATTCTGAGAAGAAAATAATTTTTTTTAATACTTCTGTACTTTAAATGGACATGACCTTTGTACTGATTGAGTTCATGAAGAGAACTATAAATCTAGCTCTAAAAGTGGTTCAGGTCACAATCATAAAGTTCCACTAGTACATTAATGCAAAACAATACCTTCTTCATATTCTACCAAGTGACTATTATCTAACTTGCTGAAATTGGTTTCAAAGATCAAATTAATGGAATAGTTTCCAGCTTCTACAGACAAGTACTCCCAACAAGGAACTTTCAGTCTGTGATTATTTAAAGCCAGAATATATTTTGGATTGTAGAAGGTTGCTTACTGTAGCCTGATGTCCCCAGGCAAACTCGCACCCCATCTAAGTACTGAACTTGACATTGCTTAACTTTAGTGATTGAATGAGGACCAAAGTTTTTAGCATAAATTGATTTGAGAATAGAAAACCATATTCAAGTACAGAAGATCAATAGGATGCAATAAAATTTGTTGCAGGAATGTTAAATTTGAAAGAGTAGAAAAGTTAAAAATTAATGAATGAAAGATTGATGGAGATGACAATGTAAAGAGGCCCAAATTAATGCAAAATCATTTTGGTTGGTAGGACATTGTGATAAACATTTCTATGGACAAAATCTCTTTTGAGTTTATTTATAAGTCAATAAATTAAGAATAATGCTGCACTTAATTTGTTTTGTTTGTTTTGCAAAATACAACCTGCCACCTTCCAAACAATTTATCAAGATTTAAACAGATTTAAGCTGACACTTACACAATACATTAATAATATAACCTGAAAATTAATACTAGATTTACTGCAGAATTATTGAACTTCAGAATAAAAAAGACGAAGTATAGAAGTTGCAAGACTGATTTTAACATCCACTTGTAGTCAGGATGCTTCAAGATTCAGATCATGTTCGACTATTAGAAACATTTACCTTGCACAAGGAGATTGTCTGTAAGAGAGTAGCGGCCCCGAGTCATACTAGTAGTACATGGAAAGTGGTTAGTGACTTGAAATATTAAGAGACTTCATAACAGAGTGAAGGAGTAAACATATTACAAGAAAAATGAGAAAGTGATTAATTGAATTGGGTTCTGATAATAAAAAAATGTTTGGTTGAAACATGTTTATACTTATAGGAATGACCTCAGAAGAATTTGAATTCATATTAAACTAAGTAGCAAACCTTGGTCTGGCAACAATTATGATTAATTAGCTTCTCAAACAAAGAATCTTTTGTTATTTAATCCAGATGGCCATCTCCAAAGTGCTTTTAAATTCTGGTCTGGATATTTGAGCTAATGAAATATATATTGAAGTTGACATAAATATGCAAGAGAAGTTGCTAACAAAAACAAACACTAAAGTTACTGAAAATCTTGTGAACTTTTGACAAACTTAATTATATCATGCCAGCTTTCTTGGGATTATGGAGTTGGGCCAGAGTGTCAGTTATGATGAAGTTGACTAAATCTTATTTAGTTTGAGCTGAAACTCTTCCAAGGATGACCAAGTATTTTATGGGTTTAAGGGAATATTTTTAAACCAAACATTTTTTTATCAGACTTCAATCTGATTAACCACTCTCCCATATTTTTCTTCTAATATTTTAACTACTTTATTCAGAATGATCAAGTCTCTCAATACCCTATGTCACTTAACACATTTCATGCATGAATATAACTCAACCAGGGCCATTGCTTGGTTACATATTCACATTGACAAAGAATTAGACAAGAGTGTGAAGAAACCCAGTGTGTTGCATTCAAGAAATCTGCTAATATAATACTTTTGCTTTGCTATGTGAAAATTTACCATATTTTATGATAAAATCAGATGAGATTGGAAGTGAGTAAAGATCTCAAAAATTTTGGAAGTAAATTTACAAAATGGGACTTGATTATTTGGAGAGTTATATATATATATATATATATATATATATATACACACACACACACACACACATTCTTAAACCCTGACTGAGCACTCTGGAAGAATGGTAGACTTTGAAAAAGAGTAGCTACTTGAGCATCTACGCATTGTTCATTCAGTAATGAATTGGAACACTCTTAGCTACTGGTGTATGTTTACATGGTATATCACATGCTAAAAGTCTGCCTCCTTTTACCGAGCACCCATAGCTCAGAGGTAGAATCGCTGACTGATGTCAATTCAGTCAGGTTTCAATCCTGGCTAAAAGCAATCGGATGTTCAACCATACTGATGAGCTGTGATACAGCGAAACAGATCTATCTGCGGATATATATATATTTTCAGAAAATAAGTGGGGGATAAATTTTAAATTAAAACTAGAAATTGAATTGTTTCTTCTTTCAGAGTTGGGAAGCTAGCGAAGAAGAGGTTGAATATCACAGCCATCAACCTTGATGCTACACACTGGTCAAAATTTATAAATCTATAACAAAAGGGGCCTTTTTAAGCTTGTGGCCACTGAAGTATTTTCACAGGAGCTTCAGGATTCACTGAAAAATGACACAAAACTGGAGCTGCATCATCTCTCTTCACATTATCAGAATGCTGAAAGGGCAGTTAAATTAACTTACAGACAGAATCTTACACTGTCAAATTAGGTCTAAAAGTACTTGCACAGAAAAGTTTGTTAATTGTTTAAATATTTCATTTGAATTCATTTTTATGTATTATACTTTTTATTTAAGAAAATAGTAAAAACTTTTTGGGGATATATTGCGAAAATAGCACAATTTTTTTTTTTTTAAACAAAACTTACGAAAATAAGAAGCTTTTAATACATCTTTGATTAAGTTTTTACAAATAGGGATGAAAGATTTGATGCCAATTCTTATGCCCTTAAGCAAACCATAACTAAAGCAATTTTTACTTTGGACAAAGTCAATTTAAAAAGAAACTGTAAAAGCAACCTATCTTCATGAGCAGCCACTAAAAAAGTTTTGCAACAAGGATGAAGTGAATTACTAGTAAATCGTATTTCTAAACAACTTATTGTTACAAAAACTGTATATGCAGGTGGTGTAATGGTTAGAGCATGGGTTCTTAACCAAGGGAGATTCCTCCTGAGTCAGATTGGGGGGAATTTTTTTTTTTTTGCTGAATTCAGAGCCTATCATGAGTTAAAAAAACAAAAACATTTCCTCTATAAAAGAATGCTTGTAAGTATATACCTGCTAACATGATTTTCAGTATGCTTATTATTTGAAATGCACCCTTTTTTTTACATTGTTGTCAAGTCAGGAATAACATTTGGACCTATGGTAAAAAGTCTGCATTGGGCAGAAAAAATGATACTTACTTGATTAAAGTATCAGAATGAGAAATCACCTAGCCAAGTTCAAATTCCAGTTAAGACCGTTACTCACTTTTGCACAAATATCCTTGGGAAAGACATGAATTCATCTATTTTCTCAGCTGTGGGTTAAGTAGTAGTGCAGATTGGATTCTATAGCCATGGTTGGCAACCAGTATAGAAGAAAAATAACTGAATTCAGAACTGTATATGGTCCTGGTGCAGTGCACACTTGAACTGTAACTAAGGACTGCTCAGCACAGTTGCAATATATAAGTTTGGCTCTGGGAATGTTGAAGAAACACAAACAGGCTTGAGCAGATGAGCATGCTCAGAAATGAGCAGCCATAAAGAAGAACTGAAATAACAGATTTTCAGTGTACCTCCAAATCAAAATAACTTTGATGATAATCAAAAACCATTTCTTATAAACAAAACATTAAAATATCTCTTAATAACTTGTTACTTTTCTTATAATGTATATTTTTACTGCTCACAAATAAAATCTTACCCACCAGCAAAAAAACATTTTACTAATTGAAAATTTCAAACCAAGTGAGTAGTTGAACAAGGTCTATGGCAGTAGAGTATATAGAAAATTTTTTTTTTAAGAATGGTTACTCAAAGGTTGATATCTCCAGTTTTATAGTAATAAACAAATGATTTCAGCCATTTTTCACCTGGTTTGAGAAAGATAACAAAATATTAAAAAATAAGAACATACTAAAATTCACTGTTACATGGATTTCAAAAGTTGATATTTTTCAGCAAAATAATTGTGAGGTAATATGTGTTTTTTGCCATTATTTCACCAAGTTAGATACACAAAGCTTTTTTTTTTTAAATTATTAGAAATCAAATAAATAGATGGAACTAAAATTAGGCAAATTTTGAATCATGAATTCAGCTATCATCTAACTGTAACCCTCTCACTACCGTATTGCTCTTCAGGTACCTTCAAACCACACTGGTTACCGTCCAGCTGACTCCATGTTACTGGTATTGTGATGATGAACATAGTTCTACTCAATCTAGCTGGTTTCATCTCTTTCACAACCACTCACACCCTTGCCACATTATGTTTTTGGTCTCAGAGGGTGAGAAGATCACTGATGAAATAAACTTATGTGAAGAATAGGTCAATGGCTAGGAGCTACACAAAAAAATAATTTGGTTATTTTCTACCCTTAGCATCAACCTTTTCCTAAAATTCCATATTTTCAAAATGTGTTTACTTGAGTAATTTTCCAAGTTTAAGAGTTGCCCAGCTCCCTTTTGAGAGTGGTTAGAGGAAACAAGCTGCCTTAAATTCCCTTCACACAGTGGTGCCAACCTCTACTCCTTTCTCCCAGTTGCTCAACATCCAACCTCAAGTCATTTCCATTTTTTATTGGATGTCTAAACTTTAGAATGTGTAGGCAAAAATGGGATTAATATTTTTTTATCAGCTTGTCTCACTGTGTTTAAGGTGATTTCTCAAAGCCAGGAACTTGGCCATATTCTTAGAAAACTGGAGCCAAAACAGATGGCTCCTGCTAGCTGAATCTCAAGAATTGTTTTGTTCATCTAACAATTGTTATAAGCAAGAAAGAGAAAAAAAATCCTAATATCTTTAGTATTAAAAAAAAAAAATTTCTTTCTTTGTTTATGTGTTTGTTGGTCAGTAAAACTACATATTTTGCCTATGCCTTGGACACCAGTCACTCTAAGTTAACCAGAGAAAATCCAGATGTCACTTACCAGCCAATTCTCAGAAATTTTACTTTCAGTTTATTTTCCTTTTTAATCGACTGACCTCTCAAAAGAATGCAACTCAATCCTTTCATACTCTTCGTACTTTTCCCCGCTTTTTTTTCTTTTCCCTAGTGCCACAGAACTAAATTTTTTTTTTCTGCTTTCAAAAATGAATAAAATTAAAATCTTTTTTTTTTTTATTGCAGCAGTTGCGGATTTTGATCAAGAACATTAAACACAAGTTGTCAAACAATTATAAGCAAGTAAATTTTTCTGCTGCTGGCTTAGTTTCTACAGTTAGCAAAATACTCAACATAAAAAAAAGGTTAAATAGCAATTTTTCTCCCCATTTTTAAAGCATTTAGGCAAAATGGCAAACACTAGAAATTTTCCCTGTTCATTTGGCCAACAATGATTAAGGTTGCATATAATTAAAAAAAAATGCTTAATTTTTACCATGTATTCGAGGGATAGCACTTTGCATTCCTTAAAATTGTTTTCATATTTAATAAATACAACACTGTAATCTTGTAAATAAATCTATCTATTAAATAATGCGCAACAAGTTTGTTATTAAATTTTAAACAAAATACTATTTTTGGAATAATAGATATTGCTTAAAGAGAATAAATTAAGAACACTGACAAAAGAAAAAAATTATCCTTTTCACAAAGATTTTTCTTTATTGGGTCTGTCTAGTGACATTAACCTTATATGGGTTGAGCTGGTTTCTTCCCTATAAGTTTCATGAGACTCAGTCCTCAACTGCATGTGGTGTGAAGATTTTTTCCTGCAGTAATAGGTTGTTAATTCTTACTGCAGTAAACTGGTTGCCAACCAAGGCTATAGAACCCAGTCTGTCCTGCTATTTAGCCTTAGCTGAGTTGAGAAGATATACCTTTCCTAAGGATATTAGCTTGTAAGTGAATGTAATGAATTCAACTGGAATTTGAACTTGAATATCTGATTCCCCAGTCTGAGCTGCTATGCAAAACTTCACCATGCCTCTATCTATAGTTCTAATATTTTTTCAAATATTGTATTAGGCAAAATTGGTATATGTAGAGTTAGCCCCTTTGAAAATATTTATTTAAAAAAAAAAAAAAATGCACTTAAGCCCTTTTAACACCACCCCAACAATATAAATTATTACTCTTTGGATTCTCAAAATAGGATTTTAATGTCCCCAAAACAACACTTATTCAACTGTGATTGGGCAACCTATACAGAAGAAGAAAGTGTGATCTTAACTTGATACCAGGTGTTTTTGTTCAGTGGCCAGTAGATGGGGTTTTCTGGATGGCATCTCTTTGACCAAAAAAAGCAAGTGAGGTTGAGTAACAACAAACCAGACACTGATTATCTTTGGTTGCTAGTCTATATTAATGGTTACACTTCTTTTGTTAATAAATCATTTCACTCCAGGCAAGATGGAACTGGCACAAGTGCACAGGGGGTTACAAAAAGACTTGGGTACAGGGGATATTGAAGAAATGATAAATGATGAACAGGTTTCAAGAAGATTGAAGAAGGCAATTGACATTGCATTTAAATTTGTAGCTATCAGGGAAATAAGTAAACAGAAGGGAGTTTCACAGGCAAGACGTGTGAGAAAAGAAACAGTTTGAGTAGAAGTGGTGGTTGCATTTAACTATTTCAATGGTAAAAAGGTGGTACCTAGATACCAATGTAACATGTTTAAATTCACATAGATCAGGGGGGCCAGTTCTGACCCACTCTTGGTGGGGTAAAGACTGTCCTTTGTTTAGTGCCGACATTATCTATTCATATTACCAACCGCCTATCAAGATCAATTAGTATAGCTGATGTATAAAAATAATGAAATGAATTATCCCCTACCCACTTAGCCACCCAAGCAGCACAAGCAAATCCCTGAATAAAATGCCTACAATTAGAAACGGTCTGAGTTCTTATTTCTCAGAATGCCATTTGTTTTTATCTTTTGTTTGCTTGTGAACGTGCAGTGGGCTTTTCTTAGTTTTGAGTGAACAATTTTGGGAATTCACTGGCCGGGTTGAAAGTCACACTGTAAGTTTACATATATTTTTTTAATCAATTCACCCCCAGCAAAGTGATAAAGCCACTAAGCTGCAAGAGGTTAATGAGAAAATGTCATTGAAGAAAAAAGACAATAAGAGAACATGATTTTGGAAAACACAAGATAGCCATTGATATTGCATTTAAATTTTTTGTAGATCATAGGGAAGCCAAAAGAGAGTTCCACAAGAAAAGACATTGTGTCTTTGTTGCTCTACCATAAGATTATGCCTTTTAAATTTAGCTTGATCATGACTTTCATATTTATTTGCAGATACATCTCTGAGAACATTACAGAACATTAAAAGTCTTCTTACCAAAAGTACAGCTACAAAGATTGATTTTGTTTTTCTAACAGATCTACTGTAAGATTCTTTATTCCTCATTAAAATCTTGCCCTTCAAGTATAAATGAAAGATGAGAAAAGACTAACTTTTACTGACCATTGTATATAAAAGAATGTTACGGTAAACATTGTGCTTATGAAATGTAATTCCTTGAATAAAGAAGATGAATATTTGCATGTAAAAAATAAAAAATATACCAGGTAAAAATTGTTTAAGAGAAGTATACTGCAAGATGAAATTTCTTCCTGGAAAAGGCCCTCAAAAATCAATGTGTCCTAGGACCTTGTAGAAGAGTTTACCAATGAGATTTAAGCTGTTATGAACCACAGTCATATCAGACAATTATCATCATTCATATATAATAAATACTATATATCCTGTTAGTATCATATCATATAGCTTTTATTTTTGAGTCTTGATGATAAACAGTAGGCAGCTTCCTACTGATAATGCAAGTCATTTGTTCATGTAGGCATACTGCATGGCATCTTCACAAACCCCAACCACATCATACGACAGTTATGTTTCATTTGTACAAGAATACCAGTCTTATTATTACACTTTGTACTATTGAAACAAACCAGTTAGCTCAAAAGGCCTACCATTAATTACAAATGTACTGTCAGTAACCAGTACCAACTATCCACTATGTTTGTTTACGCTACTAAATCCTCAAAAATGTATTTTTCCAAATACCTAGCTAATTTAGAATCTTACTACATGGGAAATATGGTACTTACAAAAAGTACAATAACACAAAAAATATCATGACAACATATATAAAAAAAATTTGTATGTGCTGTGTTCTCTCAGGATGTAGACAATCATGGCTCTTCACAATTTGCTTTCCCATCACCATGAATATATTTTTCATTGAACTATGACTTTCCAGCCCTACCAAACCCAGGGATTAAACACACAACTGCCACTGAACCTGATATGATTTAACTAAAGCTTTAATCTACTTGGCCATACATATCTCGGATAAGCTCAGGTTGAAATCTAAGTATACAGTATACTCATCTTTCAACACTAGCCTGTCCAAAATGTAAATATAATTCTATTTCCTGTAGTCATGATTAGTTAAGCTAGACACAAATGCAAACTGAACAACAAAGAAACAATCATTTCCAACATGCACATATGTTGATCGCGAGTCTCAGAAGTACTAAATGTACTGTAGATATAGCAGCAGCAGCGTGTCTTGGGCAATATTGCTTGATAGAGTCTAACCTTGTCCAACTGGTTTGAATTGAGAATTTTCCTTCTAGACTGGCTGCCAACCAACACTATAGAGCCTAAGCTGTCTTGCTATTTACCCATAGTGGTGGAGGAAGAAAAGATTGATTCATATCTTTTCCAAGGGGCTTAAAAGGGCAAATATTGATAAATGCGTCCACAAAAAGATGGCATGTCAAAAGAATGATCCCTCATGACACCACTTTTTCTTTTTTTAACTACCTTTACTTTTTGACAATGTTTGTTTGAAAAAGTATTGATTAGAGTAAAACAAACACATGATCTAAGTGAATTTATTTTGTTCTTGAGAATTTACAACAAAAGTAGTAAACACTATTAGATAGTTTTATAATGTTGTAAATAGACAAATACAATATTTACCAATTTAGAAAATAAATGTGAAAATTTTTTTATTCATAAATTTATAAACACTTATTAAATTATTGAAATATGTAAACCAATTAGAAGAAAATCCTTATTTAACATTTTATAAAGTTCAAATAATTGTCTATTAGTTGATGATTCTAATAAATGACAGTGTTTTCAAGAACTTTCACATGCTTTGGTTTTGTTACAATTCTAATAATCAGTTTAACATTTAATAAACATTGCCAAGGAGTGAAGGTAGTTAAAAAAAAATGTAGTGACATGAGGGAAACTATTCTTTTGAAAACCCATTTTATTGTGAGCACATTTATTCAGGTTTGTCCTGAAGTGAATTTAATGAAATCAACTGCAATTCAAACTCTGCTCTCCAATTTCTCATTCGGCACTTCTATCCATTATAATACCCACATATTTATTAGTGGCTATTGAAAAGTTCTGAGCTGGACACACTTTTTAATACCTGAACAAACACTATATTTTTGTTCTTGGTAAGGCTGTGAATATCTTAGCAGGTGCTCCTATTAAATACCAAAAATAATTCATGATGCTGATGAAGATAATGTGAAACTGTAAATAATATAAAGAATTAATAAGTGTACAACTGTCAACTACACCCTTGTGCAAATTAACTGAAACAATGCCTTTAGTTTCCTTTCTTTTATTATACGGTCAGTTTTAGACCCACTAGAGTGACAGGGGATAATCGATTTCTATTTTTTTCCTCAAATTAGCCAAGTTGCTGTGGGGTGCAGTAATATGACACTATTTTGGGGGTATATGATAAAATTTGTTTGGCCTTGAAAAATATTGCTCCATCTGTGATTGCATCAGATTTTTATCACACCCCAGACACTTGTCTTGATTGTTAATTAATTGTCCTACAACTATTGTCTGCAATGGATTATTGTAACACTACACAAACTGGCAAGACTTACAGAAAGAGTGGATATTGTTGGTGCCAGCCTTTCAACTGTCACTCATGTCATCAAGGCAAAGAAACAAATCCATCAGTCCAAAATGTAAAAGAAAATGCAGTTAGAAGAGAAAAACAATGCCAAAAAACAACATATACATGATCAGAGAAAGTGTGAAAAAAACCTAAGAAGACATTTGTTTTGTTTCAATTAATTTACACAAGGGTACATCACAGGCATTACAGAAATTTCTATTTCTTAATAAATCAATTTTACTTCTAATAAAGAAAAAACATGAATATTATAGAGGAACCATAAAATTCTGGGGGTTTTATATTCTTCATACATATTTTACAAAGTAACATTGTTGATTTTAGCCTTCACCACAACAAATCAAAGTAAATGTTTACAATCTTTAAATTAGAAAAAAAAAAAAAAAAAAAAAAACAGAGCAATGAGTAAATATCCAAGAAAATGCATTAGTATTATTAATGAAGCAAGAAATTCAGTCAGCTAGTTGTATTTATTAAACAGTATGTTATATATTTTTGTGTACCAACATAAACATTCAAGAAATCTGATTGAAAAAAAAAACAAAAAAACAAACAAACACACACACTCCATACCAAGACTTGAACCTGCATCTCCCAGGGCTGGGAAAATAGTCATTGGATCCAGCAAGCTTTAGACTTTCCATCAATGGTCAAGCAAAGATGAATAGTGATTTTAAATGTAAATTTTTCCCTGACTCTTGAAAAAAAAAAAAAAAAATTAACTGCTCATACATAATAATAAATGATGGTTACTAATCAAATTACATTTCACAGTTCATATTTACTTTTTAAAAGTGCTCAATACAAAAGTAGAGCATAAATATATGGTTATAATAATAATAATAATAATTATAGCATACTGCAAATTAATAGCTATAAAGCTTCAGCGTTAAAACATCATTATCAGGTAGTAAAATGTGGTTAATTTATTTTCTAATATATATATATATATATATATATAGATAGAAAAGGAGATTTAAAAAATATAAAATAAATAAAAACATAATAAAGATGTCAGCCAATGAGATGAATTAAGTAGGGTGGGAGGTTATAACATTTTAAAGAATGGTGTGTTTCAATGTTTTGCCACTGAAAGACAGACATAAAATAGTTTAAACCAAAGAAAAAGATAAAGTAGAAAAGATAAAAAAAGAAGAGACAAGATAGAAGAGGAAAAAAAAGGGAAAGATTAGCAAAGAAAAATTCAAATGTTAGAAAAGATACAATAAATTAAAATAAAGTAAATATGAGAAAATAAAATCAAAACCAGCATAAAAGATAATAAAACATAAAAATCAAATATTAAAATATAAATAAAGATAAATTCTTAAGGGGAATTGTTCATAAGTACAAATAAAAGAATAATAGTCATTTTAAAACTTGCCAGTTCAAAAAGCTAATTTTTTTTAAGTTATAAAATGAGCAATTAGTGAAAATACTGAGATAAATTTGAGATAATTTCAAATATATTGAAGAGTATGGAAGATTCTATAGTTGCAAAAATTAGTTATTTCATTAGGTTGGTTCAGTAAGTCAGTTTTTAAGATTTTTATGATATGGATTAAAACATTTAAACACTACTGTCTATGAGTCATACACACACCATTTTTTAAAATGTTATAACCTTCCACCCCAACCTAATTCATATTATTGGGTAACCTCTTTATTTTTGTTTTATTTTATATTTTTAAAAATCTACTTATCTATAGATATGTTACAAAATCAATTAAACACATTTTACTACTTGATGATAGCGTTTTCACACCAAAACTTTATAGCTATAGATTTGCAGTATGTTATAATAAGAATAATAATTACCATATATATATATATATATATATATATATATATAAAAACAGTTTCATAAGAGAAAATAAACCAACAAAAATCAAATGCTGATCATATTTAAATCTGGAGACATACACATGAGTTGTACAAATATTTTACTGAGTTAGAAAAGCTAATCATAAAAAAGAAGGTCTAGTTAGACAATAGACAGCAAATTAGTCAAATTAAATTCAGACTTTACAAAGCTTTATAAGATTTAGCATGTTATTTCAGAGAAAATATTTAGGTAAGGTGATGTGTCAAGTATGAAAATCATTTCAAAATCAAACATATACCCATCTGGTTAACATCTATTTAACATGAGAAAGAAAGCACAAAACTCAAACTAAATTCCTTTTTTGAATAGAAAAATGCTGAGTTGATGTAAAAACAATCAAAATTAAAAAAGATTTGATTTTTTTCTTTCATTCATCATCAGATGTATGAAGTGTGACTTCAGTAAAGATGAAAATTCACAGTAAAGCAAAAAGTAGACATTTTAGACCTTTATCCTCACAAAACAAAGAAAAAAATGTCTCAAAAGGATGGTTTTTCCATTGATGCCACTATTATTTTAATTACCTTCACTCCTCAGCGATGTTTATTATTTTAAAAAGTGATGATTAAAATTAGAATAAAATCTAAACACATGAAAGTGAATATGTAGATTTTCTTTGTTCCTGAAACTGACAACAAAATGAAACATTATTAAAATGTTTATTCACACAAGTATAATGTTTATTGAAATGGTTGTCAAATTGTTAGCTATTTGTCAATTGATTTGAACTTAAAATGATAAATACTAAGAATTTCTTTACTATTTGTTCATATATTTTAATACTTTAGTGAATGTTTATATATTTATGAATAAAAAACTGTTTTAATATTTCTTCATAAATGATAAATAGTCATTGTATTAGTTTTAATTGTAGCAAATATAAATTCATTCTTGTAAAGAAACAATATAATAAATAGTATTTAATATCTTTGTTGTAAATTCTTACATACAAAAAAATGTACAGTTTCACCTTCATATGTTTAGGTTTTATTACAATTCTGATTGTTGCTTTTTAAAACAAACGTTGCCAAGGCATAAAGATAGTTAAATATTAGAAAAAAAACATCCTTTTGACACTTTTTTGCCCAAAAAGTTTTCTCCAATATTAAATTGTAGTTTGTAATGATTAACACTAATAATGGCAAGGTTTCTGTTGTGTCCCATTAATTATGGCTTGTGTGAAATGATACACCCACTTGTTTCAAAGCATATATATATTTTTTCTAATAGACAATTCAAACATGATCTCTGTAAAAAGGAGCAACTTTAAATGTTAAAGAACTTCTCTCAAAGAAAGCATAACAATAATAAAGCCTTCAAGAAATTTAACAAAATTTGTGTTTTAATTCCACAAAAGAGGCAGTGAACATCCTATAAATTACCAGTTAGTAAATAGCTTTTTTAATTAACAAAAAATAGGTAATTAGATTGGTGTTACTGAGTCTCAATATCTACTCACAATAAATATTTGACTACCTTTACCAAAATAATGTATCAAGTATTCCTAAGCAAATTCCATTTTTTTTCATTATTGGCTGAAAAGCAGCAAAAATGAACAAAGGAAATTCCAGAAAAAATAATTACAAAGTCAAACTCCATGGAAAATTATGATTCACTCACTTGAGAATATTTCTGTCTCAGTGTGTTTTTTCATGTGTATTTCCAAATGAGAAGTGTCTGAAAATGCTGATTGACATACAGTACAAGAATGTAGTTTATTTCCTGTGTGGATTAGCATGTGCTTTTTTAAACAGGAACTCTGTGAAAATGCTGATCCACAGATGATGCAAGAGTAAGGTTTTTCTCCAGTGTGTTTTCGCATGTGTACTTTCAAAACGGAATGCTGTGAAAAGGATGTGTCACACATAGGACAAGAAATTGGTTTCTCTCCAGTATGTGTTCGCATGTGCACTTTTAAACTGGATTTCTGCACAAATTCAAATCCACATATTTCACAAAAATAAGATTTTTCTCCTGTGTGTGTTTGCATATGTTTTTTCACATATGAACTTTCTGAAAATGATGAACCACAAACATTGCATGAGTAAGGTTTCTCTCCAGTATGTGTTCGCATATGTCTATCCAAATTTGTCTTCCGTGCAAATGCTGATCCACACACTTTACAAGAAAATGGTCTTTCTTTGTTGTGTATTAACTTGTGTCTCCTCAAAAGTGAACTCCGTGCAAATGCTGATTTGCACACATCACAAGAAAATGGTTTCTCTCCAGTATGTGAACGTTTGTGTTCTGTTAAAGAAGAACTGTGTGCAAATGATGATCCACACACTTTACAAGTAAATGGTTTCTCTCCTGTATGTGTTCGCATATGGGTTTTTAAATAAGAACTTCTTGAAAATGTTGATTCACAGTGTTTGCAGGAATAAGGTTTTTCTCCAGTGTGTATTCGCATATGAGCAGTTAAAATTGAATTTTCTGAACATTTTAACCCACACACTATGCAAGAATATGGTGTATCTCCAGTGTGTGTTCGCATATGTCTTTTTAAACTGGTATTGGTTGAAAATGCTGTGCCACACACTTGACAAGAAAATGGTTTCTCTCCTGTGTGTATTCGCATATGGTCCTTTAAAAGAGAGTTCTGTGAAAATTTAGATCCACATACTTCGCAATAATGTGATTTCTCTCCTGTGTGTACTAGTATGTGTCTTTTCAAATGGGAAGCATTTGAAAATTTTGATCCACAGAGTGAACATGAATGAGGTTTCTCTCCAGTATGTATACGCATGTGTCTTTTTAAATTAGAATTCTGTGAAAATGCTGATCCACACTGTTCACAAGAATATGGTTTCTTTCCAGTGTGTTTATGCATATGAGCTTTTAAATTGGATTTTTCTGAAAATGATAATTCACACTTATCACAAGAAAATGGTTTCTCTCCAGTGTGTGTTCGCATATGTCCTTTCAAAATGTAACTCTCTGAAAATGCAGATCCACAAACTTCACATGAATATGGTTTCTCTCCAGTGTGTGTTCGCATATGCCTTTTCAGATCTGAATTACTTGTAAATGCTGATCCACACACTACACAAGAATATGGTTTTTCTCCTGTATGTATTCGCATGTGTCTTTTTAGAGAGGACTTATCTGAAAATTTTGATTCGCACTTTTCACAAGAAAATGGTTTCTCTCTAGTGTGTTTTTCCATGTTTTCCAAATTTAATATATATTATGAAGTTAAATTATAATTCATAGTATTTGCAAAAAGCTTGTCTCCACAAGTACTTTGAAATTAAAATCCTGTACAAATACGGATTCATACATTTAACATGATCGTTTCAGGTGAACATAAAAATGGAAATTGAGGAACACTGACTTTGGAAGAATATTTGTCTTTTTTGTGCCTGTATGTGATGGTCTGTCAAAATGTATACTCACAGTTTGCAAGAATAAACTTCAGCATGTGTTTGTATACACGTTATTAAATCTAAAAATTTTTGTTCACCCATAAAATTGAGATCTGTGAATGAAGAAGAAATATTATTAAAGAAAACAGGAGACTCATGCATTATCTGCAGCTAAACTACAATAACAGATTGAGGTCTTATTGAAATGTTCAATAAATATAACTGAATATAAAAATATTGATTACATTAACATTTACCTAACAAATATACTTCTATCAAATATTCTATCATCTTACAAAAAAAAAAATCCTGAATGAAACAAGAGATAAATGGTTTTTTAACACTGCAAGAATTTATTTTATATAAACATGTCAGTCTCTCTAGTGCTTCTAACAATTATAATTCTTCATTACAAAATGTCATTTTATAATTTCAAACAACAATTAAAAGTTACTGTTTTTAATTTTTATTGGTATTTTAATCAAATATCTTGACAGAGATTTAAATTTTAAATTTATGTCCCTTGTAATTTTCGCTAAGCAATAAATTGTTACTTTTGAATATTTTATATACATGTAAATACTTTATATATATATATATAGTATTTACACCTATATATATATATATAGTATTTATATATATATATATATATATAAATACTATATATAGTGTAAATATATATATATATATATAGTGTAAATACTATATATATATATATAAATACTATATATATATATGTAAATACTATATATATATATAAATATATATATATATATATAGTGTAAATATATATATATATATAGTAAATATTATATATATATATATAAATATTATATATATATATATATATATATATATATATATATAAATAATATATATATATAGTAATATTTATATATATATATAGTGTAAATATTATATATATATATGTAAATACTATATATATATATAGTGTAAATACTATATATATATATATAGTGTAAATACTATATATATATATATATATATATATATATATAGTAAATATTATATATATATATATAGTGTAAATACTATATATATATATAGTGTAAACAATATATATATATATAGTGTAAATACTATATATATATATATATATATATATATATAGTGTAAATACTATATATATATATATAGTGTAAATACTATATATATATATATAGTGTAAATACTATATATATATATAGTGTAAATATTATATATATATATATATATAGTGTAAATACTATATATATATATATAGTGTAAATACTATATATATATATAGTGTAAATACTATATATATATATATATAGTGTAAATACTTATATATATATAGTGTAAATACTATATATATATATATAGTGTAAATACTATATATATATATATATATATATATATATATATATATATATATATATATATATATATATATATATATATATATATATATATATATATATATATATATATATATATATATATATATATATATATATATATGGTATTTACACTCCTCACACCCTAATTGAGCACTCTGGAAGAGTGAGAGACTTTGAAAACAGCAGCTACTCCAGCATATACGCATTGCTCATTCAACAATGAATTAGAGCACTCTAGCTACTGGGTATGTATAATGATATGCTTGCTAAAAAGTCTGCCTTCTATTACCGAATGCTCGTGGCCCAGAGGTAGAATCACCAACTGACACCAATTTGGTCGGGTTTCAATCCTGGGTTAGGAAGTGATCAGAGTCTAACCATATTGATGAGCCGTGATAGAGCAAAACAGATCTGTCTGCAGATGACTATAGTATATATATATATATATATATATATATATATATATATATATATATATATATAGAGAGAGAGAGAGAGAGAGAGAGAGAGAGAGATGTCCCAAACTGGCTAGTTTACACCACAAAAATGGATCAAAATATTAAAAATTTCACTATCATAAGTATTTTAAAGTTATTTTGATAAAACTGGTATGTAAAGGAAATTTAATGCTTCCTGTTTATAAAGATACAATTCTTTCTCTTGTCATTATTAGTATAAATGCGAAGTCTCTTTAAATGAGGTCACGTTTCAGTGACAGGCACTTTTTTTTTGCATTTTAAAATAAAAATTTTATGCTTATGCTTTGAAATTTGTTGCATTCAGAGTTGTGTGTTCCTTTGCATATCAAAATAGGTCCATCTTAAAGAAAAGAGGACACATCAATTTGGTAGACTTAAAATAAAATTGAAGGTTCTTTTTCAGAAAGAAAATTTCCAAGCTGAATATTTTAATGGATGAAATACCAGAGAACTTCACTTCTTAAAAAATGAAAATAACACCTCAGAGAGCAATGTTTCGTTTTAAATAATCAATTGGTTTCATATAATTACATCCATTCAACTTAAAGTGTGAACAAATATAAAAAGTAGGCATTTTTGAAATCTGAATTCGCCGACCAATATAACCAGAGCTTTTAAATTCAACTTGTTTCATTGATGGAAAGTTCACAGTTTCTAGGTGAGTTTCAAATCTTTTTCTTACATTTTTTGTTTATTTTAAAGTAAATTATTTATTATGTAACTAAATAAACACTAAAAATAAACTAGTAATGCATATTTTAAGTAAATTTTACACATTTGTGAGGTGAAATCGGACAAGATAAATAGAATAAGTAAAGTACAAGTAGAAAAAAGTGTCTTTAACATGTTTCACTTTAATAAGCTTTTTCAGATATATGTTACAACACATTTGTCCACAAAAGAGAAGTTTTTAACTTGTGTACATAAAATAGAATACTGATATGAAATTATTTTAACATACATCTTGTATTTGTCAATGGAAAAAACAAACAGGAAAATTTGTGTATGCAAAAATTTGAAGCAAAGTATTGCAATTTAAAAATGCATTTATAAATTTAACATTTGTGTAAACAATATTGTAATTTTAAAAATGTCAATTTATTATAAAATAACTACATTTTTATATTTACTCATCATTAAATAATTTCTGGGATTAACTTCTAATTTTATGAATTAAATTGAAACTTTATGTAAAATATTTGTAATTAAATCCGATACATTTTATATAAAATTAAATAAAAGAATATATTTTTCAGTTGAACTACTATTGTGGGTCTGCAAAAAATTAAATTATTATTTCATTTTAATTTTTGAATGAATATATTTCATAGAAAGTATTTTTTTATTTTTTACCAAATTTGGTTTTTACAAATTAATTAATTTTTGGTAATTAGTAAATATTTTTTTAAAATTGAAAATAAGTTTTCATTTGATGGTAATTTTTTACTTGTAAGCATATTTTTAAGTAAATTTTAACCCCTAAATTCAACAATAACAATTCAAGAGCACTTGAAAAAGAATATATTTTGAAAATATTTTAATTATTTCTTTTTTATATGAATTTTCAATTGTATTTTTCTTTTATTCCATTCCTGGAGACTACTTTAATTAGGTTCTTAAAATTTAAATGTACACATGATGAATATTTAAAATCTGTTCAGTGGATAATCAAGTAAACGTCCTGAGAAATTGTAAATGGAAGAGGTAAGCCAAAGAAGACCCCAAATTCCTTGCAATGTACAAAAACAGTTGCTAAGTAAACACTGATGAAAAGAAAATGGAAATCAGTGTGTTTGCATTAAGTGGGGAGTGTTTAATAGATTGACAATAACACCCAGTAATCAGATTGCAGTTCTGGTGAGGTCTCATCTATTTTAGTTAGCCCAACTTTTGCATCTTTTATGGTTTTAAGAACCATGAGGTGAATAAGAAAAATGCTTAAATAGCCAAAGAGCTCACAGGTTTAGTGGATGATTTAACAAGAAAAAAAATTGTTTTTTTTTTTTTCTTTAAACAAAGACTTTGTTAGGGAGCACTCATTTTTCTTTTGTGATACAACAATTGTATGCTTTTACTTGCAGGATTTTGCATCATTTTGAAAACTATCTTAGTCTTGGGTGATCAAAGTCTTGAAAGAGACATGGCCGATTTGGCAGATTTTCCTACAGTAAGTTGCCGTTTCTGCATTTGACTGCTTGCCAACCAAAGATTTAGAACCCATAACAGGAGGAAGAAGAGACAGATTAATACCTTTCCCAAGGGTATTTACACATAGGTAAATACAACAAATTCAACTGGAATTCGAACTCTGCTCTCTGATTTCTCATTCCAAGCCAATATCCACTTCACCGTGACAATGATACAAGAATGAAATAGCCAAGATTGATAAAGCAAGTTCAACAAACACTTAACACCCACAAGAAAATTTTAGCCACTGAAGGAGATGAATTAAGAGCCTTTTTAGAGTCTTCCCATGAGGCTTTTTTTCATTTCAAATCAGATTAATTAAACTTTAAATCAGCTAATATTCCTCAAATAAAGTTTCAGGAAGGTATATTTTTGCAATAATGTTTTATAAATAAAATTATGTTGCAATGAAAGATGGCTAAAAAGGGTGCTAATCTATTTCAGGAAAAAAAAAACTTGATTCTAATCAATATAATACTTGTTTGAAAAATACACTACAGAATATTTTGCTTTATGGGAATAAATTTAATCTTTAAGCTTTCAATTAAGGCCAAAAAAAAAAAAAAAAAAAAAAAAAAAAGCTTTTTCATTCATAAAAATTAATTTCAAAAGTTAGATATCACAAAAAAAGAGTTACTTACTGTAAACACGTTGTGCGTTGTGGTGCTTTGGATATCGGCTCGGAACGAGAATTCAGGGGGCTGAGTTCGAATTCCAGCCGAATTCATTGCATTCACTTACGTGCAAATACCCCTGGGAAAGGTTTAATCTATCTATTCCTTCCAGTTATGAGTTAAATAACAGGACAGATTGGGTTCTATAGCCTTGGTTGGCAACCAGTCTACCACAGAAAGCAATGGCAACCTACTGTGGGATAATCTTCTGCCCAGTCAGTGTGTATCACATATGGCACTTAACTGACTGACTGTAAACACTAAAATCGTCCATACAGACAAATATATCAATCCAAAACCATTCTCCTTATTTAAACATTTTCAAAAATAAAATATACTTTTCTGTAGGTGCCTCCATGCAGTTGTTGAACAAAAAAGCATAGCCTGATGTTAAAACGGCTCAAACTTAATAAAAAGAAAGTTTTATCATTAAAATGTGTATACTAAGAGGAAAGATTAAATTTTATTGGCATTATTTTTTCTTAATTTTGAATCCTTTCTAACACGTTCAAAATTTCAGTGAAAATTTCTTTGTTTTCCGTCAGCGATTCACAATATGTTTACATAATGTGACTATTAAGGAAAACGTAATATTATGCAAGTCATTTCTTCGTGTTGAAAGACACATTAATTTAAAAATTCTTGCAAAAATCAACTGAGTTTAATGAAAATTTCAGGACTTATTCACAAATGAATGAAATTATTTATTCAATTATTATTTTTAGAAAATCTTGGTAAAAATATTTTTTTTTTCATCTGTTACTCTCCACTCCAATTAATTGCATAAAATTTCTAGAAATACATTATCTATACCAAAATTTTTAATTATTAGTTAAATGCAGGACTCATTGGAGAACGTAAATCATGTAATATTTTTAATTATGAGACCATTTTTCTGAAAATCTGCTCCTAACAGTAAAATCAAAAATGCATTAAAACTATGCTATTTTTAATGTAGATGAAGTTTTAATTGATTTTATAAATAATATAATTTTAGGATATCATATTCTGCTAAAGAAAAAAAAATTTTGATGAATAGTGAATTTTTATAAGAATTGTTTTCATGTTTTCTTTGCTAATTAAAGTTTCAAACATCTTTTTAAATTTCTTCCAGTTACTCAGTGTTTTCAGTTATTAATTCATTAAAAATAGACTTTATTAACAAATTGAAAATTCATGAACTTAAGACAAATAATTTAGAATTAAGATTTTTAAAATAATTTCCAATTTTTTTAATATGTTAAACTGCACCTTTTCTTTTATTATGGAAACTTTAAAAGGTCACATGTTTTAAGGGTTGTTCACCTTACGAAATGTTAAAGTGGGTTGTCAATTTTTGATTACCATACTTCCAGATTGATTGATAGGTGCTGTCATCACCATCAATGAGTCAGACCTTTGTGATTAAGAAATACTTTTATTCTAAACTTCATGCGAAAAACAAATTATATTTGCTTCAAATCAGATTAATTCTATATCTGATAATTTTCCTAAAATAATGAGTGAGAAATGTATATTTTATTTTTGCAAAATTTTTAAAACCAAGAATTTATTTTTGTTTACATGTGTCGATCGCTCAAAAAAAATGGCTAAAAAAATTGAAAATTAAAAAAAAAAATTTCAGAATTTTTGATTCCATCGAATATAATTTCTGTCTGAAATAGACATGAGTATTTTGCTTAGTGGTAATAGTAAATTTCCTCAATTTAGCTTTCAATTAAACTAAAATTAAAGTTTTTAAAAAAAGTTTTTATTTTTAAAAATTTAATTTAAAAATTAGGGATTGAAAATAGAGTGAAGGTACCTACTTTTCTAAAACTTTGTGTAAGGTTTAATAACTTAAAGTTTACTTAATTAGTTTAGCCTGTGAGGTCAAAGGGCAAAATCTATCAATGATGTTTACACCTGACCGAAAATGCGCAAGAGGGAACGCTAAAAATAACACCAAAAGAAAAATGGAAAGCCAACATTACAATCATCAATTTATGCTAAAACTAAATTTTCTTTAGCTTTATATAACTAGTAGTGTAAGTGTCACCTCCTTTATATTGAATAGTAGTCAGATAAAGCAATATATCAGAACTAGCAGTATAGCCTGGTGTTGCTCAGGTGTAATGAAAGCTTTAAAACTAATCCATGGTCTTGACTCTGCCTAAAGAATATTTGTGTGAAGTTTGGTGAGAATCGGATAAAAATTGTGGATTTGTATAAGGAACATACAGACAGATAAACAGACACACACACAAACATCTTGTCTTTTATATATATATATATATATATATATATATATACTATCGATTTTCTGCACTATTGTAAGAACTGCAACCTTGAAACTTCTGAATATCGTTTCTTATGTCTTTGTCTATGAGTGTATCAAATTTGATTAAAATCGAACCACTCCTTCTATAACCCGATTTTTTCGATTATCTATTTTTGATATTTATTGGGGGTACCTCGACACAAAACCTAGGTAAGAACACTCACAGACGCTTATAGTACAACTTTGTAAATTTTCAAGAAAATCGGTTCAGCCGTTTTGGAGTCTATAGGTAACGGATACACACACAAAGTTTCATTTATAAATAAGTTTAGATTTAGATAGATTATTTCCCTTTTTGAACATTCATTGCATTCTAAAATAAGAGTTTCTAAAAAGGAAAACTAAAACTACTAAAATTCTTTTAAAAGAGGTTCACATTCGAAAATGACATTCAAACAATTCCTTAAAAAATATTTTTACACTAAGAATTACATTTTTTTTTTTGCAAGGATTTTTATTTTTCCAAGTTTTTTTTTTTTTTTTAATAAAGTAACCCAATTCATTCATTAAAGTCCTGAAGATTTCGTATGCATCTGATAATTCCATGATTTAGAGCAAATAAAATAGAGGATATCGATATTTTTGCTTTCATTTATTTACGGGTGAACAAAAAAATAAAACCATTGGTGGAAGGTACATAATTCTTTTTTTATTTTAAATTATTTGGAACAGATGCAACGAAAAAAAATTTCAGTTGCACCAGAAAAGTGAACTTTCAAATATAAAAATGAAAAGCTTTCTCCGAAATCTAAGCCGAAGAGAAAATTAGTCCAAGGATTTTGAAAAAGGTTCGATTTTTTTGTACTTTAAATTCATTTCAAATCTACATTTGGATTTGGTGCACAGCAATTATCCGTCAACACAACAGACTTGCTTGACTTACACGCTCAACAATCAATATCTACCAGGTTGTATGGAAACCGCTTATAATTTCCCTTGCGCAAAAATATGGATGGGCAAATTTCTATATTTATTATTTTTTTTTTTTTACTAAACTTTTATTGTCTACTACCCCACCCAACAAAAAAGTAAAGAAAACGTTACATTCTCTATGGTCAGAGGAAGCAACGGTTGACTGCTACTGTTATTAATGTTGATTAGGGTAATTAATGTAAAAAAAAAAAAAGAACTAACACCGCTTCAAGCACAGCAGTGAATGATTTATTGACAGAAACGAGCCTTGAGAATAGTCTTAAAAAATGCGGGAAAAAGTCTGTGAATCGATTTCACCAATTATAAGTTGAAAAATTGAAAATAGTTTTCTAGCGTAGTTGAGGGGAGAGGGAGAAACGAGTGAAACCAACATATCGTTCGAATGTTAATTCTTTTTGAAGTTTTAAGAAAGTTATGAATTATTTTTAATATGCTTTTTGTCGCTATCATAGTGAACCAACATCTTTTTCTTTTTGGTTTGGATATTCAAACAAGTCAAGCTCAAAATGAAAGTGTCGGTAAATATACTTTTATGAAAAACATGGAGAAAAAAAAACCACCACAAAACGGTTAATTTGTCAAACCGGAAATGAAATTTAGTTTAAAGAAAATTAACAAAATACGATAAGAAATTTAGAAAATTAAAATAAGATTTCATACTCATAGAATAGAATATCAAACAGTTTTCATTTTTAAAAAATGGGGATAAAAAGTACAATTTTACTTTTATGTTAAAAAAAAAAAATTTCCTTGAATAATCAAAATTTGATTTTTTAAAAAAGTTTATTTGCACCCCCACCCGAAAAAAAAAACAATTGTAATTAAAAGAACGATATACCTACTTCGCTCTGGCAGTCAAACAAAGGAATTCTAAATTTTAATGATCACGTGAACTATTGGTTTTTGCGAGTATTCAAATTAAAAAAAAAACGTTACAAGTTATTTTTTAAAGAGTGAAAGTCAAGGGAAATAATTTATGAACAAAGACTAAAAAATAATCAATACTAACAATTAAACTTTACAATAAATTTTCTGCATTTTTTCTTCATTAAATACAAGAACTGGTTACTTTTTCAAATCTGAAAATGTACCACCTGTTTGATAATTTCTACTTAATTGTAACATTGAATTGAAATAAAGAGGAATCTCTAAATTTCATTTAAGTTTACAACATATCTAAAATAAAAGCTTCGACATCATCATCAGATATTTGACTTGAAGGCACATTGCAGATCAGCGTGATTTCCCATTTTTAGTAACTTTATAAATAACTCTTAGTCATTTCAGTGTTCTCCAAACATATGCCTCCTGTGTTTGTAAAAGTGTTGCAAGTCTGAAGTATAGGGGGTTGGTTAATGTTTCTTTGATTTGGCCTTGTGTCAGACTTAACCAAACACCCTACTGCTTACAGGATTTATGCAGAGTTATAATCAGAAGGTTTTTCATCATCAGAAGGTTGGTAGTCAGTTAGAATGTGTTGATTCCTGTAGAAGAGTTGAATAGTAAAATATACATTTTGAATGTTAAAATAGAAATTTATTATAAGGAAGGAATAACATGAGATGTAGAAGTTAATGTGCAATTAGAAACATAATTAAGAGGTTAAGGGTAGAATTCATACAAAATGTTCTAGTAGTAATTTTTGAAGTAGGTAAGGAGAAAGAGAAAGAAAAAAATGTCTGGGTTACTTGAAGTTGAAAGTTTTAGATGACTCTCTGACTCTTGTTTGTCATTTGAATTTCACACTGGATCACCAAGTCCTCAAGTTGTGCAAGTCGCTCCCATTGGTCAAAAATCATTTTAACACCTACTTGCAAAATCATGGTTTTGACTTTTTTGTTAAGCACATGGTCAATCCTTTTTTTCTATTTAGGGAAAACCAGGATTTCACATGTCATTGTGAATTTTTGTAAAAGTGAAGAAGAAGGATGATTTTGGATAAATTTGAAGTGTGTGTGTGTGGGGGGGCGCCTTCGGGACCTAAAACGAAAATTTACCATTATATTTTGCGCTGCCCATGTATGCTAAATTTTTAGCGAAATTTTAGACTGGAGATTTCGCCTTTTTTTTTCTATTGGTACCTAAATAAGAATTTATATTAAAAAGATTAGCATCAGAAATAAGGTGAAAAATACAATATTAATTCTAATGTCATATTTAGTTTTGTATAAAAATAAATTTATTACACTGATTCGTATATAATTCAGTCAATTTGTGAATGCAGTCAATTTTGATCAATTAAAAATTTGTAAAGATTTATTCATTTTATTTCAAAGTATTCTAATTTATGTCCATTAAAAGAAAATGTTGATTCACAGTCACAAGCACAAGAAAATTGAAAGGATTTTTAATCAGCAGAGACAAAATTATTTCTTACACCGCTTGATGGTTTAAATTTGTTTTGTTGCGTGAAACAATTTTTTTTACTTAAGTGATTTTCTTTGTCATTTTTGTTAACTTCAATGTTTTTTTCCTTCATAAATGGAACGAAAGTTTGAAAATTGACAGATATATTTCGACCAATTCCACAAAGAAAAAAAAATCATTATTTATACTTTCTTTTTTTTTTGTCTGAAGGTAAGCAACAAAAAAATAAAAAATCATCTGACTGGTTTTGACTTAGATAAAAAAAACAAACAAAGAAAAACGTCATTATTCATTCAGTCTTCTTTTATTTGTTGTTTCTGCTTTTTTGGTTTGTTTATTTGTTTTCGAGAAAAAAATAATTCATGTTTCGTTTCATTTTATCACTGTATATTTTAAAGAAATAATAAATCATTTATTATAAATGTATATATTTTTTTTTGTAGTTTGTACTCAAAATTTATATATAAATAAAGTTGTTAACATCAAAAAAGGTAGGTTTCTGCAATATCTAATTGTTAATTGGAGTTCAGCATATAAATTTGCACGGAAATAAGGCTATTTTGGAAAAAATCTGAAGGGATATAAAAAGCCTTCGGGACCTAAAACCAAAATTTACCAAAATAAAAATCTACTCCTATTTTAAACGTTTTTGCTTGTTTATTTTATTTTATTTTTTTTCATCAGCCAAGTAGAGTTTTAAATTAGTAGGCATAGCGATCAGAAATTATTATTTTTTTTTTTTTTTAGTTTTCATTTTCATTTATGTCAATTTTTTTTTTATTACATTTTATTTTTAAAGGTTGTCCTGTTTGCTATGAAAATTACCAAGTGATTTTTCACTATTAAAATTTAAAAGAAATGAAATTCGTAAATCTAAAGTACTTAATCGAAAATATGTAATTATATGAAAAAGAAATCGAAAATAAACATAAAAGCTATTTCGCAGCTGCTTGGAAACGGACAGTAAGCCTTTTTTTTCCTCTCTCTCTCTCTCTCTTTGTAGGGGGGATCAATTTTACAATGAAGTCACATAGCAAACTGTACCCCCTCATAAATATTTGATAAATTTTTGTTATTATATTCGTGACCTGGAGTGCTTAATCTTCGATATGATAATTAAAAGAAAAAAATTCTAATCGCAGTGTTTATTTTATTACTCCATCATCAGTGACATTACGTCTTTAGTATGAGGAAAGAAAAGCACAATGACAATTTTATTTTTCTCAAACGAAAAGCTGAATTGTGCCCCTTAGTTTGCCTTTCCTCGACTATCGTCTTGACTTCACACATTTCCATTTTTAAACAAACAAACAAACAAAGCTATTGTCAACTTAATGCGACCAATACAACTTGAATTTTGTATGTTTTATTTAATCTTGTATTCTAAATACATATTTTATAAAATTAAAATAAAAAATAAACAAAATCTTTCTTTTGGACATGGAAAGTTCCGCGCGAAATATTTTAAAATTGTATTTCAATTGTTTTGTTATGCTCGCTATTTTTCACCTTATTTCTGACGCTAATCTTTTTAATATAAATTCTTATTATAATGGTAAATTTTCGTTTTAGGTCCCGAAGGCGCCCCCCCTTCAAATTTATCCAAAATAGCATTATTTCAGTGCAAATGTATATGCTGAACTCAAATCAACAATTAGTTATTGAAGAAACCTACCTTTATTGATCTGAACGTCCAGGAAAAATCCAACTACATCTTGCTCATTTTGTCTCCTGTAACTCTAACACAGTCATGTAATTAACAGCTGAATGACTTTCGGTGTAGGACAACAATTTTCGGCCTATTTACTTCCTTTACTGAAGTTTCCACCTATTTACTTCCTGTAATGAAAGTAATACGCGATTTTTTTTCTACGCATATTACTTTCATTACAAGAAGTAAATAGGTGGAAATTTCAGTAAAGGAAGTAAATAGGCTGAAATTTGTGCCTATGCCGGAAATCATTCTGCAGTTAATTATGTTATTTCATGATAGTTACGGGAGACAAAAAGTGCGAGAAGTTCGATTTTTTTCTGGTCATTAAGATCAATAAAGGTAAATTTCTTCAATAACTAATTGTTGATTTGAGTTCAGCATATACATTTTGCTCAGAAATAATGCTATTTTGGATAAATTTGAAGGGGGAAAGGCCTTCCAGGAGCTAAAACGAAAATTTACCAATTTAATAATAAAAACAGTTTTTTATTGAGTTTTGAAAGTTAAAGGATTAAGAAAATTTAATTTAAATAAAAAAAATTCCTGTTAACATGGCTACCTCTATTTGCGATACTTAAGGTTAAAAAAAATTAAAAATATTTCTTGAAGCTTTGTTAGTTTAGTTTTAAATTAAATTTATTTTCAACAATAAAAATATTTTTAATCTAGAAACTGACTGAGTGTATTTTTTGTTTCTAGCACCATTTTTTAGTGACCTGTTGTCAGAATGTAATTCTTTAAAAAAAAAGTTTGAAAAATAAAATATACTTTTCTGAAATTTTATTTGAGTAATATTAGCTGATAAAATAAGGAATAAAGGGAAAAAAAATAAAAACTCTTTTTGATCTTTGTCTGCTCATTGAATATTACTGCAATATCTGTTCTGGTATTTCTATCTATTCAGAGATTCTAAATAAAAGTGGGATGTGCATTGTGGTGCAGTGGATATCGACTTGAAACGAGAGATCAGATTGCCAATTTCGAATTCCAGTTGAATTCCTTGCATTCACTTGCACACAAATACCCTTGGGAAAAGTATTAATTCATCTCTTCCCTCCAGTTATGGGTTAAATAAAAGGACAGATTGGGTTCTATAGCCTTGGATGGTAACCAGGCAACTGCACAAAGGAATGACAACATACTGCGGGATAATCTTCTGCCCAGTCAGTCATGTCTCTTTCGAGACATGATCACCCAAAACGTGTATCATGTATGATAAACTAAATTAAAGGTGGTCAGGATATGTGTTGATATCTATTATACTGTACATTTAGTATAATTAGTCAGAAATTTGATGCCTTGCATTTTCTTGGACTAACCTTTTCCACTATCATGAAGTGAAAACATATTGAATCATTTGTTATACTTCTTCCTCCAGCTATGGGTCAAACAGCAGAATAGATTGGGTTCTACAGCTTTGACTGGCAACCAGTCTACCACAAAAAGTAATGGTAACTTACTGCAGGAAAAACTTCTGCACAGTCAGTCATATCTCTTTTGAGACATGATCACCAAAGCATGTATCACATATGGCACTTAACTGAGACAAAATACTTTTACCCATTAATCATTTTTACAACTATTTTTTTCAGCTCTTCATGCACAAAAAACTTAATATATACAGTAAACATTCAGTCACTGTTTTTGTAATAGGCATCATGACACCGTGTTTGTCTACACTTCTGAGATGGAGTAGTATTTACACTATTCAAACTTTTGTTTTCATCTTTATTGTCATGCTTAGGATGTTTTGGATATTGTATGTTATGGCATTCTTCAGTTGCTAGGAATTTCAAACCAGACCTTTTATTACAACCAGTGGTGTATGTCAATCTCATTCCATGTGTGATGCCACTTCTGATAGAGATGTAGTTATCTCCCTTTCACTTAACTCTCTAAGTTATTTCTTCACCACTGGTACTGAACTCACAACTCTTTAGGTCAAGTCGCTGGAACTAACCAATGTCTATATGCACTGGCCCATGTGTTCAATGACCTGAACCGCAAAACTTATATTTGGATACCCAACGTAGTCGAAATAACAATTTAAAACACATATCAACAAATATGAACGAATAGAGGCGAATACAAATGCAAGAGATCAACACAAAATAAAAATGGGGAGAACCATATAATTTATAAGCACATGTGGTATGTGGTAACATAATATTCATGGAAGTGTATGCGTGTTCTAACATGGGTCTAAGAATATAATAACTTATCTTTATATCAGTTCCTTCTCTCTTATTTTACTGTCTTTTCTCTTTTTTCTCTTCCTCCTCTTTCTTTATACAACTTCAAACTCAAATGCAGTTCACTTGAAATGTATGTAGCTATGACTGTCTCTATTTTCTTTCAGTTGACTGTTGTGCTTTCAGCAAACAAATTTTCTGAAATATCCACACTCTTCTTTATTCCTTTATTCAAACAAGCATTGTATTTTCTGTACTCGAACAATTCTGTGGTTTCTTCTCTTCAATATCTCTTTCTTTATATGTTAGCTTCTCTGCGTTGCTATCTTTCTTTTCTTGATAAACACCTCAGCTTGCTTTCTTTCTCTTCTTTTAACCAACAAGAATCAGCATACAAATAACATTACAGTTTCTTCTCTTCGATATCGCTTCGTCGCTATCTTTCTTTCTTCTTTGAAAACAATTCGGCCTCATCTTCTGCTTGTTTTATTGAATAAGAATTTATAAGTTCATTTTTCTTATTCACAGTTGCTTAAAATGAATTGGTCAAATTACACTATCGTCTCAAATGCATTTTCCTTTTCAGTCATATTTGATCTGCAACTGATTTCCAAACTTGATTGATTTGTTTTTGGTGCGAATTTTAGCTCCTGCTGTTTCACAACCTCATGTCTAGCTTCTGTCTATTTCTCATCTAGACATTTGTTACTAATGGTATCTGGGTCAACCAACCTTAACTCGCTATCCCAAAAACTGACTCTAGGCTCCCACGTGATCATCTCCTTGTTACCACATGGAGACCAATCTCAATATATGTGCGTAGCTATCTATATCCGTAACAATATACTGTTAAAGAGAGAATAAAAGAACAAGAATTCAAAAGATAGAAGCTAATTTTGACACTGCATTCAAATTCTTGAAGATCAAAGTTGACTGAGAAGTAAGAAGCCAAAAGAGAGTTTCACAAATGAGAAGTGCAATAAAAGAAACTGTTAGCATAGAACTTATAGTTACATCTAGCCATTCAACTGGAAAATGATGAGACTTTTCAGCCAATCAAGTAATGCACTTAAAAACAAAGTCTTGGTACCAGAGAGTAAAATAATATATATTTTGTTATAAGACAAAAATGTGACAGAAGGCCAAAAGTGAAGATAGGAGAGGGCTGGTATTCAATATATTTTAAACTTAGCTAGCCACCATTACTAAACCAAACATACCACAATATTCCTTGCACATACAAAAAAATCTTAGTTACCATTCTTACTACAGCCACCATAATACTTCAAAGTTTCTATGTACCATAGAGGAAAGTTCATCAGAACAATTACCATTAATGTATTTATAGAAAAGACACATTAATACATCAAGAGAATGATTTGTATTCATGGTTATCCTTTTCATTTTTTTTCTGATTGTTTTTCTTCGTTTTTGCAACCAAGGATCTTATAAAAAGATCTGATTCAAAATTTCTGACACAATCCATAGTAATTATCACAGGTACTCCAAATCATGAAACCCATCCCAACATAAAGCTCATCCCTGTGGTGCCAACTGAAATATCCAGAATTGACAGGGCTTCATACTAGTGTGAATATCTGTCACTATGTGAGTAGTTATAAAAAGCCTTTGCAGAATAGAAGAGGTACTGTTATGTCTAGTGGGACTTGTTTGAAAAAATTATTGAATAATGAAAATTGTCCAGTTGGCATATGTGAGATGACCTATCTGTCTCCTGGCAAGATATGCAAGTATTTATCCATAAGCTAAGTCGGTTAAATAAAGGGTCCCTCACCATGGTGTAATGGTTAAAAGGCAAGACCTTTAGATCATTAGTAGTGAATACAATCCTCACTTGGTGCCCCATACTTGTGATCTTGTGCTGTAGCTAAGTTAATAAAATAAAAGGTATGTCACTGGCTCATTGTCAATTATATGGGCCTAATTTTCAGATTTTACATTTGTAAATAAAAACTAGGTAAAGATAACTCTTTAAAAACCAAGGATTGATTTGACACTTTATTTATACTATAAAAAGGGACCCGCTCTTTTAAAATGATTAAAAAAAATGTTCAGTTATAACAGTTGTACTTAAAAGATTATCTAATGAATTTTCTCCAGTTTTTTTTTAAATTGTTTTTTATATGAGCAAATCATTTTCCCCACCATTATTGTTGCAGGTTCTGCTCAAGTAATATTGCAGTTGTTAGTTTTTATTAGCATGTTGATCAATGGTCAAAGTACCTGAGCATAGTTTGGAAAATTTTCAGTTGAAGAGAGAATGACTCCCACTGTGTTCCTCCTGCCTCTGCTGATAACTTTTTTGAAGAACCTGCTGATAACTTCTTTATGGCCTGTGATTGGTCAGTTGAAATGTCAGCCTTCCCCTTGGAAGAGGGAAGTGACTGCCAGTGGAGCAGTCAGTAGTTGGCAGCTAGTCCACTTAAAGAAAGAAGTTCATTTCTTGTTCCTTGCAGCTTTAGCAGGATGGAGCAGGGAGATGTCAGTTTCCCAAATACACTGATGGCAACAGAAGAGCTGAAAGCAAATTCTTCCTTCAACTTATCAGCAAAAGTTAAGAACAAGCCCTCCAAAAGAAACCCTAGTAAATACAACTGGAAGTTAAAGTTTATTATGAAGAATTCACTATCTGCTCAGCAGAAGTTATCATAACACATGTTTAAAAGAAGTTTTCTCCATGCAGTAGCTGAGTAGCAAATTAAAACGAACCTTCCATTCAAACCAAAGGAAGGCAAGGAGAAGTTGTTGAAAAGAGCCAGGTCTTCTAAAGAAACAGTACTTCATCTCCAAAAGAAAGAAAAAAACATAAAAAGAAAATCAGGAACTTTTGAGCTTGAAGGACTGAAAGTTTAGAGCTAAGGGTCTTTTTGTAACATTTAAACAGCAGGTAGGCGCAGTTTTATTATTTATTTTGGTGGACCATATTTTTTAAAAATTATATTGTTTTACTATTTTTTTTGTGTCATCTTATATTTGTTAGTCAGAGAATAGGTTGTCCTATTCTCAGCAAAAAGGAACAAAGTTTTGCAAGAACCCTTGCTTAGTTTTTTAGTAGTAAAGTTTTTTCTTTATATAACTTGAATTGTATTTGCATTCTTTTTTTTACCTTTGTTATTTACTGTGGGCAGTAGCAAAAACTATTGTGGCTAGTTTTATTTTCTTTCAGAAAATAAAATTTCTGAAAATAGTGAAGAATATTTGATACAAGTTTGCTAATCTTAAGAGCTGAAATACTGTTAATGCCTTATTTAAAACGTTTAAAGAAAGTATATTTTGATTGAATTTATTTAATCTTTAAATACTCAGATCCAAATAAGCCCCCCTTATTTGTTTCTCAAATATATTCTTTTAGTCAACCTGGGATGTTAATTTAAATTCTTCTTGTGGTAAGAGAATGCTTATTTGATGGTAATTGAACATTTACGGTAATTGTCTATACAGAAAATATGTCTGCAAATAGGTTGTTGTGGACCAGTAAGTTTATTTGTGGTTTGTCATCAGTTAATGGTGAAGTGTGGGATTTGATTTGGCTTTTTTCAGTTAGTCCACCATAAGAAATGTATGTAAATAAGAACAATCAAGATGGTGTGTAAGAATAATCATTTATATAGTTATTAATAATTATTTATATAGACATTAATAATTCTGTGTTATACACAATGACAGTAATGTTCATAAGGGTTGGCACATGTTTGGTAAGAAGCATTCAGTAATGTTCTTTGGTACAAGGTTGATAAGAGTTTGTGTATTTAATGTAATAAGTACTTTAAGTTGAATGTACAAGAGTAGAAACAACGATATGTAGAAGCAGGGTGTAGGTGTAGTCATTGATGTCTTTGATATGACCACCCAGTTCATTTTATTGTGTCTTCTTCTTTGTGTCTAGCTTTAGGAAATGTTCTTTGAAGAAAAGATACAGAATGCAGCATGAGAGGGTAAGCCAAATACAGTTCACCTGATATATAAGTCAGGAGGGACAGTGAAAGAGCCCTCTGAAGAGAGAGGTTGAATCATTTGGACTTGTACCTTTTTGGAAGACAAAAGAGGATCAGAAGTATGTAGAGATAATGACAAGGAAACACATGTTATTTGTTTAATGAAACAAGATAAATTCTTTATTTACAGTTTTACACATTTGAAGTTTCAGTAGCTTGGTTCAGGTTAAGTAATCAAACATTAAAAGTTGGTAGTTTCATTAAATTGTCAAGAAGAGAAATGTTCATTGGACACAAAGTAAATTTCCAGAATGCTTATAACAAATTGAGAGAGTTCGTTTCTCACATAAAAGTTATACAATTGTATTCATGAATAAAAAGATATATTTAAAGGTACTTAACTCTGGAGTTGAATAGAGTTCTTTGAGATTCCCCAGCTCTCATTAGAGGCTGATAATGTATCAGTGTGTAATTGACACCAGCATTATTCAGATGTATGGGACTCTGTCTTTCTCTCTTTTTCTGTCCTTTCTCTTCTGGTTGATGGTGAGTAGGTGAAAATGAAGAAGGAGAGATCAAGAAAGTAACACAAAGAGGAAAGTGAGAGGTTAGTAAATCAGGTCACCAGAACATTTGTGCCTGATTGGTGACCTGAGATTCTTCTGCTATATTGTGATTGGTTGCTTTCTCTGCTCTCTTCTCTTTGATTCAACTTTCTTTATCTGTTTATCTCAGAAAGCAATTTGACATCAGCTTGTTACTTTTTGTCAGTTTGTAAGCTGCTCCCCTTTTCATTGGTCTAAGTAAATTTTCACATTGGTTCCTTAAACTTTGATTTGATCTTTTCTTCAGCCTGGGATTAAAACCTTTTTCTAATGGTCAAAATAAATTTCCACACTGGCTTGTAAATTTGAAGAAAGTGAAGAAAAAGAGTTTTTTTTTTTATCCTGTATTCACAACAGATCACTTTTGAATATATTCTATTCTCTGATTGGTTACATATTTCTTTTAAATTGTTTTTCAGTCGGAAGATATGCATCATTTCACACGTGCAGAAACTCAAATATGTCATTCTGTTTTTCGTCATTGAAGAGATACTTTCTTGTTCACCACAAGATTACCCACCATAGCTATTTGTTGCATTGATGTTATGTTCTCTAAGGTTGCAAATGCATCATTATCAATTATTTTAAATTCTTTGCACAAATATGTGACACAATATACTTGCGTCAACACTTCTTCCAATAAATTGTTGAAGGTGTTGAAATAGTATCCTATCATTAGGAAAGCCAATAGTTAATTTTTATTTGGAGCCAGTTTAAATTGAAGTATAATGCCCTGTTCTCCAACGATGAGGGTCATCTTGAAAGATAACGACGATAAACACAGAACATGTATATATAAAAATATAACTTTATAAATGGTTGTATGAAAGAGGATGTAACCAGAGAGAATCACACATATACGAGGGAATTGTCTTCTCTCCTTTCTTTTCTACGTTCTAATTTCTGCCAGAAAACAAACTTTTACTTATATAATCCAAAATTCCCCACGTATTTTTGCCTTCTCGGGTTTTTGCTTAATTGTGTCATTTATGGTCAGGGGCATTTGTCATTTATCTTCACAAATATTACCTTTCAAACCAATATGATGTCGATCATAGTCCCGTCGGCCACTGCCCATGTTTTACGTCTTTGATGTCAGTCACTTTTGTCGGCCGCCGCTTGTGTTTTCCACCTTTGATGTCACTCACACTTTTGTCGACCACCGCATGTCTTTTCCGCCTACGTTTTACTTTTCAGCCACACATTTGACGGGCACCGCTTGTTTTCCGCCTTTGCTGTTAGTCACACTTTTTTCAGCCACTGCTTGTGTTTTCTGTCTTTTATATCAATCATATTTCTGTCAGGTTCTGTTAAATCATCTACAACCCCACCTAAAAAAGTTTCGTAGAAAATATTCACTGATTCAATAATTCAACACATTAATGGATAAAAGAAAACAATAGAACAATATAGTCATATTTCAAACAACAAATATCTCTCCCCACACACAGGAAAACAAGGGAAATTTAGTTGGCATATTAGTTGACTTATAAAGAAGTTTGTTGTGAAGTAAATGTTCTTTACAAATATTGATTTTAAATAAAAATATTGAGTGTGAGTGTGAAGATATAAAATCGGTGTTTCGTCTTTGTATGAATTATCTCCCTTGTATTTTGATTCGATTGCAAACAACGGGTGTTTTTTTATTTTGAAGGCGAATAGAATATATTTTTTGCTTTATTGGACATTTTCCAGTTTCTCGGTCCTCTTTAAATTTTTATTTCATCAAGAAATCAAGATAAATGACAAAAGAAGTAAGTTCAATTAAATTTTTTGTTTCCAAACAAATCGAAAGAAAATAATCCACCCCACTTGTATACTTTTTTTAATTGGTAGTAAAAGTTTAGTTTTAACAAAAAAAAAAACAAATTAAAAGTAAACTTACATTTTTTAATCAGTCATATAAAAAATTATATTTGATAAATAAAACGTTAATTATTCGAATGATAAATTCTTTTACATTTTTTTTTAAATTTTTTTATTTACGTATTTTTAGTTTGTATATTTTTTTGTCTTCATGAAATTTTTAATACCCAGTAAATAAAAAATTATTCACGGCGGTGTTTAAAAACTGCTGTTAATTACAAAAAAAAAGTGTATTTGAATGGGAATGCAAAAAGTACCTGTTCATATTTTTGTGCAATTAAAGTGGTTTTCACAGTCATCCTATAAAACATTATTTTTGAGAAATTTATTAGCCTAAAAGGTTTTATTAAGAAAAAAAAATCTTATAAATTAATTATTTTTATAGCCATCTCCACTAAATCGCTAAAAAACAGGAATAAGAGGCCCCATAAAAACGAAAAGAAAAGATCAAAGTATTTTTTAATAATCTAATTATCTTTTCTTTTAAATTGTCTTGCCTTCTCTAACACGATCGAAATTTTGGTAAAAAAATTTGTTTTGATTTTCGTTAGCTGGTAACCAAATCGTTACGAGAGAGTTTAACAATAGAAAAATGTAATACCGCTTTTTCCAATGAAAAACATTGATTTGGAACTTCTTTAAAAAAATCAAATAATTTTTTGGGATTTAAATTAAACTTCCAGGGCTTATATTTGTCTATTTCTTTCAGGACTGATTCATAAATGAATTAATAATTATATTATTTTTTCAATGTTTTTGTTTAGAAAATCTTGGTTAATTTATTTATGATTATTTTTACGTTTGTTACTCTTCTTGTGGAGTCAGGGACTCCGCAAACGAATTTATATATACGGTTCGTTCTCGTGTAATTGAAGTTGGAAATAATACAACAATGACGCTTGAATAAAACAAACAATGAATTGTATTAACAATATGTTCAGTTGAAATTAAGAAGGAAAAGTTGTTTCCCTTGTAACGTTAAGAGACATGAAGTAAAGTCAATAATTGAATACTGTTTCTGAAAGAAGGAAAGAATGTATCATACATACTGATGCTGAGTTAGCGAAAGTTCCAGTTGGAAAATGTGAGTGATTGTGCACATGTGTGTTTAAGAAATAAATTAAATAGCAGCTAATTGCGTCCTACAATTAGTGCAGGCAGCTAAGCAAACTGCTTTGCTGGAACTCAAACAATATTTATTTTTGTAAAAAATACAAAAATTGTGGCACAAAGGCGAAAAGGGGAGGGGAAGAGGTTGGTTCTCACTTAACTATCCTATACCTAGCTAAACACTATCACGACCGATTCATTCATTACAATTTGCACAATCACCAAAAGAACCCATCCATCATCTCCCAATCCTTCATACACCACAATACCACAAACTCACAAGGGACACCTAAAAAAAGTGGGGAAATAACCCATGACAATAAAAATGTATTTATGTACAATATAATGTATAATTTAAAACATTTAATGAAAGATGAAATGATGGGAGGGGAATGAACCCAAAAACAAACTAAAAATACAACAAATTTTTTAACTAAAAATAATAAACAATGTTAGTAAGACCCATCCATCCCAGAAAAAGAGTGGCCACTGTATTCTGCCAAATGGCAAAATCAAGAAGCACACTCACTAAGGGAATGCGGGGGTAAAAAGAAAAATTAATGGAATGGAACAATCAAAAGCTGAACCAGCTGAGATAAAAGGAGGCCAAAACAAACTGGGGAGGTTGGGAATCTTGACTTGGATCATAACAAAAGAGAAAGCTGAGTACAGGCTAGGAACACATTCATTCACTTTAACTAGGTACACAAAAGAGAGCTACTTTAACCAGGGGAGAGTTCCAAAGGAATCCACCCCGATGTAACATGTGTACCCCCACTTTTTATAAGTCCCTCGAAAACACAGGAAAGCAAAAGAACCTCACGTGAAAGTCGCATGTTTCGTGAATGAAGAAAAACGAGACAGAAGTAGTGTATGAGTATGTATGTACATGTGTGAGTGTGGAATGTGGGTGAAATGTGTGGAAATACACATGAATCTCACATTACCACCCCCACACTTAATTTCATGAAATTTTCTAGAAAATGTTCTTTTGTTAGTTAAAAATTAAGAGTAGGACTCCTTGGGGAATGTGGACATATATTTTTTCAAACTACCACTCATTCTCTGAATATCTACTCTTAATTGTAAAATAAAAAATGCAAGGAAACTATATGACATTATTTAATCAGAAAAAATTTTAAATTGCTCTTATAAATAAGATGGTAAATATTCATTTTAGGTGCCGACGGCTTTTCCCCCTTCAAATTTATCCAAAATAGCATTATTTCTGTGCAACTGTATATGCTGAACTCAACAATTAGTTATTGAAGAAATTTACCTTTTTTGCTTTGAAAGTCCACAAAAAAAACTAACTATATCTTGCACTTTTTCTCTCCCGTAACTCTCACAAAGTTATGTAATTAACTGCAGAATGATGTTCTACATAGGCAGAATTTTTTGTCGAATTTTGGCCAATTTTCTTCCTTTACTGAAACTTCCGGTGATGTACTTCCTGCTATGAGAGTAACAAGCATAAAAATACAATAGCGTATTACTTTAATTTCCGGAAGTATATCGCCAGAAGTATCAGTAAATGAAGAAAAATCGACCAAAAATCATTCCCATGCACAGTACGTCATTCTGCAGTTAATTACATGACTTTGTGAGAGTTAAGGGAGAGAAAAAGTGCAAGATGTAGTTCGTTTTTTTATGGACATTTAGATAAAAAAAAGGTTAAGTTTCTTCAATAACTAACAGTTGATTTGAGTTCAGCATAGCATTATCTCTGTGCAAATGTATATTTTGGATAAATTTGAAGGGGAAAAGCGTCTGGACTTACAACAAAAATTTGCCAATAAGATTTATTAAGGACAATATTGTCTTAAGAAAAAAAAATTTTCATGAATTGTTTACATTTTTTTAAAATTTTAATTATGATAATCAGGTTTGGTAATATTGTTATTAAGTGAAAACTATATTTACTAATCAAAAATTGAAAATTTTAATAAAAATCATATTGTACCAAGATTTTTAGCATTGCTCTTCAGAAATGAATTGTTCTTTCGGTGATTAGTGTGTGTATACACTGCTTATATACAACATGTTAAAATTTCCTTTCTCTGATTCCATGCGCCTATGTCTTAGGAGGTAGCGACACCAACTGACAAATCAGTCAAGTTTCAATCTTGGCCAGAAGCAAGTGGATGTGTCTAGCCACACTGATGAGCTGTGATACAGCGAAACAGGCATGTATGTGGATGACAAATATATATAAAATGTTATCTAACAGGACCATTTTTGAAAATATGTTCACTCGTACAGGACATTATCAAAGATTAAAGCAATGACTATACTAAATTTAGAGTCAGTGTCACAGTGAATATTTTTCCAAGATTTTTAAGATTACTAAGTACTTAAAAATTGTATCAAAAAAGGTACTCATATCATTGTTGCACACTTTCTTCTAATGAGTGTTGAGCCAGGGATCGAACCAGGGACCATTGGATTTCAATCCAAAGCTCTCCCAGCTGGTTTCTTGCTACGCCTCTTCGTCTTCCTCCTCCCACCTTTTCACTGTTTCTCTCTGCTTCTGCTTCTGCTTCTCACCAAGAAATTGACGCCACTGCCTCCTCGGGTGAATCGGTCGGTGGTTTTATCTATGACACTCTACCCATAATCCATTTCCTCAGTCTATAAAAATTCCACTCAGGGGCCCCCTCTCTTTTTTCCTTTAGAATGGGCTGAAGGTGGATTATTAAGACAGCGGTGAGTATTTTTTTCTTTTCTATATGATGGTGGTGCTTCTTTCTTTGGAACCGATTACTGCCCTGCACGCCAGACACAAACGAACCCTCTTTTTTCCAGAGCCGCCGCTAGTCTCCCTTTCATGTTCACAATCATTTTCTTAAATTTTGTTTTAACAGATAAAGTCTCTGCAGAACAACAATAAATCTTATTTTCATTATTCAGAACCTTGTACATATTGGTCCTCTTCAGGTGATTGAAATTTTGAACTGCATCCTTCACTGGAATCACTGGGGTAATTCCATTCCCCTGAAGAAGGCCAGTGTATGCAACTGTCAAAACGTGATTACGAATATGGCAATAAAGAAGAGGATAAAAGTCTGAACCATGTAAATAAGATAAATACTACCTCATCTCAGAGATATAGGCAAACAATAAACCTGTCAACACCTTATCAGTAATTGTTAAGTGATTGACAAGTGATGGCATACATAAATCACTACTACTGTTTGTTTTAAAAAATACATTTCTGTTGTTTTTCTGGGTTTTTTTTTTTTTAACTTAAAGTAAATATTTTTGTCAGATCAGATTATACTTTGAATCAGCTAATATTCCTCAAAGTTTCAGAAAAGTATATTTTATTTTTGGAACATCAAAAGAATTACATTGCAATGAAAGATGACTAAAAAAAAAGGGAGCTAATCAGCTATTTTAGAAAAGATTTTTAGAAATTCAATACCAATCAATATATTTTCTGTTAGAAATACACCAGAGTATTTTGCTTACTCAAAATAATAAATTCCACTCTTTAGCTTTCAATTAAAGCTAAAATGAAAGCTTTTTTATTTATAAAAATTTATTTTGAACCGTAGCTATCAAAAATTAGTAGAGGTACCTAACTGGTATGGGAAATTTTGGCGTGTTTTTTTGTTTTTTGTTTTTATTGTTTTTTTTGGGGGGGAAAAACATTGATTTGGAAATCCTTGCCAAAATTAAATATTTGTTGGATTTTAATGATACTTCAATTTTAAGGACTTATTCAGAAATAAATTATTTTTGTAACATTTTATTTTAAGAAATTTTGGTTAAAAATATTTTTTTTTACTTGTTACCATTCATTCAATTAAATAAAAATTTGACAAATACATTTTTAGAACTTGTTTATATTATTTAGGTAGGTATCTCAGAAGAAAAGCAATGCCTAAAGTTTAAAATGCATTTTTTAAAATGATAAATCTTTCTTGAATCTTTTTTATTTTTAGTTTCAATTTCAATAGATTATATTTAATTCTAAAAGCAAACCACTTTGCTCAGTTTTAAAATGAATTTAAACTGACTAGAAAATTTTATTTCATTTTTTTAAATTGCTAATGGTGATTAAATCTTTGAACGCAGTGTAATTCGCTTTATTAAAAAATCTTTCAACAATAAAATATACTTTTATTTCTGAAACTTTGAGGATCATTAGCTGATTTAAACTTTAATTATTAATCTGATTTGAAACAAATATTACTTTTAGTTTAGAATATGACAAAAAAGCATTTTTAGCACAAAGGTGTTGACAACTTTCTTGCTAGACTTTTGTTTGGGAATTTTTTTGAAGAAGGAGAATTATTGTGAGAATTACTTGATGAATACAGCATGAATGCCTTTTTATATAATTTTTTAATTACCAAGTAATCTTTAAAATTTAGAAAAATATTCTAAATAATCTAATATTTTACTGCATTTTAAATATTTTGGTTTTAAAGTCTTTTGAAGATGCTTCTTGAGGAAATGTTAGAAAATTACCAATGAATTTTAAATTTACTAGAGTTACTGCTCTTATTTTCTAATGTCATGTTTGGATATCCATATTTACAAAATTGTTACTTTTATACATAGACAAAAAAATTCAAATATTCTTTTTTAAATACTGGTGGTTGCTGAATTATAGTAAGCTTTTGCATTTATGATTAAATATAGATTTTACTTAATATCACTTAATCTCTACAAATTAAATACAGAATTTTAAAAACTTAAAACATTATACATTATTCTAATTAAAATTTATAAAAAATGAAAACCATTCTTGTAAAAGTTCATTATTCATCAAACACATTTTAAGACAATAGTGTCCATAATATATCTTATAAAAGCAATTAAAAAAAAATTCTAACTAAATAATGTTTTAGTCTTATTGCATTTTTATTTTACAATTCAGCAAATTTTCTGAAAGTGGGGGTACAGTTTTACAAAAAAAATTATGATTTAAGTTTACCAAGGACTTGTGCTTGCAACTAACACAAAAAAGCCTTACAAAAATGAATCTCTCAAAATTTAATTAAATTAAATAAGTGTGTGGCAACAGATGAAAAAATGTTTTTACGAAGATTTTTTAAAAAAGCTTATCTAAAATAATTTCATTCATTTGTGAATAAATTCTGAAAGTGTCATTAAAATCTAACAATTATTTGAGTTTTGCAAGAATTTCTAAATCATTGTTTTTTACTGCAAAAAGATGCTAAAAATAAAATTTTTAAGGTTCTAAAAAGAATTAAAAAATGATTTATTAATTAAAAAAATCCTTCTGTCTTTCCTCTTAATAATAACAAAGAGTTTTAATAATAAAACTTTGTTTTTTTATTAAATTGGACATTTTTTCATCATATATGCTCATTTTATAGTGAATATTTGTAGGTACCTCCAAAGATTTAACTGTAATTTAACTGTAACTGTAATTAAGTTGAATATAATTGTTTATTGCAGACAGATCAAATGTTTACTATGTGAGGTTATTTTATTTAAATTGTTGTTTTTCTTAGATTTCTTTTGAATTCATTCTTAGCCACTATAATTATCTGCACTGTATGTGTGTTTGACAATTCTGTTTTATCATCTGTTTTATTTAAAACATTGTCTTTCTCAAGGATCATGGTTCCAGGGCATTGTTGTCATGTTTTTAAAATTTATTCAATTCACATGTATAAAAATGGATACAGAAACCACACAAAGTTTAAAGAAAACTATTTTACTGAATCTATGTTATGCATTTTGCCCTTACTAGGTTTTATCAAATCAAAAATGAACTGAAGATGTGTGTCTATTTGACTATATGCTTAAATAATAAATCATTAATACATTTTCTGCTAATCTGGCATTTCTCATGATGAAAGAAAGGAATGAAATTGTGTGACTTTTGTCAAAAAAAAAATTAGTATTTCAGTTCACAAGTAATAATTTTAGCTTTTGGAGTCACAAATTACTTTATAAATATCTTTATAAGTAGAAATAAAAATTAATTGTAGAATTGTATATTTGTTATTTCTCTTTGATTTTGTGACCATGCAAAAAGAAATTTGGTTAAATGCATAAAATTTATCATTAGTTAAAATTTCTTATTTCTCAAAAGAAAATAATTTCTCCCTGAATTTATGGGATGGAGTGCTATTATTATTCACATTATTTACATTCAGACTAATATCTTCATCAATATTATTATCATTATTACAATATTTTAGCTATTGTGTACTCTGGTCATTTTAGATATATATCAGTCTAGGTAACTTTCAGAGAATGTTGAACTGAACCTTTTATTTAACATTCAGGAAGTAGATTGTTTCACTGTTCATATTTAGGGATGTCTTGTCTTGATCTCTTTAGTAAAGCTCACAACTAATGAGTACTGAGTAATACTAAATCGTTGTGGTGCATTGGATATCGGCTCGGAATGAGAAATCGGGTAGCCGAGTTCAAATTCCAGCTGAATTCATTGCTTTCACTTACACGCAAATACCCTTGGGAAAGGTATTAATCCATCTCTTCCCTCCATTTATGGGTTAAATAACAGAACAGATTGGGTTCTATAGCCTTGGTCGGCAATCAGTCTACCGCAGAAAGCAATGGCAACCTACTGCGGGATAATCTTCTGCCCAGTCAGTCATATCTCTTTCGAGACATGATCGCCCAAGCGTGTATCACATATGGCACTTAACTAACTGACTGATTCCCTGTAATGGGTTCAGTTTGAAATTCTCTGGAAGTTATCAAAATCGAAGTACCCTTGAAGAAATCCAGAGAGCACAATGCTCAAAATATTGTAATAATAAAAACAAAGTGATGGACATTAGTCTGAATTTAAATAATGTAAAAAAAAAAAAATAATTTAACAAAATGTTAGTAATGAACAAAAATCAGTCTTATATATAGAGAAAAAACAAAAAGAGTTTGGGGAAATTTTCTGTTAGAATAAATGGATTTTATTTACATTTAAAAATACTGAGTAACCAAAACCTGAAGATAAATGAAAGCTTAATATATGCAGCAAAATATTTGAACTGGTAAGTTAAGAGACAGTTTGAATAGTGAAAGCAATTTGGCTAACCTTTTTGATATTACAAGTGTCAGATAACTTCTAAAATGTAAAATGAGTTATTATAATTCTATAGTTACAAATTACAAGTCTGTTGATTTCTTTAATAATTCTTCTTCATTCGCAGATGTCAATATGAAACATTTTCTAATTTGAAACAACGCATTGTAGTACATGTGGAAGAAAAAAGACATTCTTACAAAGTGTGTGAATTTGAATTTTGACTATTCATTTTTGATTAAATGCAAACATTTGAGAGGAAACTTTATTTATACAAAGTGGTTATATCATCTTCAATAAATTCACATTTAAAATAACTTCCACAAAGTAACTGGTGAAAAACCTACACGAGAATTGTCCAAAGTGGTATCTTCACAGAATTCACAATTGTAAATACATATGCAGACACATACTGAAGAGAAAGCGTATTCTTTTAAAGTGAATGGATCTGCAGTTTCAACGAATTCCAATTTAAAAAATAATGTGCAGATACATACTGGAGAGAAGATTTATTTATGCACAGTATGTGGGTCAGCATTTTCAGAGAGTTCCAACTTAAAAAAACACATAAAAATACATACTGGTGAGAAACCATTTTCTTGTAATGTTTGTGTGTTATCATTTTCAGATATTACTAGTTTGAAAAGACATATGAAAACACATACTAGGGAAAAAAAAATTTCTTGTGAAGTGTGTGGATTGGCATTTTCAGATAGTTCTAGTTTGAAAGGACACATTCAAATACACACTGGAGAGAAGCCATTTACCTGCAAAGCGTGCAAATCAACATTTGCAAGAAGTTCACATTTGAAAGAACATACAAGAGTGCACACTGGAGAGAAACCTTTTTCATGTACAGAGTGTGGATTAAAATTTTCAAACAGTTCTAATTTAAAAAAACATTCACGAATACACACAGGAGAGAAACCATTTGCTTGTCAATTGTGTGGAGCAGCATTTTCACATAGCTCCAGTTTGAAACGACACGCACTAATACATACAGGGGAGAAGCCATTTTTCTGTAAAATGTGTGGATCAACAGTTTCAGGGTCTTTCCAATTAAAAATGCATATGCAAACTCACACAGAGGAGAAACCTTTCTTTTGTTTTGTATGTAACTCAACATTTTCACAAAGTTATAATCTAAAAAAGCATATGCAGACTCATACAGAGGAGAAACCATATTTATGCACAGTGTGTGCGTCAACATTTTCAAATAGTTCATGCTTGAAAAGGCACATGCTGATACATGCTGTGGAGGGATTATTTTCTTGTCATATGTGTGAATCATCATTTTCAGAGAGTACAAGTTTAGAAATACACATGAAAATACACATTAGAGAGAAAAACTTTTCTTGTGAAGTTTGTGGATTGGCATTTTCAGATAGTTCCAGTTTGAAAGGACACATTCAAATACACATTGGTGAGAAGCCATTTACCTGCAAAGTGTGCAAATCAACATTTGCAAGAAGTTCACATTTGAAAGAACATACAAGAGTGCACACTGGAGAGAAACCTTTTTCATGTACAGAGTGTGGATTAAAATTTTCAAACAGTTCTAATTTAAAAAAACATTCACGAATACACACAGGAGAGAAACCATTTGCTTGTCAATTGTGTGGAGCAGCATTTTCACATAGCTCCAGTTTGAAACGACACACACAAATACATACAGGGGAGAAGCCATTTTTCTGTAAAATGTGTGGATCAGCATTTTCAAGGCCTTCTCAATTAAAAATGCATATGCGAACTCACACAGGAGAGAAACCTTTCTTTTGTTTTGTATGTAACTCAACATTTTCACAAAGTTCTAATCTAAAAAAGCATATACAGATTCATACAGGTGAGAAACCATATACATGCATAGTGTGTGATTCAACATTTTCAAACAGTTCATGTTTGAAAAAGCACATGCTCATACATGTTAGGGAAAAACTATTTTCTTGCCATGTGTGTGAATCATCCTTTTCAGAGAGTACAAGTTTGGAAAGTCACATAAAAACACACATTAGAGAGAAAAAAATTTCTTCTGAAATGTCTGGATTGGAATTTTTAGATAATTTTAATTTGAAAGGACACCTTCAAATGCACACAGGAGAGAAACTACTTACTTGCAGAGTCTGTGAATCAGCATTTGTAAGAAGTTCACATCTGAAAGGACATTTAAGGGTACACACTGGAGAGAAACCTTTTTCATGTACAGAGTGTGAATCAACATTTTCAAACAGTTCTAATTTAAAAAAACACATGCGAGTACACACAGGAGAGAAGCCATTTTCTTGTCAAAAGTGTGACTCAACATTTTCAGATAGTTCCAGTTTGAAAAGGCATACACACATACATACAGGAGAGAAACCTTTTTCATGTAATGTGTGTGAAGCTGCATTTTCGAACAGTTCTAATTTAAAAAAGCATGTTCGAATACACACAGGAGAAAAACCATTTTCCTGTCAAGTGTGTGGATCTGCATTTTCACAGAGTCCACATTTAAAAATGCACATGCAAACACACATTTGAGAGAAATCATTTTCTTAAAATCTGTGTGAATTAACATTTTCTCTTACTTAGTTTAAGAAGCCACGCACAAACAGTGAGGAGAAAGCTTACTCTTGTCTTCTATATGTCTCAGAATTTCCTCAGAAGTTTTATTTAAGAAAACACTTGATAAAAGAGTAAAAAAAATAATTTACAGTAAAATATTGGATCAGCATTTTCAAATAGTTCTAGTTTGAATAGATGTGAAAATATACTGAATAGGAAATATAAATATAAAGTGTGTGGAACAAGATATTTACAGTTAAACAATCTATTTTGAAACACACAGGATCCCTACATTATCAAGTATATGGATTCAGGTTTTTAATGATTTTCACTTTAAAATTACAAACACAAACATACATTGTTTAGAAATCATTTTTTAAATGATGTAATATTTTCAGAGGTTTAATGTGTAAAAGATCATCTGCAACCAAGTTTATTGTCAATGTGTGGATTGTTTTTCACAAAGACTTTATATTAAAATAAAATATCGAAAAAAACCTACACAAGAAAGCAATCACAATTCTGTGTAGGTGTGGATCAATTTTATCAACACGCATGGGAAAGCACGTCACTTGAAAAGATTATTGTTAATTTTTTATGCAAATCACTAAAATCTACTGCATTTGAAAAGAAGATAATATTCTTAAAATATTGCAGTTATTTTGACTGATGTTTTTTTTGTTCATTTTTGTTGCTTTTTTGTCAGAAATAAAGTTTTTTCATTACAGTAAATGAAAAGTGTTGCAGTATTTTCCAGATACTATTTGACATTTTTTTTTCCTTGATTCAAAGCTGCTATATTTACAAATGTGTTGGACGAGTAACATCGTTAATGTTGTTTTACACATTGAATGAATTATTTAAAGATTGGCAACTTTTTAAGATTGCTTCTGCTGTGGAAAAATGGCAGAATTCTTAGCATATTTTCTGAAGGCTTTATTATTGTTAGGCTTTTTACAAGTGAAGATTCTTAAACTTCAAACATGATAACCACTAAAATATGTAATGCATATTCAGCCATATTTTTATGCAGTGTTTAGATTGTTTAATTTGCACAAAGAATCCTCATTACAAATACAAAAACTTGGAATCATAAAAGAGATTTTATGATTTTTGTGTTAAAATAATCCAAAACCAACTGAAAATTATTCTTGAATATTATGTGTAGCAGCTTAGTGGAACAGCTTAAGGTTGTCCCTGAACAATTTGATTGAGAATTAATGAAATGGGGGTCAATATGAAAGCAGGAAATATTCAATGACTTTTTCATCAATTGAAAACACAAAGCACTATACTCAACATATCATATTTTTACTTTGTCTGTCCTGTGCATCATATGTGATGCAGAGAACGTGAGTTCCACATCAGCAAATGCCCTGGACAGGCAAAGGAGCTCTATATAAATAGGACTTATGAACTTAAACAAGAAAAATAACACATCAGATGTTAGAATACATGTAAAAGCACCGATACATTCAATAGAGCCATTTGATTTTAATGATTTACAACTTTTATCATTTTATTTAATAATATTTCTTGAAGTGGTGTCCTTCACTGAACTATTTTGCCCTTAGTATAACAACCTATTTCTTGGTGGGCCATATATTTTTATTATGGCAACTGTTCAATCATAGTCTACTACTTTTAATAATTTATATTTTATTGTTACTTTCTTGCACATACAATTTTCTATAAATAGTGAAATTTTCAAGTTCAACTGACAATATCTCAAGTATTTTTAAAGTTATTATGATAAAATTAGTATGTAATGAAATTTTGTTTTATGTTTTCTCTTTATAAAAATACAATTCTTTTGCAATAATTAGTTTATATACTGGTGCCATGTTTCAGTGACTGGCACCTCTTTTTTTGCATGTTGAAATTTGTTGCATTCAGAGTTGTGTGTTCCTATGCATATTAAAATAGCCTTATCTTGAAGAGAAGAGGACACTTGTCAATTTAGTGGTCTTAAAATAAAATTTGAGGTTATTTTTCTCAAAAATTTTCAATTTGTGAACTTCAATAGATTAAATATTTAAAAAATGAAAATAACAGCATCTTATAAGCAATGTTTTGTCTTTAATAATCAGTTAATTTCATATCATTATGTCCATCCAATTCGAGGCATGAACTAAAATGGAGATATTTTTGGAATTTGAATTTGCCAACTGCATAGACCAACATAAACAGCTTTTAAATCCAACTTGTTTCATTGATAGACATTGTGCATTTTCTAGCTGAGTTTTTAATCTTTTCTTATATTTTTTATGTTTGTTCTAAAGTTATATAAAGTATATTATTTATTGTGTAACTAAATAAGCATTAAAAATAAACTAGTAATACATATTTTAATTAAATTTTACACTCATATTTGTCCATGAAAAAAAAACTTTTGCCTGTAAAATAAAATATTGTAAGGGAATTTTTATTTTAAATGTACACATGTAAATCTTATATTGTCAATAAAAAAAGAAAATTTGTGTTTGTAAGAAATGAAATAAAGTATTGTAATTTTAAAATGTGTGTATGTATATATTTTTTTTATAAATCACATATTTCTGTATGTAAAATATTGTAATTGTAAAAGTATCTATATTTGCTAATTATTAAATCATTTTTGGGATTACCTCCTAATTTCACAGATTAAATTGAACATAAAATATGTGCGTTGTGGTGCAGTGGATATCGGCTCAGAAAGAGAAATCGGGGAGCCGAGTTTGAATTTCAGCTGAATTCATTGCATTCACTTACGCGCAAATACCCTTGGGAAAGGTATTAATCCATCTCTTCCTTCCAGTTATGGTTTAAATAACAGGACAGATTGGATTCTATAGCCTTGGCTGGCAACCAGTCTACCACAGAAAGCAATGGCAACCTACTGCAGGATAATCTTTTGCCCAGTCAGTCATGTCTCGAAAGAGACATGATCGCCCAAGTGTGTATCACATATGGCACTTAACTGACTGATATATTTTAGTTGAACTACTTTTGTGGGTCTGTAAAAAATTAATTTATAAAATTAAACCTTTTTTATTTTAAACATATATTTCTTGGAAGTTATTTTTTTACTTTTCTCTCAAATTTATTTCTTACAAAATAGTTTTTGGTAATTGGCAAATATTTTTTAAATTTCAAAGTAGGTTTTCATTTGATGGTAATTTTTACATGTAAGCATATTTTAAAGTAAATTTTAACTTACATTCAACAATAACAATTCAATAGCATTCAGAAAAAGAATGTAACTTGTAAATTATCTGTTCATTTATTTTTTATATGAATTATGAATTGTATTTTTTCTGTATAATGTGAAAGCCTAAGCTTATAAAATTTAAAGCATCTATTTGAAAAAATTTTATTTCTGGATATCATGTGTATCTGTATTTAAAAAAAATTATTTTTAGTGCTTTCCATTCTTTGGGTACTACTTTCATTAGGTTCTTAAAATTTAAGTATACTTATGAATATGTAAAAATCTTCTGTTTAAGTGGAAGAGGCAAGGCAAAGAAAACTTCAAATTTCTTGCAATGTAGAAAAATCACTGATGAAAAGAACAGGGAAATCAGTGTGTGTGTGTGTGTGTGTGTGTGCATTGACAGGGGAGTGATTAATGGGTTGACAGTAACACCTAGTAATCAGAGTGCAGTTCTGGTGAGGTCTCATCTATTTTAGTTAGCCAAACTTTTGTACCTTTTATGGTTTTAAGAACCATGAGGTAAATAAGGAAAGCAATTAAAAGGTGAAGAGCTCACAGTTTTAGTGAACAATTTAACAAAAGGAAAGATATTTTTCACAAATTCTTTGTTAGAGAGTACTCTTTTCTTTTTTTTTTTTTCATATTTCTTTTTTGATACAAGAATTGTATGTTTTTACATGGCTCTGCAAACTCTATCCTGATACAAGGATGGAACAGTCAAGATTGATGAAGCAAGTTCAATAAAGATTTAACACAGCAAAGAAATTTTTAGTCACTAAAGGAGAAGATGACTTGAGCCTTTTTAGATCCTTCCCATGTTGCTTTTTTTGTAGCTGATTAACTCACTGAGTTGAAATTACATCACATGAACTTGAAGACTTACTGATTTACTTCAGTAGCTGTGGTGAAGAAGAACCATCTCAAGTGATCTTCAGGCATGAGAGCCAAAGGGTTGTTGTATTTTTTTTAATCATTTCACCCCAAACAAGGCATTCCACTGCCGCTATTGTGCAAGGGGTTACATAGGGGAAGTTGAAGAGAAAGAGAGGTTAGATATAGGAAATGTCAGAAGGAGGGTGATAGACGGGTAAGTATATCGAGGCTGAGGGCTGGGCAGATGGGAAGAGTGTTTAAGAGAATGGATGCAAGTTAGTGTGTTAGGAGGTGTCTGTTGACCTTACATTTAAACTCCTGGAGATTGTAGCTGTTGGGGAAGCAATCATGTGGAAGGGAATTCCACAGGCAGGAAGTGCAAGAAAAGAAGCTGTTGGAGTAGAAATTGCAGTTACATCTTATCGGTTTCATTGTAAGAGGGTGGGGCCTAGTTGCTAATCTAGTATCTCATGCAAATTCGTATCTAGGGGGCACCAGTGATCTGAGTTCATCAGAGCAGAAGCCTTGAAAGTATTTATAGAAGGGGCACAGGGAAGCCACGTCATGCCGGTGAGAGAGTGACTGCAGCCAGTCTTCCAAGTTGGTATCGATCACATTACAGACTCTCTGTTGTATTTTGTCAAGAACCCCGAGGAGAATAGGGGCACCCGACCAGATGTGACAGCAGTATTCAATACACGGGCGGATGGTAGATTTATATATGTGCAGGATAGATTCAGAAGGAAAAAAATCTTCCGGGCCCTGCACAGAGAACCGACTTTTATAACAGCGGATTTGATATAGTCATTCCACTTGAGGTCCACTGAGAGTGTGAGGCCAAATATGATTCCAGGTTTTTACATTGGCCAAGTTATTGACATTCAGTCAGTAAGTTAACTGCCATATGTGATACACACTTGGGCGATCATGTCTCTTTCGAGACATGACTGACTGGGCAGAAGATTATCCCGCAGTAGGTTGCAATTACTTCAGTGGTAGACTGGTTGCCAGCGAAGGCTATAGAACCCATTCTGTTTTGTTATTTCACTTATATTTAGAAGGAAGAAACAGATTAATATCTTTCCCAAGGGTATTTGCATGTAAATGAATGCAACGAATTCAGCTGGAATTCAAACATGGCTCCCTGATTTCGCATTCTGAACCAATATCCACTGCACTACAATGCACATCTCCAAAATTGCTATAATCAAGTTTCTAGCTCTAAGGGTAGAAACTATTGTTACCAATGGCCTTCGGGGGATGACATTGCTCAAGTTGAGTCAACTTTTATCTTAAGATGGTAAGATGGGACTTAGGTTTAACGCCAATTTCAAGTGTCTGGAATGTTCTAGAAATATTGGTTATAGAAGCCTATAAGTAAATTCAGAATGCAAATTGCCATTAGGAGAGCAAGTGCAGTATAGCTGTTCAAACTGCCCAGAAAGTCTTTTTCATCAGTTCCAATAAATGTAGTTTTACTCATTTCTTGATTTTTGTTGGGTTTTTTTTATATATAAAAACTGAATTTTATGGCTTTGCAATAATCATTTGTCTGAAAAATTGACCACTGTTTTCTTTTATATAACAAGTTTCAAAGTTTTTTTTATTGTCAGTACTTTTCGAGCAAGTGGAAAAATGTATAAATTAGTAAAATTAAAAAGAAAAATCAAATAAATTTATGAGAAAATGTTTTATTATTACAGATAAAATAATTTTTGTTGAATTCCTCATCCAAAAGTGAGTAATGTTTCAGGCTTGTATCCCCATCAGATACTTTTTTTTTACAGCAAGTTCAATAAGATATATTTTTTTTACCCTTTTTGCTCGACTATTAAATTTTGCTTCCACCTGCACTTACATGGGGAAATAAGAGTTGTTTCACTGACGTACTCCTGTGGAAAAAAAAATTAGCTTAATCTCTAAAATACTACTATAAACTTATTAGGAAGTTTTAATGACTTAACTGTAGAATTGAAATTTATATTGTTAAAGTGGCCATCCTGTGCTGGTTTTATCAAATAATTATTAATTTCATTAGTATTACCTTTCTTTTATGACTTAATGACATTGCATTTATACTGATTTTTGACTTGTTTGAAGCCTGCATCTTCACTGTTAAAATGAGCTTCTGGCCCAATCATACAAAAGGCGAAAAATCTGATGAAATTTTAATGGTTACAATTTGGTCACTAATTGCTTGCAAGATAATTTTGGTACCAGTTTTTATTTTTTGTCAAGCTCTTTATGCCTATATCTTTTAGGTAGATTGAAAATAAAAAATAGTCTAGGATAACTACTATAAACAGTAACTGTTCTGATGAAATTTCCATTATGGTACCTAGACTTCATGAATTTAAGTGCAGTACTACATTGGTGGTAAAGTCTCATCATTTTACAGCTGAAATGGTTAGATGTAACCATAAGTTTAGGTACCTCCATTCATTTGCCCCTAAAATGGCATAGCATGATGTCAAAAGAGCTCAAACTTAATAAAAACAAAATTTTATCATCAAAATGTTTGTTATTAAGAGGAAAGATCAAAGTTTGTTGTCATTATTTCTAAAAAAAATTTAATCCTTTCTAACATGTTCAAAATTTTGGTTAAATTCTTTTTATTTTTCATCAGCGATCCACCCCATGTTAGTGTAATGGCAAATGTAATATTATCCAAGTCGATTTTAGTGTTGAAATACATATTAATTTGGAAATTCTTGCACAAATCAACTAATTGTTTGATTTTAATGAAACTTTCATGATTTATTCACAAATAAATGAAGTTATTTATGCAATTACTATTTTTTGAAAATCTTAGTAATTTTGTTTTTAATATGTTATCCCCATTCCAATTAATTGCATGAAACTTCTAGAAACTCATTATGTATCCCAATTTTTTTTTTTTCACTTAAATGCAGGACTCCTTAGGAAATGTCAATCATGTAATTTTTTTTAATTGTGAGACCATTTTTCCGAAAATCTGCTCAGAATAGTAAAATCAAAGATGCATAGAAACTATGCCATTTTAAATTTTACATAAACTTTTAATTGATTTTATAAAGAATATAATTTTAGAATATATTCTGGAAAAAATTTGATAATGAATTTTTATAAAATCTTTTTCATTTTTTTTAAGTTTCAAACTTTTTTTAAATTGCTTCCAGTCACTCAATGTCTTTAGTTATTAATTTATTAAGTAAAGACTATATTTACAAATCAAAAATTGAAAAGCTCAATAAAAATCACTAAGAATTAAGATTTTTAAAATAATTTTAAAAAATTTTTAATGTTTAACTGCACATTTTTCTTTTTTTACTATGGAGAAATTTATAAGAGACTTGTAAGTAAAAGTCCACATGTTTCAATGGTTGTTCCCTTTACAAAATGTTCTCGAATTATGTCATTTTTTGGTCACCATACTTCCAGATGTGTAAATTGATTAATAACAGGAGCTGTCATTGCCTTGTTGAAAGCTCAAAGACCTTTCCTTAATTAAGAAATACTTTTATTCAAAATTTCATGCCATAAGCAAGTAATATTTCTTTCAAATCAGATTAATGTAACTTTAAATCTACTAATTATCCAAAAATAATGTTTCACAGATGTATATTTTATTTTTGCAAGGTTTTTTAAACCAAGAATTAACTTTTTTTAACAAATGTGTTGATAACTCAAAAATGGTCTGAAAATTAAATAGTTTTTAAATTCAAAAATTTTAAATTTCAATCAATATAATTTATATTTGAAATACATTAGAAAATTTTGCTTGCTGGAAATAGTAAATTTAATCATTTAGCTTTTAAAATAAAAGTTTCAAGAAAACTCTTTTATTTAAAAAAAAATTAATTTAAAATTTAGATATCAAAAAATGAGTAGGAGTTATCTCCATAAGTTCTTTGCTAATAGTTTCTTCTCTCCTACTTCTTACTTGTTGGAACTCTCTTCTAGCTTCATGCTTTCAAATCAACGTTGATCTTCAAAAATTTAAATGAAATGTCAATTATGTCTTACAAAAGGGTTTGGTTGCAGAACCAATTTATAGTTGTTTTTCTTTCCACTGATGTACTCTAACTTCTTTTTTCCTTAGCACTGAATTAAATGGCAATTGCTTGCAAAATAGTGAAATATATCATGCCACTGTAAAATTAGCAGATAAAAAAATATACAGATTAGTAACTGAAGAGCCCTGGAAACAAAGAAATTATGCACACAAAACATCCTTTAAAAATAGTAAATACATGAACAGCACAATGCTTTCTAAACATATCTGGAAGATTAAAAACAGATCAAATTAAGAAAATGAAAAGTAAAGAAAACAGCATTAGCTTACAACAATAAATCCCAAAACTGAACTCTGGAGAAGAAAATAGCTATAATTACATTCCCAGACCAACACAAACTATTAAATAAATGATCAGAACTTATCTCAAAATGCAGGAAAACAAATTTTTACTATGTTACTTAAAAATCGAAAAATTGATCAACAAAAATTAATTCAAACAAATGTGTAAAAAAAAAAAAATTAACAAACTACAAATGCACACAGACAAGTAGATGTAATATTAGCCAATAAAATAATCAATAAAAATGTTAAAAAACACTAAATAGTCAAACTTCAGATCCACAATTATTTCCACAAATAGACTCTAGAACAATTTGAATTATAACTGTTACCTCTTACCAAAACAACTGTTAGAACAATACAATAGACTACCTGCAATGTACCATTGACCTGTAAATATAGTCAAGGAAAGACACTAGGCATATGGCCTCATGATTGCCTGTAACTATTGGGTGTTGACTTCAGTGTCCACTTATATATTTACATATACCCTATCCCTGATATTAAGCACTTTAAGCTATAATTATAGCATACCTTAAAAGTATATTATATATATCTATTAGAAATCCTCTGTATATCAAACATTCCTCTTCTGCTATCATAGTGTGTGGGCTGTACTTATCAAGGCAATTGTTCATATATATCTTAAGCTGATTTCCATGGATTCTTTCAATGTGTTGTTTTGTTCTTTTTTTTTATTATTCCAAGTATACCTATTATTACTCATGCTACTCTTGATTTCAATTTCCAGGTTTTTGCACATTAATAGTTTTTCAAATTTCTTGGTTGCTATGTTACAATCTGCTGGACAAGCTATATCAATCAGTAGGCAACTTTTTTTTGTTTTTGACAATAATATCTGTACTATTTGCTTCAATTTTCCTGTCCTTTGTAGATGAGGTAATCCCATAGAATGGTGACATTTTCTATTTCTGAAATTGGTGCTGGGTGATGTTCATACTAGTGTTTGTTTATGTATTTTCCAAAGTGTTTGTATATTGTCCAGTATAAATATTGTGACACCATATTGGAGCAAGTGTAGAACATCCTGAGATGAGATGGTCTATTGTTTACTGATATTTGTCACAGAACCTGCATTTTGGATCCACATTATGTATATTTGCCTGAAAGTTCCTTGTGAAAAGACACTGGTCTTGCACTGCAAGAATAAAGAATAATTATTATTATTTTTCATTTCACAGAAATTCTATCTATAGTAAAGATATGCAATTTGTTTCATTCACTTACACACACGCACTCTTGGGAAAGGTATTAATCAGTCTCTTCTCTCTCTAGCTATGGGTTGAATAGCAGGACAAGATTGGGTTCTATAGTCTTGGTTGGGAATTGGTCTACTGCAGAAAGTAATGGCAACCTACTGTGGGAAAATCTTCTGCCTAGTCAGTTATATCTCTAATGACATATGGTAATTAACTGAGTTATGCTTCACTTGTACTCATTATTTAAGTTGCACAGGTCTTTTAGTTACCTAAGCTAAATAACTGGAACAGTAAACCTTTTATTGGTTTGGCTTTCACTTTCAGTTAAAAGCAGTGAAACTTAATGCTGTTGTTGAAGTTGTCCCAAGCCAGCAGACCTTTCTATAGTGTCAAAAGTTCATCATACCTCACTTGAAAATTTTCTTACTTTCTATGTGGATGCTGTATGCAAAGCCAAAGTAACAACAATGCCTGCCTGTTCAGTACTTATTTATCCTATCCTATTTGAGACATGCAAATTTATCAGCATAGCTACCTAATTCTATGTGTATTTCATATAAATTCTGTGATTTTACGAGACTATTTATCTGCAGCAGTTTCACAAAAGTTTGATGGAAACATCACCATCAGTCGTAAGGAATTGATTCCCAATTTTACATCCAACCTGGCAGAGGGCGTTACTTCATGTAATTTTTAAAAATTAATGTATTTAGAGTGTTTACACCATTAAAGTAACTTTTTTTTTTTAATCAGAATATGTTTTCAGTTATTGATGTACTTTGATTAATAAATTGATTTTTAATGTAAAAATTGTGATGCTGAATAAAATAATATAAAAGTGTGATGTAGAAAAATTCATAAAATATTCCTTTGATATTTGGTTTTGATTTTGTTGGTTCCGATCTATGAAAATGATTGCTATAAACTCACTCTCCCCAAATTTATAGAAAAATCCTACAGGGACATGCTGGGATGCCTTTTTAGTTAAAGAAAAATAAAAAATTCTTTGTTTTACTCATACATTTTTTTCTTTATTGCCTTGAAGTCAGAACCACTTGATTGCATCCAATTTGCATCTGAACACTTTCTTTTTCACTGTTTTATAATTGCTGCACTTTGCTTTGCCTTGTATTATTTTGCTCTGTTCTTATTTATCTTTTTGCTGTTATTGGGAATTATTGGGAATTTTGTGAATTCCACTTCAATATACCAAATTATTTAATGAATTTCATGATAAAAATGACTATGTAAGTAGCATAGAATGAAAAAACCTTGAGTGAAGAGGAATGCAACAAATGAAATAATTTAAATGAAAAATTCTCCAGTTTATACATGATACAAAAAACAATTATAAATAAATTCTACCAGAAAATACTATTCATTACTAGTAAATTCTGAATCAAGTATTTTTGCTTTAACCACATAATAGCTTATTCTTTACTATGCTAAATTTTCAACTATAATAAACAAAGCTGAATCATGAATCAAAACATGACATGTCGAATGATTATATTGAATCAGTTCACAGTCTGCAGCTTGTTTTAGACCCTTTTTTTTGGCCAAAATCTGACAAATTTATAAGTCTATAAGTCTTCATGCATTCAAAATTGCTGTCACTTCTGGTCTGGTGCTTCTATGTATTTAGAGTTTATTGACAATGTTCAAAGAAAAACTGCAATGTTATCAGCCTTGAACTGGAATCTTGGGTCCACAAACTTTACCATTTCAGAAGTATTCTCAATACTTAGAATAATTCCAGCCCAAAACCAAGCTAAAATATCACACTCTCCATTAAACAATAAAATGGTTCTGACATTCAATTGCATTATCAGTTGACTTGAAATAAAGAACACCATGGAGAGACCAGGTGACAAGTGAGTCTATTATAAACCTCCCCTTCTCCTGTTGCTGCTTCTGCCACCAACAAATTTCCAGTGCCAAGACCAAGGTCTCTCAAATGACTAAATTACTGTTAGAATAATTATTCAGCAGGAAAATTATTCTGGTAGTAATTTATAGTTTAGAATAATTTTCCGACTGAAAAATTGTCAACCAGGCTAGATAAAACATAAATTAAGTATTTCCATTCTGATAAATTAAATATATAATATCTTATTTAAAAAATCTTTTCTTGAAAACATGAGACAGTATTGTCTTGTAGGATAAAAGCTTGTAAAAAAAAAAAAAAAAATCTGGTAAATATATAACAATGAAATATTTAAAATATATAATAAAGGGAGATGTATACACTAAATATATTTTTACAAAGATGTCATTGGCAATATAGCCATTGATATTTTTTCAGTGCCATTTGAAAAATTGGCAGAAAAATTTGTCCATTATTTAAAAATTAAATTGAAACATACCTATTCATGAAAATAATTTCAAATTTTGCATAAGCCTTCCTAACATTCTTTTGTTTTAGCATTTAATGTGGCAGCTCAAACAAAAGTAATAAAATTGTTACATTGAAAATGGCTGATACAAAGAATTGTAAGAACATAAAAGAGTTGAATGTTTGCAGAAAAGTGTTTTTAATGCATAGAAAATGTTTCAAGAGAAGCAAGCAAACTTTGCCAAATCTAATTCCAGAAAGAAACCATTCAGTTTGTACCAAAAGAGTCATTGAAGCTGACAAGAAGGGAGTAAGTAGAAATACACCAAGAAGCATGAGGAATGAGTTAAAAAAGCTGGATATTTCAGAGGTCACTAAGGAGGATTGTGAAAGAGGATTTAGAGCTATACAAACTTCAATGATGACAGATGCTCTTAAGATCCTCCAAGCAAAAACGCCTTACTAGAAGGAAGAACATTTTTTTGAAGATGCAGTGTGTTGCAGACAACATTTTTGTGGTAAGATGAGAAGTTTTTCACTGTGGAGGCTGTGGTCATGATAAAAATGATTTTGTAAATGGTATAAAATAAAAGAAACTTGAGTGAAGAGGAATGCAATAACAAATAATTTTAAATGGAAAATTTTACAGCTTCGTTTATGCATGATACAAAAAACAACTATAAATAAATTCTACCAGAAAGTTTAATTCATTAGTAGTAACTTCTGAATTGAGGATTTTTGCTTTAACCATATAATGTGTTATTCTTTACAATGCTGAATTTTCAACTATAATAAACAAGACTGAATCATATGAATCAAAACTTGTAGAAATTAAAGTCAAACATTTCACAGGAATAATGATTTTTTTTTCCAGTCTGAGTTCAGGTGTCCAACCAAAAATGAATTCTCTGCAAAGAAAGTGTGATACACTTAGCAAGAAAATGCTTTTTCTCCAGTATGAGTTTGCATATGCTTCTTCAAATTTGAACTCACTGAAAATGAAGACCCACAAATTACACAAGAATATGGTTTCTCTCCAGTATGTGTTCGAAAATGCTGCCACAAATGTGACTTCTGGGGAAACGAAGATTTGCATACATCACATACGTATGGTTTCTCACCAGTATGTGTTCGCATATGATTCTTTAAATTTGAATTCTGTGAAAAAGAAGAGCCACATACTTCACAAAAATATGGCTTCTCTCTTGTATGTGTTCGCATATGTCGCTTCAAAGTAGAATTTATTGGAAAGGAAGAACCACATATCTTGCAAATACATGGTCTCTCCCCAGTGTGAGTTTGCATATGTCGCTTTAAATTTGAATTTACTGAAAAGGTAGAACCACACACTTTACAAGTATATGGTTTCTCACCTGTGTGTCTTTGCATATGCTGCACCAAATGTGACTTCCGGGAAAATGATAAGCCACATATTTCACATGAAAATGGTTTCTCTCCTGTGTGTGTTCGCATGTGCACTACCAAGTGAGACTTCACTGAAAAGGAAGAGCCACACACTTCACAAGAATATGGACTCTCTCCTGTGTGTTTTTGCATATGTGCCACCAATTTTGACTTCTGTGAAAAAGAAGAGTCACACAATTCACAAAAATATGGTTTCTCTCCAGTATGAGTTCGCATATGTACCACCAAATTTGATTTATGAGTAAATGAAGAACCACAGTCTTGACAAGAATATGGAGTCTCTCCAGTGTGTGTTCGTATATGCACCACCAAATGTGAGTTATGTGCAAAAGCAGAACCACACACTTCACAAGAATATGGCTTCTCTCCAGTGTGTTTTCGCATATGTACTACCAAATCTGATTTATGCTTATATGAAGAGCCACACAACTCACAAAAATATGGTTTTTCTTCAGTATGGGTTTTTAAATGTCTCTTTAAATTTGAACTATTAGCCAATGTACGTCCACAAGTTTCACAACAATATTTTTTGTCCTTGTAATTTTCCATATTTTCTCCCTTTTAGAAGATGATAAAACATTCAAGATTATAGACGATCTTATAAAATAATCTACATGATACATATCATCATTCCTGTTTGTGACTGAATATATTGCTTCAAACTTGACATCAGTGCAAAAGTCATATACTTCATCACATCTAAATAGTCTCCAGTGTTTGCAACAGTGCTACCATAAAATTGACAGTCATGTAAAAATACATTCATTCTATATAACTTTTTTATGGCGTTAACACTGTTTTATACAATACAACTTTGTTGAAAAGAAAGAAATGCACACTTCACAAGAATGTTTTCAACGTTTCTTTATAGGCACCATCAATTTTGACTTCATGAAAAGAAAAAGTGACATAGTCCACATGAGGAAGATTTTTGTCCATTCTTAGTTTTAAGGTTTCTTTTTTAAATCTGAACAACTAAAGAATTTACAGCTATTTATTGCAAAGTATTTTTCTGGGGAATTTTTTGTATATATTGCTTGAAGTCACCAAACAAGTAATAATCCATTTATATTCACCAACTGATTTTTATTGTGTAGCATCTGTAAAAAAGAATGAGAAAAGCAATTACTATTAAAATATGATATAATATTTCAATGAGTTAGATTACATATTATTTTTTCAGTCATTTGCATCTGTTTCTTTAAACCTATGTTATATTTTGGTTTCTTTTGTTTAACCATTAAACTTGAAATAGTAAATGGTTATGGCATGTGCTTTGAGAATAAAATAAGGCTAAAAAAATTTCAAAATACATAAAGTAGCACAATGCACTTTTAGAGAAAGTGATCTTTTCTTGGCTGAACCTATCATCATATTAAGAACCTGAAATTAAATTGCCCAAGAGACTGCCATTTATAGAATATGTTTAACTATTTCCAGTCCATTACAGTCAGTCAGTTAAGTGCCATACGTGATACACGCTTGGGCGATCATGTCTCGAAAGAGACATGACTGACTGGGCAGAAGATTATCCCGCAGTAGGTTGCCATTGCTTTCTGCGGTAGACTGGTTGCCGACCAAGGCTATAGGACCCAATCTGTCCTGCTATTTAACCCATAACTGGAAGGAAGAGACAGATTAATACCTTTCCTAAGGGTATTTGCGCGTAAGTGAATACAGTGGATTTAACTGGAATTCGAACTTGGCTCCCCGGTTTCTCGTTCCGAGCCGATATCCACTGTACCACAACGCACATCCATTACAGTATGCATCCCAATTACATACCTGCTTAAAAATACACCTACCTTCAGTTTAATGTATAAATAAACATGACACATTACTTTGCTTATCCAATAAAGGCGTACATCTGCACAAAAGTATAGAAATGCAGAATTTACATGTGGCGGGAAATGTTTCTAAAATATGAAAGTGCCCTAGAAATTAAAAAATTTCTTATCCTTTTATTATAATGGACATCTTTATTTACAAAAATTTACACATTTATACATACAAAAATAAATAAAAACAATAAAATACTGGGGATTATTGAATTGTAGTGTCCTTTTTCTATTTATGATAAGTAAATACAAGATACCACCAAAATGTAATCTTTTAAATAGGTACCTCTACAGAAATGTAAGACCTAAAGATTAAAATTAATTAAAAAAAAAAAATCTGTGTAGAAGCATTTATTTTAGTATTAATTTCAATCTAATAAATTTAATATTTCCCATAAGCAAAATACACTGCTGTATTTAAAAACTAATTTAAATTGACTGGAAGGGTTTTTCATTTTGAAATTGCTAAAATATCTGATTTTCCCACTATTTCAAAAAGAAAATATACTTTTTGAAACTTTTTTTGAAGAATATTAGTTGATTTAATTTTTAATAATTCTGAGTTTAAACAAATATCATTTACTTTAAGTTTAAAATATCACTAAAATGCATTTTTTAACATGGCAGTAGCTGTTTATTGAAGATCTTGACAACTTGATTGACAGATGGAAGTTTATCTAGTTTTTTCTACAGTGGATATATCTGTAACAATTAAAACTGTAATAATTAAATTGTAATAGGCTTTTCCATTTATAATGAATAAGTATATTTTTTGCTTAATAATAATATCACTTAACTGGGAAAAATTGAAACAGAATTTTAAAAGATTTAAAACATTATAAATTATTCTAATTGAAATTTTAAAAATCAAAACAATTCTTGTAAAAATTAATTATTCATAGAAAATTTTTTTCTTAAGACAATAGTGTCCATAATATATATCATATTCATAAAAGTTACCTTCACTTTTTCACTAAAAATTTGTGATAGTTAAATTTTAAAATTAATTTTGATAAATAAAAAAGCTTTTTTGAAGCTTTCATTTTAGCTTTAATTGAAAGCTAAAGGATTAAATTAACTATTTCAATTAAGCAACCTACTCTGTAGTGAAATTTTCAAACAGAAATTACATTGATTGGAAACATTTTTTTTTTCAAAAATAGCTTATTAGCAACCTTTCCAGCCAGCTTTCATTTTGATGTAACTTTATTAAAAAATCTTCCAGAAATAAAATATTTTCTGAAACTTTATTTGAGGCATATTAGTTCAAGTATAATTAATTTGATTTGAAACAAGTATTATTTACTTCAAGTTATAAAAAGCAGAAAACAGATTTAAAATGAACAGTAATAGTGATTTACATTATCTGGACTATTGTTCTCATCTTTGTTGCCATTTATACGATGTTTCGGCCATTGTACGCTCTGGCCTTCTTCAGGTGCTTGGAATTCCTAGCACTTGTAGAAGGCAATGGCTGAAATGTGCAAATGGCAACAAAGATGAGGACAATATTCCAAATAGTGTAAATATTAACTTATCTCAGAAATATAGACAAATACTGATTTACATATCTTTCAACAGGCACATGAAAAGCACTGATAAGCTATTTCTGTGTTTATTGCTGTCCTACGGAGACTTTATCTGTTTAAACATAATTTAAGAACATGATGGGTGAAAACATTTTTTATATAATTTGTAAGTAATCTAAAAATGTTGGAAATATTCTCCATAATCAAATTTTTAGATTGTTGACTTTAAATTTACTATAGTCATCAAACTTATTGTTTGATAATGTCATATTTTCACATGGGCATGTTTTATACACATGAAAAAAAAATTATTTTAAAAATCTTAGAACATGATGATTTGTATTAAGCTTTTCAATTTTCACTTAATAGATTATATTTAATAGTCTTTACTTAATAAGTTAATAACCTAACACACAGTTTTTAAAATTTTTTAAAATTATGAATTATAATAATTTAAAAAAGAAAAAAATGAAAACAATTTTTTAAAAAATTTATTCAATGAAAAATATTTTTCTACAGGCAATAATGTCCTCAATATATATTATATATAAAAGCAATAAAAAACTTATCTAATTAAATAATGTCAGAATTTTATTGCTTCTTTTATTTTAATATTCAGAGCAGTTTTTTGTGGCAACTGTTTAAAAATAAATAAATAAAATAGATGATTTACATTCTCATAGGAGACCTATGTTTAACCAATAAAACTAATTTTTGTGGACAGAATTTAATTTCTAGAAATCTCATGAAATTAATAATTCTAAAAAATATATTTATATTTACTAAGATTTTATTAAAATAATAATTTCATAAATTCATTCATTTGTGAATAAGTCTTGAAAGTCTCATTAAAATCCAACTTTTTTTTGTCTTTGAAAGCATTTCTAAATGTTTTTCACTGGAAAAATATTCCCATAGTCAACTCTGATCCCATGCTGATGCAAAAATAAAAAAAAGATTTTTTGCCAAAATTTCAAATGTGTTAGAAGAGATTAAAAGATATTAAAAGATAATTAAAAATATTCTGATTTTCCATCTTCTTAACATTTTGACATTTATTGTTATGTTTGGGGCCTTTTTTCTTCATGCTATGCTGTTTTTTATTTCTCTTTTGAAAAAGTGAAGATACCTATGACTTACATGAAAGTAAATAAAGCTTTTCTCAATGATGTCTTAGTTCTATTTAGATACCTCCACTCATTCTCAATACCTAATGTTTAAATTTAATTAAAAAAAAAATGTCTTTTTGAAATATTTATTTTAGTTTTACTGGAAAGCTAAATGATTAAATTTACTATTTCCAGTAAGCAAAATACTCTAGTGCATTTAAAATATAAACTATATTGACTGAAATCTAAAGGTTTCGAATTAAAACTATTTTTTTTTATGATTATTGAGTGATTGACACATTTGTAAACAAAAGTTGATTCTCAGATTTAAGAATCTTGCAAAAACAAAATATTTATATATATTACTGTGACATGTAATTTTTGGAAAATTTGCAAATTTAAAGTTAAATTAATCTGGTTTACACAAGTATTACTTGTTTGTAGCATGACATTTAGAATAAAAGTAATAGCCAGATGTCAAATGACAGCTAAGTACAGTTGACCAGAATTGGCATAATTGTCCAAATTTTCTTTCCTGTAAAAGGGAAGAAACTGTGAAACACATGACCTTTTAATATAACATAGAAAATACCATGCTTAAAAAAAATATTGTATATACAAAAAGAAAAGAAATTGTAAATTATTTTAAAAATCTATCAGCTTAATTTCTATTAAATTTTTCAATTACTAAATATAGTCTTCACTTAATAATTTAATGACTTTGTAGAATTTTTAAAAAATTTGAAATTTTATAAATTATTATAATTAAAAAAGAAAAAATGAAAACAATTCTTGTAAAAATTCATTATTCATCAATTTTTCTTCTTCAGGCTATATAATATATATATATATATATATATATATATATATATATATATATATATTAAAGCAATTAAAAGCTTATCAAATTAAATGATGTCATAGTTTTATTGCATTTTTTATTTTACTATTCGGTGCAGATTTTCTGAAAAAAGGCCAACTGTTTGATATAAATAATGTATGATTTACATTCCACAAGAAGTCCTGTTTAACTAATAAAAAAAATTTTCAATACAAAATTTAATTTCTTAAAATTTCATGAATTTATGTGGTAACAAATGTAAAAAAAATCTTTTTTCAAGATTTTCTAAAAGTAATAATTTCAAAAATATTTTAATTCATTCATGAATAAGTCCTGAAAGTTTCATTAAAATCCGACAATTATTTGTTTTTTGCAAGAATTTCCAAATTAATGTATTTTTACTAAAATAAAAAAACAACAACTATTACGTAATATTGCATTCCAGTGTAAAATCTGGTAACAATTTGGTTACCTGCTGATGAAAAACAAAACAAGACATTTTTACCAAAATTTTGCACTTGCTTTAAAGGCTTTAAAAATAATTAAAGACTACTTATCTTTCTTAATAATAAATATCATTTTAAGTTTGGGGCCTTTTTCTTCATACTATGTTGTTTTTTCAGCAAATTAGTGGAATTACCTAGTTTACTGCGTTTTTATTTTATGATTCAGAGTGGATTTTCTGTAACTGGTACTCCTGTTTTGTAAAAAGAACTTAAATTCTCCAAGGAGTTCTGTTTTTTTTTTTTAACTAAGTGGGTCTTTTTTACTTTCTCGAAATTTCATATAATTACAAATACATGACAGATGCAAAAAGAAAAGAAAAATATTGACATCAATATTTTATAAAAAAATATTTTTAAATAAATTTAATCTATCTGTGAATCAGTCATGATAGTTTCATTTAAAATTCAGCAATTATTATTTTCCACCGCAAAAAGACGCTAAAATTTCTTATACTAATCTAAATATATTTTAAAGCATTTTTTTAGCTCAGATTTTGTTGTTATGGAAAAATGAATGAAATAAATAATCAAACTGTATTTGGAGCGCTATTTTTCATTTTATTTCGAAAGTATATCACAAGAGAGGTCACTTAATGATTAATATGAGTCCCGTTCAAGAACTTTATGTACCATGTAAGGGAGATAAATCAGTAATTGGTATGTAAAAACAAAAAGTGTTTGAACTGCTAAAAAAGAAAACAAAACAAAACAAAAATGCACCATCCTCAAAGCAACACGTAATCATCCAAATTTGAATTAACTTTACCTTAGTTATTTCTTTGTGAATAAGATGAGAAAATATAAGCTTTCTGTATAAAAGATCTATTTTTATTTTTTAAAGAAAACAAAATATGAAGTTATACTTACTTTTCTGTCTTTGGTTTGTCTTCTCTAGGGCAATGTTACATTTAGAGAAAAGGGAGAAACAGATTTGATATGAGCTGTTTTATAGTTCAAATACTTTTATAAAATATCATATAGACATTCATTATTTGTAATTGTAATCGATTCAACATATTTTTTGAAGAGTGGAAATCAAGGGAGATAATAGAAAATTAATAAAGTTATTGGAACCATAAACTTGTTTTGAAGTTTACAACTTTTTACATTTCGTTTGTTTATTCACAAAAAATCATATTTTTAACGTAATGTATACAAATCCCTAATTGATTTTTTTAATTTTTTATATATAATCTATATGCCGCCAAGGATTTTTTTAAAACAATCTTGGTATCACCAACAAAAAAAAAACGAAACAAAAAGGTCCAACAACAAAGTATGCGTTTTTTCCGAAAGTAAAGCAAAAAAATTGCTACCCACTGTTTTTTAAAAGTTGCAAATTATCAGTAAATTAAACGATTTAAACGAAATTTTCAGTACTTATTCTTTAATGAAGTGTTTATTTTATTAGAAAATATTGTAGAATTACTTTAGGCGTTGCTGGAGTGGGGGGAGTTTCCCGCTTCACCGCTTCGATTTTGTCAAATAAAAAAAAAAAAAAAAAAATCGAAGCGGTAAAGGGGGAAACTTTTTTGTGTTATTAATTTGCAAAAATTATTAGTTCGCAAAATTTTGTTGAAAATTAAAAATTATATAAATAGTAATCAATATCACGAGTGAACATAGCGAAAATTTGTCTCGAACCAAAAATAATTCAATGAAACTAAAAAGATTTAAGTTTTTGCTTGCATATTTTGAAATTCTACAACACTGAAATGTGAAATAGCTATTATTTAAAAAAAATATTTTGAATACTAAAAAAAATATTTGAATATTTATTTAAAAAAATATTTATTTTATTCGATTTTGAATTCCATCCTGTTACTGTTGTTTTGTAACAATTTCTTTTTCATATTGAAATTGAATAAACACAACTTTGAAGAATCGAAAAATGCAAAAATGCCATTTTCTAGTGTGAACCTTTTAAAAAGAATTTTAATTTTTGTTTATTTTTACAATTGTTAGATTATTATTTGGACGGAAAGTAAAATACGAAATAATTCTGAATTACCTTGACTGGCTAGTAACCTTTCCTCCTGGAAGTACAGAGAGACGACTCTTCACCTGTATTAATCAGCTGAGTGCTTTAAAACATTCCTTGTAAAAGGTGCATTAGTCTTCTTGGGGCAATCGGTTTGCCTCCACTCTGCCCGTATTCACACTCCTTCCAGAGTTCGCTTTCATCATCCATCGTCTTTTTGCGTACTCATCCTATCCAGGAAATTCAAGCGGAGGGAGAATGTGTTGGCGGGTCTCAACGCTTGGCAATCCCAGACCGCCTTCAGCAGGATGGAGGCAGCAGACCTCGCGACGTATCAAGGGAGGCTTGATTCTCCAAAGAAAACTGGAGAAGTCTCCAACGAATTGACTGCGTTCGTTAGACGGAAGAACGGAAAACCGGTAAAGGATGAGAGGGTAGATGTGCAAGACACACACTTCCACTCTGCCCTTCAAGGAAAGATTCCTTCGTGTCCACAGCCGCACTGCTTCCTCGACCCGCTTCCGAACCTCCGACCAGTTCAACTCTAGCTGGAGGCCGAGACTGAACCAGACACCAAGTATTTTTATCAGCCCGTCCGTCCATGCGAAGGATCCGAGGAGAAAACCTCCCTCCCACTCGCCCAATCGCAAGCCGACAAACTTAACGTGATTGAACTTGAACCCCGTCACCGTCTTATGCTTGTAAATTTCTTTGCCGACTTTGTGTATTTCGGCGGCGTTCTTTACGAACACGGACACGTCGTCAGCATAAACGGAATGTTTGGTCGCGTTAGAGGCACCAGGCAACGTGATTCCATGAAGCATCGGATTCACATTTAACTCGCACGGGAAGGTTTCCAGCTCAAGAACCTATGGTATGTTATGGCCATTACTGCTGGGTTGATTCTTTCTCCTAAACATCCAAAACTTGTTAAATGGCTTTCGCCGCTGAAATAAATGGGCAAAGTGGAAAGGAAAGATACAGAGACACTAGAGGGACAGTTTTTGGACACTGATTTTATTTTTGGTTCCAACGACCTCTTGTTGGGGAAATTCCTTCCCGAACAGTTTGGCACGTCTTCACCATTCAAAGTCCAACAGAGAAAGAGATAGAATTTATTTTTGGCACCTCTTTGTTTTGCGCATGCGTCAATTGTCTTTCTTGTCAGAGGACTCCTGGGAGATTTTTATGTTTATTTTATTTCGTACTTTTATTTTATTTTGTATTTTCATTTTATTTTGTAGTTTTTATTTTCTTTTGTATTATTTTCTTTAGTGTTTTTTTTAATTTTATTTCGTATTTTTATTTAATCCCTACAAACGTACAGCATAGCTCCACCAAGGCCCCCGGGGAGCGAATCCAGGAACGAAAGCTAGCGGACGCAAGGAGAGTCATGAAAAAAGCGTTGGTTCACCCTATCGAATGCCTTCACCGTCGACTTTTTATATTATCTGTCGAAACAAGTGAAGGCTGTCCTGAATTGTCCTTCTGCTCACAACTCAAGTCTGTTCGGTACCAATGAGACTTGGCAGGACAAGCTGCAAACAGTTGGCCAAAATCTTCGAGTCTGCGTTTAGCATAGTCAAAGGGCAAAAATTACCTAAATTACCTAATGGAATCCTCCGCTTTTGTCTTTGCGTAGCAACTTGACGACCCTGGTGACGCATTAGAGTATATTCCCAATCCTCAACGAATGGTTGAACATCAGTACCAACAGAGGGATGAAAACGAGCGACAGCCTCAGTCAAGTACATCTCGAAGCGAAAACTATCCAGTCCTGGAGTCTTGTCTTAGTCAGCCTGCTTCAGCGCATCCCAGACTCCCTTCTCAGTAACGGCCCCTTAGCATCCAGCTGCTTCGACCGCCTCGAGGCGTAGAAAATCGGCTAAATAGGTGTCAAAGTTGGTGGGGCTCAGCCCGGATTCCTCGGTAAACAGCTCGCAGAAGCCTTCGTTTGTAACCATTCGTCGTCCGTCCGGTGATGTGACGCTTGGAAAGTATCGGTTAGACACGCAGCGCAACTACTCTTGCCGCAGTTCAGCGGTGATGTTCATCGCTGCGGAAGATATTCGATTTAATCTAGCCTTAACTACCAGAGCTTGGTACTTCTTGATAAGCGAGGAGGCCAGTCTGACCCCAGCTACAAATACACCCCCACTATCTCCTGATTAGATGGCCACCTCTAAACTAGATTCGGCTGCCGTTTGCGCTGCTAATCAATCTCGATTGAGTCGGCGACTAAAATCAGTTGCAAACAACCTGATAACTGACTTGAAGTGGCCCCACCATTTGTTCCCCACCACACTTCGAATCAATTTCCTCTGTACGGTTAGTAACGACTGGTCAGGGACATCCTTCAACTCAAGCAGAGATGTTTTAAATTTCCAATATTTAATCTAGGTTTAGGCTTATCTAAGTTTACCCGTACCCAAATGAGCCAATGGTCCGTGTAAACTATCGAATGCAAACTTGGACAACCTAAGAGCCCTACGTTGACTCGGTCGATGAAGCTCGTGTGAACTACTGTATCCTCCACCGCCCTATCTAAATTAGGATCAAGGACGGTGTTCTAATCACCTGCTAAAACTACTTGCCATGGCGTTTTCAAAAACGGCTCGACCCACCGAAAGAAGGACGCAGGCTCTGCCTGGGCATTGTGAATAAACCCAGATGAAGCGAAGAGACTTACCTTTTATGATGACGCCCAGCTCACAAAGCCTGCCCTCCAGATACACGAGCACAATGGCACACTTCGTCGTCAAGGACCTGCTGATCAGCCAAGAAACACCTCTGGAGCGGCTATCAAAATAAGGTGAGAAGAGGCGAAACCTCCTCAACAGAATATCCTCATAGTTGCGGCAATCAGATGGGTCTGCTGTAAAAAAAGGAAATTCACCCCAAGACGCTGAAGATCGCGTACGATCCTCGCCTTATGTGACTCCGACCACAGGCTTCGGCCATTCAAAGTTGCTAACCAACGGCTTCTTCCATGAAATCGCAGCCCACATCAGTCTTGATGTCGCCATATTGAGATATGCCGCCGACGTCCCAGAAAATGTTAATTTTAGAGTTCTATAGAAGGATGGGTCAATATAAACAGTAACCCTTCCGCTGCAAAATGTTTCAGTTTATAAAGTTCATTGTTTTTGGTGATGTCAAGGGGTGTCGATGCCAGGAAACTCTTCTTTTTCTTCAGTCATCTCCTATGCCTGCCGTGATCCTGTTCCTGCCCGGACCACTGTGAGTAGCATTTTGGCCCGCGGAAAACAGGCGGGGTCCATTATGTCATCGCCTTATTTTTTCATGGCAAGGAAGACTTTCAATTTGTTTATCCTCTTGCCAGTTGCAGGGATCATACGACAGACATTATTTGCCGTGTTGTAAGAAGGTTTGGCCTTTCTCCTCTTGCCGCCAGTCTCCCCTGCATAAACTCCTTCATATTTTCCCTGTCACGGCGCTCTCTTTCTTGTTGGGAAGAGGACCAGGAGTTTTCTTGTCTTGTGAAGGAGTTGTTTTCTTCTTTTGAGAAGACCACCGGGCTCTTCTGTGAGGGGGCGACCATTTTCCCTTGTTTGGCGGGGAAGAAGAAACGAACGAAGCGGAACGTCGTTGTGTTTTCCACCTATTCAGATCCTCTTTTAGTTTCTTTATCTTTTGACTCTTATCAAAAGAGTTGTCACTTTCAGCCCATGGTCCTGTAGTCGAGCCATCCTTACAGCTACGTGGGGTGGGGCTGTTAGCTTCCAGAGGCGCAGACGGTTTGTCGAAAACAAGTACCGGCTTCCGGGTCTTGTTTTTTTTTTCTTACCCACAATCTGCTATTCATTTCCCCTTTCCTTGACACAGAAGGGATTTCTTGGGTGGAAAACTCTGGCATGTTGGAGGCAGGTATCTCTTCATCACTGGTCTTTGTGGTAGTCCAAGAGAGGATTCGGTCGGTGTCAGGTTTCGAACCAGAAGTCTTTTTTACTGGACATGAGGGGGTGGGCACGTGGCCAGTATTGTTGCACTTCCAGTATACAGGCTTTCTACCAGTACGATGACTAGCACTGACTAACCGCCAATTTTCAAAACGCTGGGGATGGAGATGAAGGCTTGCCTGAATAGTATAATGTTGAAGCTCCATACCCCGAGCTTGCGTTTCGAGGAAATGCTGAAGATCTGGCTGAACTGTTTAAAATAAACAGCCAGCGCCTCGCCCTTTACGTAAGAAGGTACTTCATATGCTGATGCACTCATCTGTCCCATGCTCCCGTACTCAGTGCGAAGAATGAGGTCTTTCATAAGACCATACAATCTTCCGATGTCGGCATCAGCTCGTCCCACATGAAAGCACCAACACCACGGATAATCTGCTAGGGACGCCAGGGTCTTGAAAATGATGTCTTTTGTGGACTGGCAAACTTGTTCGCGTATCCATGACATAAACAGTCCTGAAGCCAAATTTTTCAACTTCTTCGGGGTCGACCAGCAAACCGACTTCTTTAATCAGATAGGCATAATACGGCATGTACAACCATTTGTATTAAATACTCATTGAAATATAGAATACTATTTGTACAGGAATGACAATATGCTAAGTACTTACTTTATAAGTGCACATTAAAATGAACAAAATGATACTTAATAAAACTTTTGTTTGTTTAATAGGAATATTTACAGGTAGACTAATCCGGATTTTTAAAGGCATTAATCTGGCCATTCTATAAGTATATGTAGACTTGTGTATCTATGTTAAAAGGTATTGAGGGTCTGGGCTTGATTTCTTTTTTCTTTTAGACCTGTAATTGGTTACTCTGTTCGTTGATTTTGATGGTTCCATAATGTTATGTTCTTTGTAATTCTTTGAAGGTGCTGAATTCTCATAATCAGATACTTTATCTGCTAGGGAATTTTAAAAATATTTATGACTAAGAGATAATTCTAGTGCTATAACTCATTTGTGATATCTAACTGAAATTGAATTTTTAAAAATAAAAAGTTTTCTTGAAACATTTATGTTAGCTTCAATTGAAAGCTAAATGATTAAACTTACTATTTCCAGTAAGCAAAATACTCTGGTGTTTTTCAAACAGTTTCTACTTAATAAATAAATAACCGAAGACACCGAGTGACTGGAAGAAATTTAAAAATGTTTAAAATTTGATATAATTCATCATTATTAGCAAAGAGAAGATGAAGACAATTCTTATAAAAATTCATTATTCATCGAATATGATATCCTTAATATATATTATTTATAAAATCAATTAAAAGATTATGTAAATTAAAAATTGCGTAGTTTTGAATGCATTTTTATTCTGCTATTCGGAAAATACGCCCCCACTCCCAAAAAATGAGATAATTTATATTTTCCATGTATCCTGTTATCGAATAAAACAAGATTTGTAATCAGTACTGAAATTCTAGAAATTTCATGAAACTAATTGGAAGAGTTGGGTAACAGACGCAGTATATATATATATATATATATATATATATATATATATATATATATTGTTGAAAATCGCTATTCTGGAAATATTATTTGAATTTACAGATAAAATATAAATATCTGCTCTGTAAATTAAATTAATTTGCATTGAGTTCTCTATTGAATCAGTTTTAATATTTAAACGATATTAGTAGGATCCTCCCGGATTATTCTGGATTTTTACCGTGTATATATATATATATATATATATATATATATATATATATATATCAAGATTTTCTAAAAAAAAACTAATTGCATAAATAACTTGATTAATTTGTGAATAAGTCCTGAAAGTTTCATTATTTTCAGATAATTATTTGATTTTTATAAGAATTTCAAAATTAATGTGCCTTTCCACGCTAAAAAATGAGTTGGGTAATATTAGTAGTAACCTCTAGTTAACATCAGGGGAATCGCTGACGGAAAAAAAAATATTGAACGTGTTAAAAAGGATTATAAAAATAACGAAAAAAAAAATCTTTGATCTTTCTTCTTAATAATAACATAAACATTTACAATAAAACTTCGTTTTTATTAAGTTTGGGCCTTTTTAACATCATGCCATATGCTGTTTTTTAGCGAATGGGTGGAGGTACCGACTTAAGATTGTATTGATCGGGGAAGCATTCTCTTGGGAGTCGGTTCCACAAAATAGTGGCTCGTATGAAGAAGCTGCTCGAGTGGAATTTTGATCAGGAGTAGACTGGTATCGTCCGGTTCACATCCTCCTTGATTTTTTGAATAGGAGTAGCAGTTTATCCCATGTTTCCTCTTTAGAATTGGGTTTCCGGTTCCTTCTAAAGTCTTCTCATTCTCATTCATTTCCAGTGACTACTTGCGTCTTGGTGACATTATCACCTTGATTGGGGTTGGTGCTTCTTGTTTTAATTCTGTAACCATCTACCTCCAGCCAGTGTCTCTTTGGACTTTGCACAGGGTGAAACATCACTGTAAAAATATAAATTGAAAAAAAAAACTAAGATCACTTCAGTCTTCGAGTTACAGAAAAGAGGACGTTGTGGAGAGCCATAATCACTCATGTTCTGCAAAACAATCGTTGTGTTTATTCTGCTTACCGTTGTCCAGTCTTGTGTCTGTGTGTTCGTTTCGCGTCTTATCTATTTTTACTTTTGTGTCCGTGTGTTCGTTTCGCATACCGTCTTGACTTCGTTGTGACAGTGCTTTTTTGTTATTTTATGATTTTCTTAGCGCAGCTTAGGTATGGCACAAGGCCGAAAGTATGGGGCATGAAGTGAGGATCGAACTTGCTACTGAATTGTAATGATTTTAGCGAGACAAGCTTGCCAACCATTACACCACCCCGAGGTGTTTTCATGTCAAAAGAACGTAAAAATTTGACACTTTCTTTTTAATTTTTAATTTTAATTTTAATAAAATGGTTCTCTATGCTTTGTATTTTTTCAACTTCTTTCTTAAATTTTTTTAAATTAATACTTCATTTTATTTTGAATATTAAATTATTATCAATATTCTGACAAAGAAATATCAACCCTCACGGCCAGAAAAATGAATGCTCTTTCTTTTAGTTTTCTCCCAATTTGTAACTTATTGTTTCGGCTTGGGTTAGATCTTCATTTGGTCTTCGAACGAGTTTGCCAACTTCGACAAGATTCCCGCTCAGCTACAGTTAACCTATTGCCAAGCAAAGCCCGAAACATTTCTCCAAACAAATATCTCTACTCTGTTTCGTATGAATGTAAACAAAAAATGTTTCCGAATGGATTTTTCATTTTTCATCCGACTTGGTTCTAAATTCTTGTTTTGAAATGAAAACAAGTCTGGGAAACAACGTTCAAAGTGTGAACTCCAGAAAAGCGTCGTAGAATTTGAAAAGAAATTTTATTGCGAAATAGGCAGACAGTATTTTAGTCACCTCCCCACTTAAGGCAAAATTTGACACAAGGTCTTTTTTATGTGGGTCTTCCGGGCCATATAGCCCGGCCAAAAATATTTGTTGTCTATCTTTCCCCAGTCGTGATTCTTCCCTTCGGTGGAACCACGACTGGGTTAGTGCTCTCCACCCGAAGGCAGAGAGCTGACCGTGTCAATTGTAGCAGAGGCAAGTCTACTACACGGTGCCAAATAGGCAGACTCCGCCCACAGGCACACAATTAAAAAAAAAAAGGATAATAGTTTTTTTCAAAAGACAATGGAATGGAACAGTGCAATCTGTTTCGCCTCAGTATTTTCGATGGCTTATTTCACAAGTGTGGGTTGAAGAAGGCAGACGATTATTTGAAATGGAGTAACATGTTCAGTACGATTTTTTTTTTGAAAGCCTATAAAGTAGAAAACTGGAGCATGTTTATTTAACTGACCCTGTGCCAAACATAACCGAAGTCCCCACACGATTATCAGAAGGTTGAGGGTTGGAAAAATAAAAGTGTTTCGTTTGTATGTCTAAATAGAAATTTATTGACAGAACAGAATAATATCAATTTGTAGGAAGTGAAATTTAAATGTTTAAACTTTTAAAATAAATGTTCAAAGAGAAAATGTAGTACGTAGTTAAGTGAATCCAGAGTTCTAGATGTAGGTAGCGAATGCGTGTTATTTACAGGGTAGTAATAAAGTCTGTGTTCCTTTCCCTTTTTTATGGCCGGCGAGAAAGTGAAAATGAAGATGAAGCAATAAAGAAAAATTGTACTTATCGACGTTAATTTTTAGAAGCTAGTTGAAGTGTCTTATTGTTGTTGCCTTTTTTTCTTTGTTGACTGCGAATTCATACATTTCTCAAGGATATTTGTGCATAAGTGAATAAAATGAAACTGACTGGAATTAGAACTCGGTAAACTGATTTCTCATTTCGTACCGTTATTTATTACACCACTTGTGCGGTCAGGCAAAATTAATCCATGGCTCTTTACAAAGTTATTGCACTTAATTGTTATTTACAAATGTCAAACTTTAATAGAAAGCTAAATGATTAAATTTACTATCTCCAATAAGCAAAATACTCCGGTGTATTTCAAAAAGAGATTATATTGATTGGAATCGCAACTTTTTTCGAGTTTTCAAATTTCATCATTTTTCGTCCATTTTCACAGCTTGGTAAGTTTTTAAACAAAAGTTAATTCTTGGTTTTAAAAATCTTGCAAAAATACAATATACATTGGTGACAAGTTATTTTTGAAAAAATTAGCAAATTTAAAGTTAAATTAATCTGATTTACAAAAGTATTACTTGTTTATAGCATGAAATTTAGAATAAAAGTATTTTTTAATCACGGATCTCTGATCTTTCTGACCTGTGAAGTAAATGATGACAGTCAAATGTGGTTACAAGCTAAGTTTGTTTGACCAGAATTTACAGAATAAATATATGAAACCTAAGTGAACGTTTCATAAGAGGATCAACCCCTGAAACACATAACCTTTTAATATGTCACTTATGACATTTCATTGTTAAAAAAAAAAATGTATAATTTAACATAAAAATCAAAAATTAAAAATTATTTTTAAAATCTTGTATTCAGTTTGATCAATTTTCGATTAGTAAATATATAGTTTTACTTAATAACTGAATACACACAGTGACTGTAAGAAATTTAAAAACTGTTTAAAACTTTACAAACCATCATAATTAAAAAAATAAAACAATTCTCGTAAAAAGTCATATACATTAAATACACACAGACTAGGGTTAAATAGGGACTTAGGTGTTTTGAATCTTTATAATTTCAATAGTTAAACATTTTTAGATACACTTAAAATTTTTTCTCTAAAACAAAATTTATAAGTATTATTAAAGATCGGTTTACGTTTACAAATATTTTAAAAAAATCTGTCGCTTTCTGCGTCACGTGATTTAAACAATCTCTCCACGAATGCTCTCGCGAAATACGTTTCTAATTTAAATTTTAAAATCATTTGTTTCTGATGAAAGGCCGAGGACGGTCTGAAATATCAAATATAATAATAGAAATAAATAAATACTGTCAAAAAAATACATTTTTAAACTTACAACTTTTTAGTAGTTTTTCCTAAATATAGACATCCGCAGACAGATCTGTTTCACTGTATCACAGCTCACCAGTACGGTTAGACTCCGAATGCTTTTAAACCCAGGATTGAAACCCGACCGAATTGGCGTCAATCTGCGATTCTACCTCTGGGCTATGGACGTTCGGTAGAAGAAGGCAGACATTTTAGCGCATATATTATCATTATACGCGCCCAATAGCCAGAGTGCTCTAATTAATTTTACTGAATGAGCGATGCGTACACGCCAGAGTAGCTACTGTTTTTCAAAGTCTACCATTCTTCCAGAGTGCTCAATCAGGGTGTGAGAGCGTAAATATTGTCATCCCCCCCCCCCACATATATATATATATATATATATAAGCAATTAAAAGTTTATCTAAATTATAAATGCGGTATTTTTTATTCTACTATTCGGAGCAGATTTTCGGATACACAGCTACTTTTTGAAAAAAGATTAGATGATTTACAATACATTTCTCAATGAGTCCTGCATTTAAGATAACAAACTTTATTGGCAGTGTTGAATTTCCAGAAATTTCATGAAATTAATTAGAGGGGGTAACACAAAAAAAAAAATTACAAAGAGTTACTAAAAATGATAATTTAAAAAATATCTTCATTAATTTGTGAATAAGTTCTGAAAGTTTCATTAAAATCAGACAATTATTTGATTTTTGCAAGAATTTCCAAATTAATGCAGTTTTCCCCAGAAAAAAAATAAACTTCTTTATCTTAATATTACGTTTGCCATAGTAATAAACTCTGGTAAAAAATCACGTCATTCAGTGACCAAAAAAAAAAAAAATTAACCAAAATTTCGAACATATTAGACAAGACTAAAAAAAATAAAAAATAATTAAAAAAAACTTTGATATTTCTTCTTAATAATAACATAAACATTTTGACGATAAAAGTTTGTTTTTATAAGTTTAGGGCCTTTTAAAATCACGCTATGCTGTTTTTTTTTTCAGTGAATTACGGGTTGTACCTAATTACACGCCCGAAAATAAATTACTAATTACATTACTACTACGACTGCTCAATTTAATCCCATTGTCTCGGTCAGCAGGAGAACAACATATCTTCATATCTACTGCCATGACGTCTGTAGATATAGGGTGCGTCGGTCATGCCTGGTACAAGGCTACTTCCAAACATAGCCGACAATCCCCACATTTGAAATTATCATCAGGTTGTTGAAAAAAATAAGTGGAATGTTGTTAATAGAACTGGATACTATAACATATTTGTGAGACAAAAATGTTCATGTTTCATGTTAAAATAGAATTTTATTTGAAGAAAAGAATAACAAGAATAGGTAGACGTTAAAAGTTCTGTGATAAAGTTAAGGGTATCAAGAGTTCGTACAAATGCTCGTAGTAGTAATTTGTTGTAGAGTTTATGCGTACTTACGTATGTATGAGCGTTTGTTCGTTGGAGTGTCTTTGAAGGGAGATGAAATAAAAGGAATCAGCACACGAGAAAGAAGTAGAAGAGAACGACGTGCGACGCGACCAATGTCCGGATCGTGGTTGAAGTTTCTCCCGTTATATTTTAGTTGTTTCGTCTAACTGCTCCCATCTGACTGACTGACTGACTGACTGACGCTGATCGAAGCATTTATAGTCATTTAGATTTTTCGCACTAGATCACTAAGTCCCTCTTGGTCATACAATTCGCTCCCATTGGTCAGAAAACCAATTGAACATCTACTTGCGAAATCCGGTTTCGACTTTTTCTTTAAGCACATGGTCAATCCTTTTTCTGTTTGGGAAAAACCAGGATTTCGCACGTTACTGTGAATTTTTATAAAAGTGAAGAAGAGAGTTGATTTTAATTCTTAATTTCCTTTCCCACACGTCTATTGGGTTGTACGGGAAGTTTGTGCTAATTTTTAAGGAAAATTAAAACACAAAACAAATTATGCCATTAAAAATATCTATTCAACTAAATATGAATCATCTTATTCCACAACATATCTCTATTCTTCCTTCAAATTAAAGATTCCGTTTTCCCAAAATGTCGGTGGTTTCTCGACAAAGAACTCATTGAGGTGTTTTTTATATCACCTAAGGTAGATACTTCCACTCATTCGCGCCTCCAAATGACATTGCTTAACATTAAAATGGCCCAGACTTAAAAAAAAACAAAGTTTGATCATCAAAATAATTATGCTATTAAGAGGAAAGATCAAAGTTTGTTGTCATTATTTAAAAAAAAAAAATCCTTTCTTACACGTTCGAAATTTCTGTTAATTTTTTTTTCTTTCTTTCGTCAGCAATTCATTTTTACGTAATTTTATTACTATGGCAAAAGTAATATCAGGAAAGTCATTTTGTGTGTGTGTGTGTGTGTGTGTGCGCGAGGGGGGGGGTATTGAAAGATAAAAATTTGGAAATTCTTGGAAAAATCCACTGTCTGATTTTAATGAACCTTTCAAAACTTCACAAATGAATGAAGTTATTTATGCAATTATTATTTTTGGAACATCTTGGTAAAAATATTTTCTTTACATCTCTTACCCTCTTAAATTTAATCATTTAGCCTTCAATTAAAACAAAAATAAAAGGTTCAGGAAAAAGTTTTTATTTATTTTTTAAAAAATTCAATTTAAAATTTAAATATCGAAAATGAGTAAAGGTACTTAATCTAAAGAATTGAAATTTTTACTATTGAGATTATTTTGCAAGAACCTAAATAAATAAAAATTTGGATAAGCAATGTCTGGTGAATATAGCGAGTGGGTTACCACATACTAGACAAGCTGCAACTGTTTTAGTCGGGACGCCAAAGAAACGTGAGGTCTGGCATCATCGTGATCGAAAAAAACATCTTTCCTGTTCACCAATTCTGGGCGTTTTTCTTAAATTGCTGTCTTTAATTAATCCATTTGTGTGAAGTTCTTTTCAGAATCCATTGATTGGATACTTGACAGAAGCTCATAGTACAGGATTCCTTTCCGATCCTATCAGATGCACAACATGACTTTCTTAGGAAGATGAACTGCTTTTGGGGTAGCTAAAGTTGGTTCATGTCGCCTACTCAAGAATTTCTTCTTTTTTTTTTTGCTGAACATTGTTGTAAACTATCCATTTTTCATCACCCGCCACAATCTTATTCGAAAAGGGTGCATTTTTGTTTCGTTTATACATCAAATCATTGATAGAAATGCTATCCGAAAGATTCTTTTCACTCAGATCACGTCGTACCCAAAAATCGTGCTCATGGGTAATTGATTTTGATAAATTTAGTGTTTTAGCTAATTCCCTCGTTGTGTAATGAGTTATTCTCAATCAATGTCTTGATTTGGTCCTTACCTGTAGTGCAGTGTGGGTGTGGATGGTGATCTGCCTGAGCGCTTTTCATAAAAAAAAAAACGCTACAATCACTGACTCTAAACTTAGCAACCACTTCTGTAAAATTCTTTCAGTTAAACCATCTTCACCATTCACAGCACATATCTTGTTTGTTTCTTGCGAGGCATTTTTGCCTTTACGGTGATAATGATACTAATAATGACAACATCAAATATCTAAAAATGCACTTTAATCATTCATTTTCATAGGGATGCAAAATTGACACGAATTAAGTAATTTTGAAATTTATTTTTCAAGAGATAGTTTTAAGTGCGCTTTAATCGGAAATGTAAGCTTAATCTGTCGATAAATTTGCCGTATTCTAAAACGTGTTGGAACATGACTAAAAATTGGCATGAACTTTCCAGACAAAGCAATACTTCCACTGGCAGACATAAAGAATAAAAACCTAGTCTGACTTCTCACTTGGAAACTTTTCACTAAGTCTTTCTAAGGAAAGATACGACTTTCTATTAACAAGTTAGAACCACAAAAAAACACAGAGCTTCTTTTTTTTTTCAAGAATACTGCCCACGAAACTGACGCGGATCACACGAGAAAATACCACTTAAAAACAGAAGTCAACCTTTTCCTCACAGCAAAAATAAATAAACTGCACAGTTTCTCTCAGTCTTTAGCAGAAAAAGATGTCAAATAACTCTACACTTCGACATACTGAGGCTTCAGAGATTAGCAAGAATGGCAAAGCAATCTGTCTGTACGTACAATTTAATAAGACAAGAGACAACTGCACCTCAAGAGAAACAAAATGTCAAACAATCCAGATCTCTTCAATGTTTTGTTTGACACTCGGTATCAATTTAATCAAGGACTTTCCAAATCAAACTTTTTCTAAATGTTAACTTTTTAATAAAGATAAATTCACAAAGCAAAACTCACGGTCTATTCAAAAAAAAAAAAAAAAAAAAAACTCAACGTAGAACATTTAAAAACAATCACAAATTTTATCTAATCATACCAACCACTAGTCTCTAACTTGTTTTGCAAAGTGAAAAACACACTACCGACATATTTTCCAGAACGTGCTACATTTTGATATGCTAGAAATCCTACAGCACCCCGATGACACAGTACTTCAAACAATTCGTTATGTTTAATAACACACACACACACACACACACACACACACACACACACACACACATATATTTCTCTTTTCAATCTACGAAGGACAGAATAAAACATACTCAAACTTTAGAGATTGTGGCAAAATAAAATTCTCCCAATTTTGGGGAGGTTGTCGAGGCCTCGGTGGTGCTTGGTAAATTGGCCTTGTATCAAATACGTCCGAAGTCCCCACAATTTAAATACCAAAAGGTTGAAGGTTGGATGTTGAAATGTGGAAGGATAAAATATTTCGTTTGTACATTAAAATAAAGATTTATTAACAGAACAACAAAATTGTAAGAAGAAAAATATAAGGGAAATTTCGTTAACTGAACACTGTAACATATTTGTGAGAGGAAAAAAATGTTTATTGAGAAAATGCATGCAGCTTTGTAGTTAGAATTGTTCAGAGAGAAATGTAATTATTTAAAATGTCCACAGAAATTGGGAGCTCATAGTTGACAGTAGTAGGTAGCTAAGTAGGAGAATGTAAAGTCTTATATTCCTTCCCCTTTTGGGTAGGTTGGCGATAGTGTAAGAAAGAAGGTAAAACAAATAAAGAAATTGTACTTACGAGTGTCCTGTTGTTGCTGCTGTTTTCTTTGGCGGCGTGGAGTAAAAATGAAGAAAAAGAAAATTGGAAGAAAAGGTCAAATGAATCTGTGACGCGCCCTTATGTCCGGTTCGCTTCTTGAAACTTCTTTTCTTACATTGCCACAAGGTCCGTCAGCTAACCACTCTCATGCTGGACTGACTTTGACAGGTCACCAACGTGGTTTAAATAGTGAAGTTTCTCATGTTGCTGGTTCCAGCGAGCATTTTTACTTCTAGGTGTGAAAAACATTATGAATTTTCGATTTGCTATCCAATTAGGATCCAAAATTTTGCTTTGGTTTGGGTTTTTCCCAAATTTTTTTAGTCGTTTGAATCCACTCTTGAGAGTGTGCAATTTAAATTTGTTATAGTTAGGTTTTTCCAAAATGCTTTTAGTCGTGGTCTGGGTTTTTCCAAAGTTCTTTTAGTTGTTTGAATACGATTTTGCAGGTGTGCAATTTTACTTTGTGTGCTTTAGCTAGTTGATAGATGATATAGAATTTGTATCCTATAAGGTCTTGTGTGTTTAGTCCACTTGGCTTTATCTGCGGTGCAACAGCTTCCCAAAGTGCCACTCTAAAACATCATAGGTTAACACATACCAGAGAAAAGTCATTTCAATGTAAAGTCTGTAAATCCACATTTACTCAAAACTCAAATCTCAAGCAACATAAGTACACACATACTGGAGAGAAACCATATCTATGTGAAGTTTGTGCTACAAGATTTTCCTACAGTTCACATCTCAAATGACATGTATTAATGCACACAGGAGAGAAACCTTTCTCTTGTGAGGTTTGTGGGACAACATTTTTCTGTAGTTCACATCTCAAACAACACATGTTAACACACACTGAAGAGAAGCCATTCCCTTGTGAAATCTGTGGCGCTACATTTTCACAGAATTCTACTCTTAAAGAATATATTTTGAAACATTCTGAAGAGGCTTTTCTTTGTGAGACTTATAGTGCAAAACATTCCAGATCTGATGTCCAAATGCAGGTATTAACTTATATTGGAAAAGCAGTTCAAGGAATGCCTTAAAATATGAATATTTCCTTGTAAACTTTGTAAGTTGCTTTGTCAAAACTTGAATTTTTAATGCAGTGATATCAGACCCTATGTGTCATTAATTAAAAGGCAGCTAATTGATCACTAACAGAGATATAAGTTGAATTATTTATGCTTTTTGTCAGTTAATAGTACAATTTTAAAAGTATTTCTAATGAACAGAAACTCATCTGTTTGACTTTGGTGGAATTAAGAAGTACAGACTTTTGTGTACTTTGTGAGAATTAGTTGTCAAAAATAAACATGAAAGATCTAAAAGAAAACATGTCAATTATTATTCAAAAAGTTGTTGACTTTGCATGGTAGACTCTTAATATTAGCACCTCTCTCATATATATATATATATATATATATATATATATATATATTTGAATTTTTATTTGTCTAACATTATTATTTTTTAATGGATACTCGTATTTGAGTGGAAGGTCTGTTTACTTTTATATATGCACAGTTAAACAGTACATTATAATTTCCACTGGATTTAATTGTTTGAGAAGTTGTTTGGTAAATATCTATCTTCCAGCAAGAATTGAACCTGCATACTCCCACACTGGTGAGATGCTGTCTTTAAATCAGATGTGTCTTACCAATCAACACACAAGAGTTCATGGCAAACAAGCTTCAATTTAACCTTTATATAGGTATTCTCCTGATTTTTATTGAATAATTAATATCTGTTCAGATTGTATCAAATGTTAACAAACTCAACCAAAGACAACATTACGGAGTTATATGGAAATTTACAAAACTGGCATTAGGCAACATATTTTTGAATTTTATTTATTTAACATTGGAAATTACAATATACATTTCAACCATATTTCTGAAAAGTAAACAGACTTTCCATTTAAATGCGAGTAGCCATGAAAAAATAATAATGTTAAACAAATAAAAATTCAAATATATGTCGACTAATGGCAGTTTCTTAAATTTCTGTATAACTTTGTTATATATATATATATATATATATATATATATATATACTATTTATGCTCTCACACCCTCATTGAGCACTCTGGAAGAATGGTAGACTTTGAAAAACAGTAGCTACTCTGGCATCTGCACATCATTCATTCAGCAATGAATTAGAACACTCTCAGCTGTTGGCGTGTATAATGATAATATACATGCTAAAATGTCTGCCTCCTTCTACCGAGCACCTGTAACTCAGAGGTAGAATCACTGACCGACTCTAATTTGGTCGGGTTTCAATCCTGGGTAAAAAGCAATTGGCTGTCTAACTGTACTGATGAGCTGTGATAAAGCAAAACAGATCTGTCTGCGGTTGACTATATATATATATATATATATATATATATATATATATATATATATATATATTGAAATATATGTGTGTGTGTGTGTGTGTGTGTATTGGAAAATATAAATTTTTATATCAGAACAATTTTAGGGAAAAGATGTATTACAAAGTAGAAAAGGTTTTTGTTTCTGTCAGCTTTTAGGACTTCATCAGACTAATTTTATGTTTATGTTGATATGACTACACATATGCATGGACAAGGAATGCTGGTAATGTTAAATTTAAAAATGCATTTTGTTTTTTAATGTGTTTTGGGTAGCTGATTTCATTTGGATTTATTTTCTTTCAGGGTGTGTATGTGTGTATATGCATGAGTGTGTGTGTGTATAAATCATGCTTATATTTAGTTCACATCAGGCTGCTTTTTTGTCTCATTGGGCCAAAGGCAGACAATGAAACGCATTTTTGTCAAGGGGCCTAACTCATTATAGCAAATATTTTTGTGGGGGGATATTTGCAATTTAAAGTGAAATATTTTTGTAGTAACAACTACCTTTGAGTTTAGACTAGTGATCATGAATCTTAAATGAAAGAGCTTACCTTTCTTTAGGAATCTGCATATTTATTTTTAGTCTGTTAATACAATATTTCTGTTCACTCTTAATTAACACTATTTTAAGAATACCCAATTTTATAAGCAGTCTCTTGTGTGGAATTTATGTAAAAGAAAGCACTGCATCATGTTCAGATGAATTATTAGCAACACATATGGACACATTTCCTCTAAACTGAGGAGTTTTAGCAAAGTCTGCCATGGCTAATATTTCAGCAGTCATAGTAATTTTGACTGCATTCCTAATATACTTAAACTGCCATGAAATAAGAATATATTTTACCATTATCTTCAACCCAAAATATACAGTACTGTGCAAAAGTATTAGGACAAGAACTATTTTATCTTTTATGAGGTATATTGAAAGAAAATAAACAATTTAATTCAAGTAATTTTATTTGATTTACTCAACAAATGCTTTAACAAGAAAAAAATACTTGTTAAAAAAATAAATTTAATATTTAGTATAATTGCCTTTTGCTTTGATCACAGCCTTCATTCTGTCAGGCATTGACATCACAAGCTTCTTCAATGTAACTAATGGTATCTTCTGCCAAGCATCTTGTTTTTATTTGTTCCCAAAGTGTGTCTTGCGAAATAACATTATATTTATCAATTTTTTTATCTAAAATATCTCATAGATGTTCAATAAAGTAGTTTCAAAATAACTTGTTTAATAGAAATTAGGAAAAATTAAATATAACTTCTTTTTAATACATTTCTTATGCACCTAGTTTTAAATAACCAATATTTATTAGCAATTTACTTGGCTTTTCACCCTGTATTTGAACTTCAGTGAGGTTTTTAGGAAAATCACTCCTGTTCTAATACTTTTGCACACTATCAGTAGTGTGAAAAAGTGTTAGAACAGGGGTGATTTAAAACTTTATTTTGATGCCTCATAAAATATAAAATAGTTGTAGTCCTAATACTTTTGCACAGTACTGTATATCATTCCTTTTATTCTCCATCCATTTATCCAAAATGAAACTGTTCTCTTTTAATAAGTGGAGGAAACCCTTTTTACTTTCCATCAGCATGGCTATGTTAACCTCCAAGAGAATAACTCATTGTGCCTTCTCAGACTAACATTTTCAGCTGACATGAAGTAGAAGGAATATATTAGATCAAGTGTTAAGTCTGCAGCTAAAAATATATTAATTGCTAACACTCTAACCTTGTTAAATAATCTTCCTAGAGATGATGACTTGATAAAAACACTGAGTTTCCAATCTCCTAAACTGGTTGGTGTTACTAAGAAAATGCAGATGTAATACTTGCTCTACTATTTCATGATGGTTTAAACTATGTTTGATAAGTAGACCATGTTCTTGCTTGCTTTTTGTTTTATGGCATATCAACCTCGGTGTGTCATTTATTGCCAACTAAATTTTATTTATTTCTTGCTGGTAATACCTTTTTCATTCAACAATTTATTGTTGTTTTTATATAAGTTTTGTGTCTAGTAATACTTTTTTCTTTTTGAGTACCAAGATTCATTGGGATTTGTTTTTAAGGGCAGTGTCCCCAAGTCCTACCCTGTTATTTAACCCATAACTGAAGGGAAGGAACGGATTAATACCTTTCCCAAGAGTACAAGTGCTTAAGTGAATGCAAGGTATTCAACTGGAATTTGAACTTGGCTCACCGATTTCTCTTTTTGAGCCAATATCTACTGCACCACAATGCACATCCATCACTAAATACTTACAAGCAGTCACCTATCTAAGTACTGACCAGGCTCAATGTTGCTTAACTTCGGTGATCGAGCGAGAACCGGTATATTCAACATGATATGGCCGTAAGCCAAATAGACCATGTAAAATATGGATTCATCTTATCAAAGACAATTTAAGTAAGTGGAGATTACAGCCAGGCATTAAACAAAATCAGGTGGCCTGAAAAAGAGACATCAAGAAAACCTTGTCTAACCCATACTAGCATGGAAACGGACATTAAACAATGATGATGATAAGTCTGCAGTATATTTATAAGTCTATCATTCGTCTTTGCTTTGAATATTTCTGCCACATCTGGTTTGGTGCTCCTGCTATATATTTAGAGATCCTTGATAAAATCCAAAGAAGAATTTGCAATGTTATTGATTCCGACCTGGCATCTCAACTTCAGTCTTTTTCCCTCAACAATAACATAACTTTCCTGTGTCTTTCTATAAATACTTTCATAGTAATTGTTCTGATAAACTATGGCAACTCAACATTATTTAATTGCAGTACTAGATTGGTGGCAATATCTCATAATTTTATATGTCCTGGGTATGACGGTAAACGGCATCCAGCAGCAAGGCCTCTGATTGGGAGGTTGGGAGGAGCATGGAACCACCTTTTAATTACTGTTGCTCCCAGGTCCACCCTGACCCAGAGCGATAGCACCTTGTTTGGGTCCCAGCTATGGGCAAATAGTTAACCCCAAAACTGGTGTCAAAACACGATTAAAGTATAAAAATACTTTTATAGAAATATAAACATAAAAATAGACTTTTATAGAAAAATATATTTATATGTTTGAAGGAAAAATATTACCAACAATACATTTTTGGAAGAAACAAATTATTACAATAACACATTTTTGGAGGGGAAAAAAATATTGCCAGCAATACATTTTTAAATACAAACTAGAAGACATTTTCAGTTTTCTAAAATAAAAAATAAAAACAAATTTTCATCAAAATCTGACTAAATCAACCTTCTCACAATAACTGAACGGAAAAAAAAATACCTAAAAACCCAACCTTTTTGGCATTAAATAACCCACAGAGGTTGATATGCTTTAAACAAAACTCAAACTCATAATTTTATAATTGAAATGGGTTGATGTAACTAAGTTCTATGCTAACAGTTTCTTCTGTCATATTCTATCATATTGTGGAATTCTCTCCCAGTTTTTTAATTCCTGTTCTTTTATTGTCCTCTTTCCTTAATACAGAATTACAATCTCATATTTGAAAGCATTTCGGTCAGTTATGTTTTGCTTTTTTTATTTTTTAAAAAATTTTTTTTTTAGTTTTCAGAAATTCGAGCAATATTGCAACAAAAAACATGAATACACACACCACAAAAAATTAAAAAGAAAAAACAACAAATATTATTACAGTTTATTGATGCAGTCATATACTGATAAATGAAATACAGGGATAGTTAAGGTAATAAGTAACGGATAAATTTTATTTATTTCAGATGAAAAAATTCATTGCATAACTTAAGAATGAATAGCATCAAATGATAAACTAAAAATATGTGCTGTGCTCTCTTGCCTCTATTTTTCACTAAAATATACATATTGTGCCTACCTTTCTGATACTTCTTCAAAAGCTTTACTTTTTGTTATTGATAACAAAAGATGCTTCCTTTTCTTTTTTCATGGTGACCCATGAGGGTATCTGCAGTTCTTTTTTGACATTTTAACTGTATAATTTCACAAAAATAAAGTAAAGAAAAAATATCAGCCAAGACCACACTTGTGTCTACATCAGTGATTGACAGCAAGTGACATGTTTTGGGCTCAGGCTAGGGGAAGTGGTGGGTGTAGTTGCGCCGGTCATGACACCTGTTGCAAAATTATACCTAAGTGGCATGGGTCAAATAGGTAAGCTTTTTGCACCACAAACTAAAAATATTTTGTTTTCAGCAGTTTGGATATAGGATTGTCGACCGATAGAAATTTTTCTCATATTTCCTAACACTCAGTAGTTCCTTGTATACTAACAGCTTCATTGCCTTGCTTGAGGTGAAATAATTTGTTTAATGCAGTCGGTGTTAGTAAGGGCATATGGCTGTCAAACTTGCTCTGATATTTCATGATGGTTCAATTATGCATAAAAAGTAGATCATGTAAAAAGACAATTTAAGGAAGTTGGGATTACATCCAGGCCTTACATGAAATTGGACAGTCTGAAAAAGGGCCATCAAGAAAATCTTGTCCAACCACCATTCCTGCTTCAATACGAATCTTAGTTCTCTTACAACAGGGTTCAGATTTAGTCTAGTTTGAGTTTGCTAGCCATTTTAGCTACCCAATTGCCTGACTTTTATAACCTCACTTTATGATAATTTCTCTTTGAACATTTTAGTATGTCCCCAGTAAAACAGGCCTCAGATTGTTAACATATTCATCTTGTTCAAGTATTATACTCTCCTTGATTTTCTTTACATTCAATATGTTTAAATTGCCTGATACTTCTGACTTTTTTCTCATGTCATAAACTTCATGAAACTGGTCAATAACATTGGTGTATAAAGGGTTTGCAAGGTAAAGAAGGAGAAGAGAGAATGGCAAATCTCTTCTCCTTTCAGGATAAATATGACCATAGCACATTGAAACATTGGTTCCAGTGCATTGCTTTTACAAACTGAGGTTCAGAAATAAAGACAAATCTTGTAGTTTCAGATGACAGTTGCTAACACCTCAGGCAAGATAAACTTTAGTACCTTTACAAGTATGATTTTTAAATATTTTTACAGGAAATACTGAAAATGTAGATTTGCAAGTTTATTACAATATACAAGTTAATACAAGCTAAAAAAAAAACATCCATTACCCTAAAATATTTTTTCTAGTTTTTTGATCTGTGAATCTTTTCATGTCAATTTCTACACCTATCTTCTTTACAAGAACATTCTCTATTGACAAAATAGCCAAAGATACTTTGGGTGACAACTCAAGTTGCCATGGTTTCAGATTCAAATTTTTGTGACAAACTTTTACAAAATTACACAGCTACAAAATTTGTATAGGTACCTCCACTTTAATACCTAAGTTTTAAATTGAATTTTTAAAAATAAAAATAGTTTCCTTGAAGCTTTAATTTTAGCTTTAACTGAAAGATAAATAATTAAATTTACTATTTCCAGTAAACAGAAATTATATTGAATAGAACTTCAACTTTTTTCGAGTTTTCAAAATTCATCATTTTTTTAGTCTATTTTAGCTTGACAAGTTTGTAAGCAAAAGTTAATTCTCAGGTTTTCAAATCTTGCAAAAATAAAATAGACACCTGTGGCACGTTATTTTTTGAAAAGTTAAATTAGTCTTATTTACACAAGCATTACTTGTTTATAGCATGAAAATTAAACTAAAAGTATTTCTTAATCAAAGAGGTGTGAAGTGATTGATGTGTGAAGTAAGTGATGACAGCCAGATGTAGTGATGTTAAATATAGTTGACCAGAATTGACATAATTGTCCAAATCTTTTTCTGTAAGATGAAGAAACTGTGAAACACATGACCTTTTAATGTAACACAGAAAATATAATTAAACAAAAAACTTCCTATACACAAAAAAATTAAATAAAATAAAAATTATTTAAAAAGTCTTTTAACTTGAAAATTTGAAGAATTTAAAAAATATTTTAGAAACTTTATAAATTACTATAATTAAAAAAGATAAATTAAAAACAATTTTTGTAAAAATTTATCATTAATGAATTGAATTTTTTTTTCAGAATATAATGTCCTTAATATATTAAAAGCAATTAAAAGCTTATCTAATTAAATAATGTCATAGTTTTATTGCATTTTTTTATTTTACTATTCGAAGCAGATTTTCAGAAAAAAGGCTGTTTAAAAAAAAAAGAAAAAAAGATATATATTCCCCAAGGAGATCTGCGTTTAACTAAAAAAAATCAATTTTTGAGTCAAAATTTAATTTCTTGAAATTTCATGGATGGTGTATGTGTGGGGAGGAGTAACTGATCAGAAAAATTTTTTTTACCAAAATTTTATAAAAATAATAATTTAAAAAATAATTCAATTGTGAATAAGTCCTGAAAGTTTCATTAAATTCCGACAATTATTTGGTTTTTGCAAGAATTTCTAAATTAAAAATGAAAAATCCGGGTTTCGTAATAATGCCATCAAAATCCGAGTTTCGTAATAATGTTATCCAAAGATTAATTCTTGATATGAGTTAGAAATGCACACATTCTGCGTATGAGTAAAAAATTAGTATTTCGTGGCATTGTTAACGTATAAGTAGGGGTTAATGTTTTGTAACGGAGGGTGCTAAAATTGTAATACATCGGTTAACACTCTGGGCGGATGCAGTTGCTATCTTCTAATTAAAGAGGAATGAATTCCAACATCTGGCGGGTTTTTTATAAATGTAGTTTTATAATATTTAAAGAACAATAGCATATAAAAGAAGAGAAAGAGAAATTTATATTTACGAGATTAATATTCTAATTTTGTTATGACAATGGTTTCCACTTGCAACGTTCAAAACATTAATTTAAAACAGGGCTCAATATAAAAATAGAGCAATAAGTATTTAATTTAACATTTACATGAGAACATGTAAATTACAAAACTGTATATTTTGTTGTTTCTACATTGAAAAAAAAAATGCCTCATCAGGTAGTTAGTAATGATGGTAATAAACTTTAAAACGCTTTATTTAAAATTTATTTTATTAAGCATCAACTTCACTTAACGTTTTTTGGAAAATATTCGTACATGATAAAAAGTTTAATAAAGAAAGAAGAAAAAAGAAAAGAAAAGAAGAAATCAAGAAGTTAGAGAGTAAGTAAGGATAAGCATCGTTACTGTATTTACCAGCCTTCTCACGCAAGGCTAGATGTGACACATGGTCATTTTATAGTGGGTATTCCCGGCCATATAGCCGGGCCAAAAAATGTCTGTCTATCTTTGCACAGTCGTGATTCTACCCTTCGGCGGAACCACGACTGGGTTAGTGGTCTCTACCCGAAGGCAGAGAGCTGACAGTGTTATAGTCGCACCAACAGAGGCAAATGCCAACTGCTGGCATTGTTCCTGTTAGATATTCATGAGTTGTTCCCCTTTGAATGTAGTTACTCATACTACTCCTTCTACTGCAACCTCCCACCACATAATATACATTAAGCGCCGGACTACTGTAATTCAGTTCTCAATAAATACTTTGTTTTGTTAACACGTCTTTCTTATTCTTTCCATCTTGTTACCCTTTTTTACTAACATGCATTTTTGTACCTAATATAAAATGGGATCAGCTTAATATAAAAGTTACAATGGAATGGTCAAGATCAAGACAGAGTTGGAATGACCAGAGTAAATTTTGTACTGGCTTCATCGTTCGAGGCCTAAACATGACTACAATGGGCGAGTTCAAATCGGCCTTGTGCTGAGTTGGGACAACCAAAGGAAAGTTTGATTTACTTTATAGGCGGGTGTTTTGGAAGATATGTGCGCACACTAAGCACTGGAAAGTAGAAAGAGAGTTCAGTCATCAGTCGACTGAGGAAAAGGGGGAAAAGAGACGTTTCCCAGTTGGAATGTTTTTTTATATTGACTTGTCATTTAAACAACCAGCTGGTGGGCGTTTGACGAAGTCAAGTCGGGAAATAAAAAATTCCGGTTTCCTTTCTTACTACCATCATTAATTGATTTTATTTCATTTTCCCACAAAGAGAAATGATACTGACCAGGAAAAAAGTAAAAATTTGATAAATAAATAATTGTAAATAAATTGAGAGAGAGAGAGAGAGAGAGAGAGAGAGAGAGAGAGAGAGAGAGAGAGAGAGAGAGAGAGAGAGAGAGAGAGAGAGATACAAAGTTCTATTGAAAATAAAATATATGAATAATTCCGTTAATGGTCAGCTAAGAATACATACAAAATTAGGTCCCTCTACTAATTCGCTGCAAAACAGCATAGCATAAAGAAAAGGGGTCTCAAACTTAATAAAAACAAATTTTTATTGTGTTATTATTATTAGAAAGAAAGATCAAAATATTTTTAAAATTATTTTTTAATCCTTTATAACGTTCATATTTTTTGGGGAAAAAATCTTTGTTTTTTTCGCCAACAGCTGACCAAACTGTAACCAAAGTTTACAATGGATAATGTAATAGGTATCTCCATTCATTTTCGATATCTAAATTTTAAATTGAATTTTTGAAAATAAAATTTTTTTTTTGAAACTTTTATTTTAATTTTAATTAAAAGCTAAATGATTAAATTTACTATTTCCAGGAAGCAAAATACTCTGGTTCTGGTATAATTCAAACAGAAATTATATTGATTGCAATCTAAAATTTTTCAATTTTTTTTTTTTAATCTTTCAATTTTTTGACCATTTTTAAGCAATTGACACATTAGTAAACTTAAGTTAATTCTGGGTTTTAAAAATTTTGCAAAAATAAAATATACATCTGTGAGACATTATTTTTGGAAAATTAGCAAATTTAATGTTAAATTAATCTGATTTACTCAAGAATTACTTGTTTATAGCGTGAAATTAAAAAAAAAAACTATTTCTTCTTAATCACCGAGTAGAACTTTTTGTTAACCTTATCCTCCATATATCAAATCAAAATCTGTTCTGTAAATCATTTACAAAACAGATTTTGTTTTGTTGAATGACCGAAATCAAAAGGTGATAAAAATATTTACAACCACACAAAATAATTCCTCATCGTTTCTATAGAAATAAGAAGTATTACAAATTAAATTTTATGGTATTTTTTAATTTTTATGTTTTTTTTTTTTTAATAATCTCGAGCCTACTAGCTTAAAACACAATAATCCTTTATACTGTAGTCTTAGTTTAAAAACAATTATCTCGCAAAACATGAACAAACAAGTTAAGAGATTTTATATTGGAATGCCTAAGTAAATGAAACAAGTGAGTGAACTTCTTTAACCAAATTTAGAAAGTTAAAAAAGTTTTATTGAAGAGAAAAATAATTCCAGGTTTTAGAATGTAATGACAATAAATAGCTGTAGTGATTAGATTCTAATCATTAGAATTTATGGTAACAATATAAACTGCTGTGAATACACTAAAAATTGTTATTGTTTAGGGTATGTAGTTGGTAGCAGATTAAATTGTTAAGAAGCACCACCTGGACAGGGTTAAAAAGAATTTATTGAAATTTCTGACGTGGGATAAAAAAGTAATTTTCTGTAGAAGAGATTCGAATTAATATTTCCACTCTAGGAATATAGCAGTTTAGTTACGTTGATTATTTGAAGTAGGCAGGACCGATTCAAGTGTGTCATGGGCCCGAACTGACTCCACGTCCCCCCCGCCGCGCCACTTAATCTCTGATACGGAGCAACAATTCATTTAAATTTTCATACGGTTGTATTCATATAAAATACAAATTTTATTGTAACCTAATTATGCACAATAATAGCCATATGCAATGCAGGTAAATAGTTCAACAAGAAAAATTGAAAATAAAAATACAATGTGTATCTAAATACAAAGAGATGTGTCATAATAGATAATAGATCATTCCATCTTCAATGTATTGCGGTAATTTTTAACGTTAACATTTTGATTTTTCTTGTTAAAATTTGAAAATTTAACACATTCAACATTATAGATAAAATAATAGTGAATTTTATAGTATTTTATTGAGAATTAGCATGAGCAAAAAATTCAAGGACTTAGACGAAAAAAAAACAGAATGATGTAAAAATTCACAGATTTTTTTCATCCTTTATTAGTTAGTTTTATTTAGTTTAATTTGTAACATAAGCAAATGTCGATAAGGTAGTTAAAGTCACAAAGCACTCTTCGGAACAAAAAAAAAAAAAAATCAGACTTGTGCTCTCTCTCTTAAGGGTTTTCGGAGGTAATACGCAATGGCCCTGGAAGTAGGTATGCCAAAATTAAAATGCGAGACAGAGAGGTTAGAGTTTTCCAATCTGGTGGATCCCAATCATGGGATCTGCTGATTCCCATAGGAAAAAATTCACAACAATGGGTCTACAGACTGACAAAAGCGGAATTAACTCAGTTTGCTTGGTATTTTTAAGCGAAAGGAACTGTGAAAGATGTTGTTTTAGTATGACACTTGTTTCCCCCGCAAAATAATAAACAGAAAATGATGTTTGTTTGTTTGTTTGTTTGTTTGTTTTTTTCTCTCTGGATACTGCTATTAATTAATGTGACAATGTCTTACTTCAACACTTGGCAATTTTTTCTTGTTTTAAAAAGCCATTTAGATTTGTAATTCTTCTTCACGTGTCATGTCCCTTAAAGACGTCGGCTATCATGGACTTCCACTTGGCTTTGTCTATTGTCGATCTCAAAATTCTTCCTCTTCGTATCTCTTCCAAATCCCGTTCTATCATCCATTTGCTCAGGGCTATCAAGTAGGTCTTGCGCTGCTTTCCCCTGTCTCTCTTTCTCTCTATCCGTCCTGTGAGTATTAGATTCTTCAAACCCTCTTTCCTCATTACATGTCTCAGAAACCTCATCTATCTCTTTCTTATATTAGGTTTGAGTTTTTTCTTTGTTTCCATCCCTTCCAGCACCTCAGCGTTAGTCACATGTTCAGTCCATGGTAACCTCAGCATCCTGTAAAACCACATTTCTGCCGCCTCAAGCTTCATTGTCATCCCTGAGGAGATCGTCCAGCATTCATTTCCATACAGAAGGAAAGATAACACATAGCAATCCAGCACTCTTTTCTTTGTTTCAAATGTGATTTTCCTGTCTCTCGGTACTCTGGTTAACTTTTGAAATGAGTCCTTCGCCACGCCAATGCGTCTTCGGATCTCAACGTCGCACTTTCCATCTTCTGTCAGAACGCTTCCCAGCTATTTAAATTTCTTTACTTGTTTTAATTTAGTTTCTCCAACCTGTAGTTGGCATTTTGGGGTCTTCTTTTTGCTGATAACCATACATTCAGTTTTCTTCAAGTTTATGCTGAGTCCTTTCTTCTCGTTTTCTCTTGCTATCTTCTGTAGGAGGTCATGCATTCTCCTTTCCATATCAGCTATCAGCACTGTTTCATTTGCGTATCTTACATTGTTGAGACTGTGGCCACCAATGACGAATCCTGGCGAGGGTTTTATTTCACTAAGAATTGTTTCGCTGTATAAGTTGAATAGATCCAGTGAGAAAACACATCCTTGTCTTACGCCCCTTTCTATATTTGTATACCTGCTCCTCCGGTATATTGCTGCTATTGTAGATTTCGTTTAGTATTTCTGTGAGCCTGTCTATGCCAAAGTCTTCTAAGGGCATCACACAATCCCATCGGGTCTTGCTGCTTTATTTCTGTTCAATTTGTCAATTGCTGATTCTACTTTGGTTTTAATATTTCTGGTCTATCCGTATTTTTGTGTATTGTTTGTTGTTCTCTCTTGTCGTGGAAGAGATCGGCAATATACTCATTCCATCTCTGATGTATTTTTTCTTTTTCTAGTATGAGTGTATCGTCCTTTGCTTTTATACATCTTGTTGCTGAGCAGGTCTTTTGTCTTGTTGGTTCTTTTATTTTGTTTATGCATATCATTATTCGTCGTGCTCAGTCTCTCTACTTCAGCATATTTGTCGTTGAGTAATCTTTCTTTAGCCTGTCTGCATTTTCTTCTTATTTTTTATTTTTATTTTTTATTTTTTGTATTTTCTTGTATTCCATTCCGTAACTTGGCATCGTTTTTTGTCTCTTTTGTATCAGGTCAAGAATCTCTTCAGTGATCCACTCATTTTTCTTTCGACGTGCTTTTTCCTTTGGGATGATGTCGTTCACCGATTTCACTAGAGCCACTCTAGTGCGTCCATTTTGAGGTCCCATTTTCAATTTGTCCTTCGTATTTTGTTTACACACTGTCCGTATACATTTCGAGCAGGTTTGGGTCATTTACGAGTCTATTTTACTCTAGGCTTAGGGTTGTGTTATGTTTCTTTAATCGACTTAAAGTTTTATCCTTAGTTTGCATAAAACTGCTATGTGGTCACTTCCGCAGTTAGCACCTGGGTAGGCTTTGTAGTGAAGGACTGCGTTTCTGAATCTTTTGTTGATTATAACAAAATCAATTTGATTCTTAATTTCTCCTCCTGGATTTCTCTATGTCTATAGTCTTCATGGATGCTCTTGGAACCAGATGTTAGTTATTATCTGGTCATTCACTGTGCAGCATTGGACCCATTTCCTACCACGGCCATTGCGGTATCCTAGTCCGAATTTGCTGACCGTTTCACTTTCTCTCCCTTGGCTGAATTTGGCATTGAAACTTCCCATGATGATTCTGGTGATTTGCACTGTGCCTTGGCATAATCAAGCATTGAGTAGAGTAGAAGGACTCGATTTCTTCTTCTGTACTTTGTGCTATTGGTGCATATACCATTATTGCCGATATCTTGAGGGGCTTCCCTTTCAGTTTAGTAGCATTCTTTGAAATATCTGGTAATATTCCATCATGCATTTCCTTGTGTCTTTATCCAGTATAAATGCCGACTCCTTTATGGCACTGCTATTCAAAGAGCTTATGGTTACTTGGTTACTTACTTTAGTGCATCATTTTACTTACAATTATAGCTACATAACGTAAACAATATACAGTGCATTATTTAAACAAATTAACTGTAAATAATCAATAGTGTCTTTTGATTTTCATCTATTAAGTCTAGTTTTACATTTATATAAGTAGTGAAGTAATCGTTAAATACAGTTTAGTAAATCGAAATAAGTGTTGCGTGATTAGATTTGTTGCATTTTTAATAACAACAGACTATTGTTAGATGTTTACAAGATTACTTATATACTTATATAATTATAAAAATATGTAAACCAATTACATGAATTTTTTCAAAATGTATAATTTGTTACTCGTCGTTATGTGTTTATTTAAAAATTTTCTTGCTTACAAACTTGTCAGTATGGTCGATTTTATTTTTATGGATTCCAAAACAAAACAAGAAAATAATAATTCTAATTTAAATTCTCTTTGAAATATGTTGTAGAAGTGAATTAAACCACAAAAATAAAAACCCGGAAAATATAAAATATTTTTATTTTCGTGTCTTTTACAATTAAATTTGTCTTAGCGTGTATGAGTGTTAACATTTTACCTGCCTTGTTTGAAGTTGTTTGTTAATAATATGAAAAGAAATGTGATTTCTTTGCGTCTTTGTGTGGCAAGGGAAAAATAAAAAGTAAAATGTGTCATGTAGGCCCCTCCTTGCTTTTTCATTAACTAACTTTTTTATTGAATTTGTAAAAGTAGAAAAGTTTTCTTGAAACTTATATTTTAGTTTTAATTGAAAGCTAAATGATTAAATTACTATTTCCAGTCAGCAAAATACTCTACTGGTATACTTCAAACAGAAATTATATTGATTGAAATCTAAAATTTTGAGATTTTTTAAAATTAAAATTTGGGGGGGGGGGGGCATTTTTGAGTGATCGACACATTTGTATACAAAAGTTAATTCTCGGTTTTAAAAAAATTTGCAAAAATAAAATATACATATGTGACACGTTATTTTTGAAAACTTAGCAAATTTAATGTTAAATTAATCTGATTTACACAAGTATTACTTATTTATAGCATGAAATTTAGAATAAAACTATTTCTTAAACACAGTGCTGATCTTTCTGACATTGCATGTATTTAACATGTGATGACAGCTCGACAGAAGCGAGGTAAGATAAGTCTATGGTGACTAGAATTGATAAAATTGTCCAAATTTTTTTCCTGTATGGGTAAGAAACCGTGAAACACATGACCTTTTAATGTGCAGATAGAAATTACCATATAAAAAATGTAAATGCACACACACACACGCACACACACAAAAGATTATTTTAAAAATACGCTGGCACAACGATTTGTATTAAACCTTTCAATTTTCGATTAGTAAATATAATCTCCTAACCTCAACAAGTCATTGAAATATTTTAAATATATTTTTGAAACTTTATTATAAATTATTGTTAATTATAAAAAAAAATGAAAATAATTCTTTTAAAATTTCATTATTAATTGAGAAATTTTCTTTTCTTCAGACTATTAGTGACTATAATGTCCTGAATTTATATTATTTAATTCAACGCTAATCTAATTAAATAATGCCATAGTTTTATTGCATTTTTCTTTAGTGGATGCAGACTTTTGGAAAGAGGGGCCAAATGTTTGGAAAAAAAAAGATGATTTACATTCCCTAATGAGTTCTACGTTTAACAAATAAAACTAATTTTACATACAAAATTTGATTTTTGCAAAAATTTCCAAATTAATGTGTATATTCCCGAAAAAAACTTGGGTTATGTAATTATTTCATTTTCCATTGTAAACTCTCGTAACGATTTGACTATTCGCTAACGAAAATAAAAAGTTATAAAAACAAATTTTTTACCAACATTTTGAACGTGTTAGAAAGGATTAAATTCTTTTTTAAATAATTAAAAATCCTTTTTGTTGGAAAAAAGTTAGTTTTTATGAAGTTTGGGAACTTTTTTTCATATGCTGTTTTTTAACGATATAGTGGACGTACGTAAAGGTAATGCGATATGTGTTTGCCAGAATCTATCGGAAACATAAGACATAAAACGAACTGATTCATGTGTCTATATGGGTGATAAGTGAGTCCTTTGGTATTCAATTCAACATAGCAAAAAGTTCGTTAATAAGGCGGATATTGATAGCAATCTGGAGAATTGTTCGTTTGTGGACGTTTTGAAGTAAAACAAAAATAGGAGTTGTAATGTGAGAATTTACTTCAGTGTCACTGTGTGTCGGACCAAAAACAGGGACGTAAATGACTTATTTCAATTCTAATTCTTGTTTATATATTTTATTTAATTTTTATCAGCACTCTCTACCGTGAAACTATTGAAGTTGTCCAATTTTGCACTTTAACCGTGGCATGATCTAGAAGCCCCTTCTTAATCGGAAACAATTCCAACCTCAAGGAACCGTCTCCCTATGCAATAATTCACTCACTGGGTATAAAAGGAGTAGGACTGGGTGGAATTAGTCCCCTAGCGCCCGAGGTGTCGCAATAGAGAAATGCTGAGGGTACTGAACAATTTTTGGCATCTGGCTAATTATAGCTTAAGAAGAGCATTGCTGCATGGTGGTTTTTCGTCTCGAAAGAAATTTTTAAAATTAGATTAAATTTACAGATTTATTTTTTTATTTGATAATGTATTGAATAGTTTTTACAGTGGAAAAAGTAAAAAAAAGTATTTTAAAAATGTAAAATTTAAAAAGGCATACTTTTAATTAAGATATATCTTTCCCATTTAAAGTTTATTGAATATGGAATATGGATTTTTGTTTTAAAATTTACAATACATTAACAAATTGTTACAAATATGTAGTTAAAAAATAATTAATGTAGAAATGTTTCAACAAAAAAATATGAAATGACATGACAATATTTCATTTCTAAAGAGAAAAAAAAGTATTCATCCCTTTTAACTATCTATTTGCATTGAGATGGTGCTGTGTAAAACGACAGTTGATGTTATTGTTAACAAGTCGAAGTTTTGTTTCTTTTCTAAATGCGACTTAATGTTCAAATTTTCTGAATATTTGTTGAGCAAATATTCAGAAAACAATGCGGGGAAATTTCTTTTGAACACCGGTTTTTGGTCTGTAGTAATGAGGCTTTGTCATCTGGAAAGCATTTGAACTTATTTAACTTCATTTAATTTTTCCTTTCGCCGTGTGATTATTTTCACTTTTAATAATTATCGTTTGAAACAATTCCGCGTAAAGATAATTGGAAAGTATACAAGAAGACGAACTACAGGTTAAATATTTTGGTCAGGATCCAAACTAAAACACTGGACTGGAGTCTAAAAAAAAATCAATCAAGGTCACTTTTCTTCTCAATTTCGCTTTCTTTTTGTTTAATTCAAACTGAGACTTAGAAAATTTGAAAGGTAAGTGAAAAAATAAATAAATAAAAACTGATTTTATATTCTTTCAATGACACTTGACTTAAGAAAAAATTAAAATGGACACATTATTCATTGCATTTTTTGAAATCCCTGTCTTTCTTTCTATCTCACTATTAAGCTCACTAAATTTTCCACTTCAGTGACTTATTTCTTTTAACAAAAAATTTTATGTCTTCTCTTTTCACCTCTTATAAAAGTATGTAAACTATTTTAATTTTATCTTCTTAACTGTATGAAAGGTTCTTAGTATTTTCAAATAAAGGCTTTTAATTGCGGTCGTTGTAGCAGTAGTAGTAAGTAGTATGTCATGTTGTTTCTTGTCTTGTAACTATACAAGATTTTTTTTTTCGTTGCTATCACCGGTCGGGTAAAATATTGCAATTTTAATGAATGGAACAGTCATAAAATCACTACACGCCTCTACAATTCAATTAAATCAAATTAAATGTGTTAAAATTAGAAATAATGAGAACATATCAATTGCTACTTGAACTTGCCCGGATGATTTTCGACTAAAATGGCGATAATTTAAGTGTGGTTGTGGTAGCAATTGTCGTGTTAAGGCATTTTCTTTTAAATACTCGTCTACTTCAACATTAAGTAATGAGTACTACTATTAATAACAATGACTAAGATAAATAATGCTTTTCTTTTTTTGTATATAAGATTTTTTTTTTTGTCCGCACGTGAAATCAAACAGGTATAAGTACATATTTTAACTTTTGAAGCATGTCTCAATTGTGCTTACAATTCTTTTATTTATCTTACGTATTTTAACTGAGTATACTAGAGATTTAACTTTAAAATTATTATTTGACCATTTTCAAAGGATTTCAGCCAATCATAAAAATAAAGTTTTTGATTTTAGTTCGTGCTTTTTTTTTTTTTTTTTTTTTTTTACATATTTTTTTTTGTATTGAATAATTTTATTCAATTTTTATCTTCATTAAAAAATATTCTATTAAAATTCAAAAGAAATGGAATTTCGTTTCAAATTTAGTATAAAACAAAAAGTTCCAGTAGTTCGTGGGAAGGAGATACTGCTTGAAGTGTTTGAATTAATTTTGTGTTTTTTTTACCTAAATCAGTGGTCAAGGTAAGTAAAACTAATTATGATTTCGACAGTTTGTTTTCAAAGCAAGATAGCCTCTTCTTCCCACTTAAAAGACTGGCACAACACTTCGTCTCTTATATTAATTGGGACTGTGCCAAACTAACATAACGTTAGGAAGTATCTTTGACCCACTGCCAGAAATACTTACTTACCTGTATTGTTAAAAAAAAATAATGCATATTATATTTTTTTGGCTTATTTTTACATTTAAATCGCTGAAAAGTAACATAATAAAGGCTACAAACTTAATAAAAACGAACCTTTTCCATGTTTATTAAGAGGAAAGAGAAAAGTATTTTTAATTAAAAAAAAAACAAAAAAAACATTTTAATACCTTCTAACACGTTCGAAATTTTGGTAAAAATCTTGTTTTGATTTTAGTCAGCGGGTAACCAAATTGTTGAGAGTTTTACAATGAAAAACATAATAAAAAAAAAGTTATTTTATTAAGTAACTCTTATTTTCCCAGTGACACATTAATTTTGAAATTATTATTTTTAAAAAGCCTTGGTAAAAATATTTTTTCTTTTTTTACATCTGTTACCCACCCCTTCCACGTAAGTTCATGAAATTTTAAGGAATTACATACATTTTGTTGGGAAAATTGGCTTTATTAATTTATTATTTATCAGGACTCATTGGGAATGTAAATCTTCAATATTTTTTTGTTTTAACATTTTGCCTTTATTTCCGAAAATCTGATCCCAATAATAAAATAAAAAATGCAATATAACTATGACATTATTTAATTTGATAAGCTTTTAATTGCTTGAATAAATAATATAAATTAAGGACCTTATATTCTGATGAAAAATGTTTTTTTCATTTAATAATGAAATTTTACAGGAATTGTTTTCATTTTTTAAAAATATTTTAAAAATACTTCAAAGATTTGTTGGAGTTAGTTTAAAAACTTATTAGGTGAAGATGATACTTACTAATCAAAAATTAGAAAGTTTAATACAAATAATTTTTCCTTAATTTTTAAATAATTAAGTTTTTTTTTGTTTTGTTTTTTGTATGGTCATTTCCATGTGTAAATTAAAAGGTCATGTGTTTCAGAGTTTCTCCCCACTACAAGGAAAAAAATTATACAATTATGTCCTTTGTGATTACCATCCACTTATCTTATCTGGCCTCCGTTAACACATATGGCAAAAAATTCAGAAAGTTGAACTCTGTTTAAAAATAGTTTTATTCTTAGTTTCATACTATAAATAAGTAATACTTGTGTAAATCATATTAATTTAGCATTAAATATGCTAATTTTCCAAAAATCATGTCTCAGCTGTATATTTTATTTTTTGCAAGATTTTTAAAACTGAGAATTAACATTTGTTTACAAATGTGTTGATCACTTAAAAATGGCTGAAAAATTGAATGATTAAAACAAAATTTGAAAATTTTTTAATTCTAATCAGTATAATTTCTGTTTAAAATACACCAGACTATTTTGCTTACTGGAAATAGTAAATTTAATCTTTTAGCTTTCAATTAAAACTAAAATAAAAGTTTCAAAAATCTTTATTTTTAAAAATTAGATTTAAAATTTAGTTATCCAAAATGAGTGGCAGTACTTATGTATTATATTTTCATTTTTTTGACACTTTTAGGTAACTTCACTAATTTGCTGTAAAAAGAGCATACCATGATGAAAATATGGTTAAAAACAGTTTAATTGCCAAAATCTTTTTATTATTAAGAAGAGAGATAAAAGTATTTCTTGATTATTTAAATAAGCTATCTACTTCTTTCTACCATGTTCAAAATTTTGATTAAAAATTTTGTTTTTCTTGTGCCAGCTAGGAACCAAAGAATAGTTAATGATTAATAGAGAAAATTTAAGCCTCATTTTTTGTGCTAAAAGTCATTGATTTGAAAATTTTTATAAAAATCACATAATTGTCAGACTTCAATGAAACTGTCAGGACTTAGACACTAATGAATTATTTTAAAAAATTAAAGAATAGCTCCCATCATGTTAAAAAATTTGTGCAATATTTCAAACTTAAAATGAATAATATTTGTTTCAAATCAGAATAATTAAAATTTAAATCAGTTAATGAAGAAAAAGTTGGAAAAGGACAATCGAAATGGGACTCACTCAAGGAAGTGATAGTGACATCAGCAAACAACATTGCCCCAAAGGAAATCAGGTGCAGAAGAAAAAAAACGAGTGGATGATTGAAGAGATTCTCAACATGATGCAAGGGAGGCAGAAAATGATATCAAGACATGGAATGGAGTACAGGGAACTACACAAGGAAATAAGGAGAAAATGCAGACAGACTAAAGAGGAATGACTCAATGACAAACATGCAGAAGTAGAAAGACTGAGCAGGCATAATAAAGGAGACATGCATAAAGAAATAAAAGAATTGACAGGAAAAAAAAACCTGCTCTTCAACAGGATGTAAAAAATCCAAGGATGGATCAATCATATTGGAGAAAGAGGAAATACTGCAACAATGGGAAAAATATATAAAAGATCTTTTCCACGACAAGAGAGAGCAACCGATAATACACAAAGATGTGGACAGAGCAGAAATATTAAAGTCTGAAGTAAAATCTGCAATAGCCAAACTGAACAGAAACAAAGCATCGGGACCAGACGGCATAGTCATAGAGCTGCTGATAGTCCTGGAAGAATTTGGCAAAGAGAAAATTACAGAAATAATAAATTAAGTTTATAATAGTAGTGTAACACCAGATGACCTCAGCAAGTTGATCTTCATGGTGTTGCCTAAGAAGCCAGGAGCAGACGAATGCAAATTCCACAGAAACATCAGTTTAATGAGCCATGTAACAAAACTGATCACCCGAATCCTGATGAATAGAGCGAGAAGCAGAATCAGGCCAGAGATAGGACGAGAACAGTGCGGTTTCATCAAAGACGCTGGAACATAGAATGCCATATTTATGATTAGGATGCTCTCTGAAAGGGCAATAGAAATAAAGAAGGACTTTTACCTATGTTTTATTGATTATGCAAAGGTGTTTGAAAAAATATGCCACAAAGAATTGATGGAGATGCTTGGCAGCCTCGACATATGTGGGAAAGACCTAAGAGTAATCAAGAATCTCTACTGGCAGAAAACTACCTGCATACAGACAGGCAATGAATTCAGCAATTATACTAAGATTGAAAGCGGTGTAAGACAAGGATGCGTCTTTTCACCGGATCTATTCAACTTTTACGAGGAGACTATTCTGAGAATACTAGAAATTATGCCATGGTTTGTCATCAGAGGCCACAATTTAAACAATATCAGGTATGCAGATGATACAGTGCTGATAGGAGACACAGAAAGAAAACAAGACCTCCTCCAGAAAGTAGCTAAAGAGAGTGACAAGAAAGGACTACAACTAAACTGCAAGGAAACCAAATGCATGGTAATCAGCAAAAAGGGCAGCCCAAAATACCAATTACAGATAAGGAACTCTAAAATCAAGCAGGTACAGAAATTTAAATGCTTATGAAGTGTTCTAACAGAAGACGGAAAGTGCGACACTGAGATCCGAAGGCGAATTGACATGGCGAAAGAAGCATTCTAGAAGTTGAGTAAAGTATTAAGAAACAGGACAATTTCACTAGAAACAAAGAGGAGAATAATGGATTGCTATGTGATGTCGGTTCTTCAATATGGCAGTGAATATTGAACAAAATCTTCGAAGATGAAGGAAAAACTTGAAGCAACTGAAATGTGATTCTATAGAAGGATGCTGCGGATATCATGGACCAAGAATGACAAGGTTTTGGAAAGGATGGAGATGAAAAGGAAATTAATACTGAACATCAGGAAGAGATAACTAAAGTTCCTGGGACATGGAAGGAGGGCTTGGAGAACCAGTTACTAACAGGCCAGATAGAGAGGAAAAAGAGACAGGCGAAAGCAGCAGATGCCATATTTGAAGGTCCTGATCAGGTGGATGATAGAACGAGGGTTGCATGGTGCAACAGGAGAAAGCATGCTAAGAGCCACCAGGGACAGGGAGATGTGGAAAGCCATGATTGCCTACTTCCTGAAAGGACATGGCACATAAAAGAAGAATATTCCTCAAAGTTTCAGAAAAGTATTTTTTTTTTTTTAATGAAAACAATTACATTGCGATAAATGCTGCCTGAAATCTAATATCTTAGAAAAAAAATCCTTTCCGTCAATTTAAATTAGTTTTGAAATAGAGTAAAGTATATTGCTTATTGGAAATATTAAATTTAATCTTAAGCTTGAAATTATAAAATTAAACCTTCAAGAAAGATTTTTCATTTTTACAAATTAATTTTAATCCTTAGGTATCATGAATCTGTGGAGGTATCTATATTATTCCTAGGTAGATATTTGATCAGCTGCCAGAAAAAATAATTAGGCTTCAGATTAAACCAAATATTGGAAATTTTAACTTGAATTGCTATATTTCTGTTGATTTTTTGCTATCTTTTTAAAATTTTTAAGAATTAAAAAATTATTAATGTTAAAAAAGAGTGTTGTTTATGTATTAGGCCAATTAAAATCCTGTTGGTTTACAAATAAAAATATAGTTAAAACAGTTTTTCCATTTTAAGTTTTATCCTTCCTTGTGTGTTGATTTTTAACATTTAATTTAGTGCTAGGCAGGTGCACAGATGTTTATCTCTACATGTAATAAATATATGCTCTTGCATACAGAGTGCTTTGGATAAATTATCACCATTTTATATTTTTAATTTTGTGTATGTGCATTGTTTGTTTTTGATTTTGTCAACTGCACAGTTATCAGTTGGGCACTGTCTGCAATAAAAAAAAAAAAAAAATCCCAGGACACAATTTACTCTGACAGAAATTTGGAAATGGTATGCTGTACTACTTGGTATTCACACTGGATCTTCCAATATAAAATTTTCAGAGTGTTTGGGTGTAAATCTGAGGACAGTGCAAAGGATTAGGATGATATATCCAGTCAACATCATGGTGATTAGTGATCACTAGTGATGGCAAAGTTATGACTCCATTCATCTTCCCACGGGGAGTCAGACAACATGGAGGCCTACATCAAGTGCCTTGAGACACTAGTGCTGCCCTGGGTCAAGATGGGTGGTTGCTGGAAGACCTAGTGTCTGGCTCTGCACCTGCCACTCAAGCAGAAGAACCTAGTCATAGCTGTCAGACAATTTCTGTGACCATATCACTCCTTACATCTGCTTTCTAACTCCCAAGACTGCAACCCCCTTGATTATTATGTGTGGGGTGCAGTTGAGCGAGAGACCAGCAAAACTTGTAATACCAAGGATTAAGTGAAGGCAAGGATTATGGAATCATTCACCCACAAGGAGACCATCCAAAAGAATTGCAGGAGATTCCAAAACCATCTGGAGGCCATGGTTAAAGCCAATGGGGATTTTATTGAATAAATTTACTCTTTAGTATTTCAAGATATTTTTGGGTAATACTGGTAAATATATCTGTTAAAATGACACATCAGTGTTGTTTTCGTTTTTGTGTAATTTAGGCCCAAATTCTTTTATTGCACCCTGTATATTGTTATTTAGTCTGGCACAAGGATATGCTGGTAGAGCATGAGTGAGCATTGAGCTTACTACCCATGACTGGGCAATAAACTATTGTTAGCAATAATGTATATAATTGTAGACAAAAACAGAATCACTGGCTAATTTTTTTTTATGAATACACCTGTTAGGATGGCTCGACAATAACCATTAGAAATACTTTTTAAGCTACATTCATGTTTGTTCAAAAGCAACAGATCTCACCTGTGGTTTATACTGCAAATATACTCAACAGAATTCAGGTAGTACTTCATGTAGTATGATCAACAGTTTGGACAAGGTCAGTATGCTCAAACTCTCAGTCATGATGACTTGTGTCTGCTAACGCAACCATCAATATTCTATGAACGATCACACTGACCCAGTTTCACTCACACATCCTCCTGGGTATGATGATAAACTACATCTGGCAGCAAAGTCACTGATCAGAAAGTTTTAAGGAGCATGGAACCATATCTTAATTGCTGTTGTTCCTGGGTCCATCCTGAGCCGGGTTGGTAGCACCTGTCAGGGTCCCTGATATGAAGAAATAGTGACACCCTTCCTTGTCAAATAACAAAACAATATAAAAGTTTAAAGTTTAAAACAGATTTTTATAAAAATGAACCAACAATTATAGTAAAATTATCAGCAGTACATTTTATTTGTAGTTGGTTTTCAGGAACTTTTCAATTTACCTCCCGAGGCTAATAAAATCAAGAAATCACCTTTCTAACATATCAACTATAGTTAGATTCTCATTCAGGTCTCATGGTTGGAAAGTGATTGTTTTAACAACTTGGTCATGTGACCATATATATATATGTAGCACTATGGAGGGATGGTAGACTTTATAAAAACCATAGCTTCTCATGCATTTATGCAACGTTCATTCAGTAATGAATTTGAACACTCTCGGCTACTGCCATGTATTTACATTGTATATAACATGCTAAAGTCTGTATTTCTCTACCAAGCACCCATAGCTCAGAGGTAGAATCACCAACTGATGTCAATTTGTTCGGGTTTCAATCCTGGCTAGAAGCAATCTGATGTCTAACCGTACTGATGAACTGTGATACAGTGAAACAGATCTATCTGCAGATGACTATATATATATATATACACACACACGCACACACACACAATTATTACAACTATATGTTATACTAACCTCTCTTTGTCTAAGAATCAGATCAATGTAAATTTTTAGCTGATAAAAGGAATAGAAATCTTGAAACATCAGCATTTGATAAAAAAATATGTAATTGTATATTTATATAAATACTTCTACTGGCAAAATCTTTATCAGTTGATGTGTTTGGATGTGATTTTGGGTCTGAATGTCACTTAACCTTTAACCTTATTAAATATACTTGAAATAGTTTGCTGTCTGATTTGGGAACTTTGTTACATATTTTGTTTTCACTTGAATTTTCAGTTCAAATTGCAACAGATACTTTGATACTGAAGTAACTGAGAAATCACAACATTCAATACAAAATATTTTACTAATTTTGTATGATTTTTATTTTCTATCAGCTCAAAGTCAGAAAAAGGTACTTAATTATTTTTATTTCAAAGCTGGTCCAATACAGGGCTCAGGAGCTACTCAGAGTAACTGATTACTGTTAAAATGGTTATCATGAATAAGGTATGGTAAGAAGTGAATATTATGAGGATAAGGAGGATAGATAACAATTGATCCTTGATTTGAAGTGGTTAATTGTAGTTCAGAGAAGTATCCATGTTGGAGTATGTTCCACAAAGTAACAGATCTTGGGGAAAAGCTATGTGAGTGAAACTTTATTCTTATATTTGGACTACACAAGAAATGATGGTGATTCTTTTTTCTTCTATCATGAACATTTCTGTACCTTCTCATAAAAGTAATTTTTTCTATCATGTCAAGGATATATCTTGAAAAAATCATTTAACACTAGACTCCTGCTGATCAGAGATGAGTAGTGTTGGGTTGTCCAGAAAGTTCATGTCAATTTTTAAGGGAAATTAAAACCTAAAACAAAATTACACCATTAAATATGAACACTGTTCAACTAAATATGAAGCATTTTGTTGCACAACCTTTCTCCATTTGTCCTTCAACTTAAAAATTCTGTTTTTCCAGAATTTCAGTGTTTTCTCAGCAAAGAAATCATTAAAGTAATTTTTTTTAAAGATGATCCAAAGAATTAAGATTTTTATCATATTATTTTACAAGGACTTGAATAAATGAAAATCCAAAGAAGAAATGTCTGGTGAATATGGTGTGTTGAGTAACACTAACACATCCTAGCCAAGCTGCAAAGAAACATTAGGTCTGACATTATCCTGATGGAAAACATTTTTCATATTCACCAATTCTGGTCATTTTTCTTGAATTGCTACCTTTAATTTGCCCAGTTGCATGCAATACTTTTCAGAATCAATTTACTGGTTACTTGGCAAAAACTTATAGTACAAGTTTCCTTTCCATTTTTACCAGATGTATAGCATGACTTTCTTAGGATGAAGACTTGCTTTTGGGGTGACTAAAGTTGACTCATGTTGTTTACCCCAGGATCTTTTTCACTTGTTGTAAACTATCCATTTCCCATCACCTGTCACAGTTTGCTTGAAAAAAAGAGTGCATTCTTGTTTGTACATCAAATCATAGATAGAAACCCTATCTATAAGATTCTTTTTGCTCAGATCAAGTAGTACCCAAGCTTCACTAAGTGCTCATGGTTGGTAGATTTTGATATATTTGGTGTTTTTTACCAGTTCCCGCATTGTGTAATGCAGGTTATTTTCAATCAGTGTCTTGATTTGGTCATCATCTATGGTGGTGGGGAGTCTTCTTCAGCATGCTTTATCAATAAGGCTACAATCATTAATTCTAAACTTAGCAAACCACTTCCGCACAATTCTGTCAACATCTTTACCTTACACAGCACATATCTTTTTTGTTGCATTTTGAGACATTTTTGCCTTTATGATCATAAAAATTTTATAATCTTACATTTTTTATAGGGATGCAAAATTGACACGAACTATGTAATTTTTAACTTTCTTTCTCAAGAGGTAGTTTCAAGTGTGCCCTAATCAGAAGTTTAGGCATATTTGTTGATAAATTTGACGTTGTAACTAGTTGGAACATGAACAAACAATTAAAAATTGGCATGAACTTTCCCAACAACCTAGTACAAGCAAATCTGTTTATATTTTAGATGTAGCTGATTACAGAGTTGCTTCCCTTATTTATTTGCAATAAATTATAAATACTAAAATAACTGATTTGACATTGAGCATGAGTAAGTTTTAAACAAATTCAAATAAATAACTTTCAGCTAATCAATGTCTTTGCTTTGTCATACTGTGACACCTTTTTGTCAATTTATTGTTCACAGGAACTATGTATAGCTTCATTTGTCCAAAACATTCAGTACTGTGGTTGATGAAGGGACTGATCTCCTCACCCCTGACCTGCTTTACTCCACATTGTAATTAGATTGATTGTACGTAGGCCAAGATTTGATTTGTAGTCAGTATTCTCGCATTGGGCTCGTTCAAACATAGTGAAGACATCCAGTAATAAAAACAGTTATGTTTTAGCAGCTAGTTATGTGCAAAGTTAGGTAATATCCTGTCTTTTTTGTCTTTTATTAAAATCTTCTGTTTGATCTCTGCTTAATTTGCTTTGAGCATTCATTTTTATTGGTGTCTGTCAAAAACTGGTGTTGGAGTATGAGGTAGTTGGGGAATTGGTATTTCCCTCACCTGTCATCTTCACTACCAGAGAAAAATTATTTTCTCAATTTGGTTGTTTCCTCCTTTTTCTTGGGTAACAGTTGTAGGCATTACTCTGCCCACCATTTTATTCCTCTTTTTTTTTAGCATCTCTCACCAACACTCCACAGTGACGTTAACAGTTCTTCTCCTTTTTTGGTGAGCTGTCTATGCTTGCTGTTCTTCATTAGGTCTAGGCAGCTTCTCCTCCTTTCTTAATCTCTTTTAAAAACAACTATCATTTCACATGCACTTTTCTCTTCTCTTTCACTTGAATATAACAAATTTGCTTTCTCAGAGCAAACATCATTCAACAAATTGTTAACATTTCACAAAAAGAAATTAGCTGTATATTTTCTCTCTGTCTGGAGTCAGATATGAGACACTTGGTTTTTTGTTAAGTAACCTTTTAACTGGCACTTAGGATTTTTTTATGATTTTATCAATCAACTGTCAACACCTCGCCCATTGTACAAGTTAGATGTTGTTCCTCACTGGACATCTGGTTCATTTTTATAATTTTCAATCCATGGGAAGAAATTCTCATTCTTTATATCTTTAACCCTTTTCATGATAAGTTTATCAGTATGTTCTTTTTATATCCAAATTAAAAATTATTATTAATTGCCGGCAACCAAATAGTGTCACAATACAAAACGTGCTGATTTTATGTTAAACTGTCATACAATGAATTTCTTTAATTGTAAACTTTCACAGGTAATCCTCATGATCTTTCTGAATATTGGCTGTTACATGTTGATTGTATTCTTACTCAGTTTCTGATGTGTATAATCTATATAGTCAGCATCACACTGATATGTAAAATGATAATTTACAGAACTAATATGGTAACAAAGTAGAACATCCTTATACTCAGTTAAGACAGTAAAGACATATGGATTGGCTGATGAACAACAATTTCTTACACTTGCAAAATTTTCTTTGCAAGCCTCGTACTAATATCAATTCAAATTATATGCATATAGACAGTACACTTTTGGAAACAGATTAACTTAGGCTTTCAAATTACAACATTTAACATAAATATTCAACTCTACAACATCAAAAGAGTATCTATTTTTGCCTAAAACTTGTTTGATAATTTCAGTTTCTCCATGTTAATCTCCATATTTTTGCTGTCCAACCAGTGTTATGATTGATCCGTAAAGATGTTCTACTTTTCACCTATATAACTTCTAGTAAAATATTTTGGTATGAGTGGGCTCATACCATAAAAAATGATGGCAAAATACTTATATTGATTTGTCGTATAAAATGACTGCAACATATATATTGATGTACCTATTATTGAGTATCTTACATTAAGACATAAGGGAAAAAAATCCAAACTCGCTGAGAGTGATAGGAGAGAAATATATACATACATATATATATATATACACACACACACACACACACACACAATGGTATTTATTATAATAGAGAGAATATATATATATATATATATATATATATATATATATATATACTTTACAACTTGCTCACATGATTATTTCAAAAAAATAAAATAAGGCACTGCTAAATAGCAAACATGTGGCAAGAGCTTTCATAAAAAGTAGTTAAGTTTAATAACTGGTAGTAGAAAGCATGAACTAAGCCAGTACTGCCTTGCTAGTGTCTCTCTCTCCATGAGCATGACAGAAGGGAGATACACACACACACACACACACACACACACACACACACACAGAATGGCCTTTCTTACAGTAGAAAAGATAAAACAATTAGATACATAATGATACTTTATTTTACTGGTATCCTTATTTTATGACCCTAATGTTTACATCTTTTTCCTTCAATGTTGCTATTTATTTTTCAGCTTTTTGTAACAAACATAAAAATATCAGGTCATTATTATCAATATAAGCTGACTTTACACTATAGACAAGAATTTGTTTTCTTAGAGTCATGATTTTAACATTATAAAAATAATAGCAGAAATCTCATCATGATTTATTTTTGCTGTATGGTACATGTATTAACAAGCAGGAAACATGAAAATAACATAGATGTGTGGGTTTCTAATTTTTTTTTTTTAACATTTTTGTGAAACATGTTTTTCTTACTAAAGTTGATTCCTTCTCTTTCCATTTCAGTTGGCAACATCTGGATTGGGTTAGCAACATGGATATTGTTGAAAGTAAAAAAGTTTTGTTCTGTGATATTTGTGGATTTGCTGCATCCTGTAATTCTAAGCTTGAACAACACATAAGAACACACACTGGTGAGAAACCTTTTCACTGTGGGGTATGTGGAGCATCATTTGCTCGTCGGTCAAATGTCAAGCGCCATTTGCTTACCCACACTGGGGAGAAAACTTTTGATTGTAAAGTTTGTGGTGCAACATTTGCTCGCAGTTCACATCTTCAGCGTCACATGCTAATGCATACAGGAGAGAAAACTTTTGCTTGTGAGATTTGTGAGGCAAGATTTTCTCTTAATTCAAATCTTAAACAACATATGCTGATACACACTGGAGAGAAACCATTTAGCTGTGATGTTTGTGGAGCAAAATTTTCTCATGGTTCACACCTCAAACGGCACAAGTTACTGCACACTGGGGAAAAACCTTTCCATTGTGAGATCTGTGAAGCAACTTTTTTCCAGAATTCAAATCTGAAGCAACATATGCTCACACACACAGGAGAGAAACCTTACCAATGCATCATTTGTGCATCAACATTTTCCCAGAATTCAACACTTAAACGACACTTATTAACACACAATGGAGAGAAACCGTTTCACTGTGAGATCTGTGGAGCAAAATTCACTAGAGATACAAATCTCAAACAGCACATATTAACACACACTGGTGAAGAGCCTTTCCATTGTGAAGTTTGTCCAGCAAAATTTCCCACAAGTTCACGTCTTAGGCGACATGTTCTAGTTCACACTGGAGAAAAACCATTTCTCTGCGAGGTCTGTGGCTCAAAATTTTCCCAGAGTTCAAACTTAAAACAACACAGGCTAACTCACAGTCGAGAAACTGATCAAGAATGAAAGCTGTGAAAGAAAATTCTGTTTTTTTCTTCGAATTACGTCTCAGGAATTATCAAGCATAAAAACTATCCTAAAGACATTCTTGTACCTAAACAATATCTGAATAATTGCAATGTGTACTTGATTTTGCTTATTTTTTTTTATTTATGTCTTTAGATAAAGATAATTGACACCTTTTGTGCTCATGCAGGATTTTTTTTAAATCTCTCAGGTTATTGCTAGCTCATTTCTCAAATACTCTCTGATAATGGCTTTGTGTCAAAAATTGCCATTTGCTTAAAAGAGGTCTTTGTCATCAGCACACATATGCTACAAAAAAGGCTTGAATATCAGCTACATGCTCTGCTAATCAATGTAAGTTTAACATTCTTAGTATTATTATGCTGAATATTAAATCTATCATTTCAGAATTATATGTTAATTTTTGGCAGGAATGACCCTGTGATCATTGCATTTTAACAGACCCTATTTTTCTAATATTCAGCTTGTTTTTTGAAATGCTTTTATGTTACAACAGCTAAAAATGAGTAAGGATCAAGTAGGGAAGCCTTTATAATTTTTACATGTTTTGCTATATATTTTGCTGTGAGTGGTGTAATGGGTAGTGGCTTAGGATAAGAAATTGGACAGCAAAATTCAAATTCCAGTTTGCGACATTTTTTTTAACATTTTTCCCAAAATAAGGCAATAAAACCACTAAAGCATAAGTCTAAAAGAATTGGAGAAAAACATTATCAACGAGAGAGAGGCCAATAAAAGCTCAGAAATTAAGGAGACAGAAAATGGCAATTGACATTGCATTTAAACTTTTTAACCCTGTATTATTAACCTTGGCATTCTGAAAAATGGATAATCTCCTGAATGTATTTACACATCCCAATGCAAAAAGTGTTACAATGATGTCAAATATTGTTGTACTGCTGAAAAAAAAATATAGAATAGAAAAGTTTTATTCATTGATAATATTCATAATATATTTTCATGAGTAGAAAGATTATATTAGCTAAACTTATAATTACAGGCCTAAAAAAGTGATTATTTGTATGTGTGTGTATATATATATATATATATTACATACACAGAAATCATGAAAACATATCTTTGTTAGGTGTGGGTGAAAGGACACCTTGAAAAAGACAGTGACACCTGCTACCTTATAACTACTCTACAACATGTGCTCTACATTCTCACTGAGTCGGGGGCGTAATTGAAAGGAGCAAATGAAACAGATTGCCAACTAGGAATTGTGAGTACATAAAAAATTTTGGGGAGTAGAATAACAACACTTTATATGACTAATGTAAGGTTAAAGATTATTTGATACTTTGACATTTTTTATCATTTGACTAAAAAGAAAAACCAGAGAAGAATTCCACAAATATGTAGTGTGAGGGAAGGATCTACTGCTGCATCTAATAATTTCAACTGTAAAATAACAAAACCGAGGTAAAATAACAAAACCGAGGTACCAGTATAGTAACATGCTTAAATTTGTGAAGTCCAGTTTTCAAAGAGGAAATCTCATTAGAACAGTTGCCATGAAAATATTTATAGAAAAGACAAATTTATGGAAATGACTGTGAGAAAAGTATGAATCCAACTTGCTTAAATTTGTGAAGTCCAGTTTTCAAAGAGGAAATCTCATTAGAACAGTTGCCATGAAAATATTTATAGAAAAGACAAATTTATGGAAATGACTGTGAGAAAAGTATGAATCCAACTTGCTTAAATTTGTGAAGTCCAGTTTTCAAAGAGGAAATCTCATTAGAACAGTTGTCATGAAAATATTTATAGAAAAGACAAATTTATGGAAATGACTGTGAGAAAAGTATCAGTTAAATAGCAGGGCATGTATCTGAAAAAATAATTTTCCAAAATTATTCTTAGTTCAATATTCACCCACAGCAAAAGAATTATTCTTAAAATTCAAAATATGTCCAGATGAATCAGTACAAAGCCAAAAGATGAATCTTTAGTTAGCTTTATAAACACTTCATAAAACCTATGCTTAATATAAAATCCAAACATTTTCACATTATGTAACCTAGTGTTACCAATTCACTTCCAAAATTCATCATCTCATGCAATTAAAATAATAATATACCCAGTTTTTTACTGATCAGTTAATTGCCATGCGTGATAAACACTGGGATGATCATATCGTAAAAGAGACATGATTTACTAGGCAGAAGATTTTCTTGCAGTAGGTTGCCATTTCTTTCTGCAGTTGACTGGTTGTCAGCTAAGGTTATAGAACTTGATCTGTCTTTCTGTTCATCCCATAGCCAGAGGGAGAAGAGCTGGATCAATAATACCTTTTCCAAGGTTATTTGTATGGAAGTGAATGGAACGAATTTAACTGGAATTCAAACTTGGCTTGCAGTTTTTTAATACACATTTAAATTATATTAATATTTTTCAAGAATTAAACTCTCAGACACATACTATGAAGTAAACATACCAACATAACAAAATTGACACATGCATAAAATGAACACGTGACATTTACACAACTGGGAAAAACAACAAACCAATATAGAATTTTAAGTATTTGCCTAAATTTCTGAGATGAGTTAATATTTACACTATTTACATTGTTTGGACTATTGTCCTCATCTTTACTGCCGTTAATAGAACATTTTGGCAGTTGTATGCTAGAAATTTCGAACCAAACTCTTTATTGTGATTATTGGGGTATATCATTCCCATTATTCAAGGATACATGACCCAGTGGATATAGATGTTAGTTCCAGTGACTTGACCCAAAGAGTTGTGAGTTCAATAACAGGCTACCAGAAGTGGCATTGCACATGGAATGAGAATGATATACCCCAGTGATCGTAATAAAGGGTTCGGTTTGAAATTCATAGCACCTGAAGAAGGCTGGAACATACAATGACTCAAACATCATAAACATGGTAGTAAAGATGAGAACAATAGTCTGAACAATGTAAATAGTATAAAATTTCAGGATTGAAATAATTCTGTATTATTCCATGTCCAAAAGAAAAAAAACCCTGATGAAGCTAAATAATTCGCAAAATATTAAATTTATAAGAGTTTTCCTGCTTGATTTTATTTAATCATTCTTTTGGAATTAATCCATATTTTTAATATTAGGAAAAAAAAAACTTCTGAGGAGTTAAGAAATGGCCAGTTTCTGCTTGATATAACAAAATTATTCTGGAATGGGTATTTATCTTTTGTATTGTGTTTAGGAGTTTGAAAAAGGCTATAATTTTTGTAGTTATGGTTGAAATCCTGTTTTATTCTGGCATAGAACAAAAAAATCAAAGGATGAGTTTTCTGTATTTCAAGTTATGTCAGTTAAATAAAAAAGGCTTATTTCAAATTATTTGACCGCATCTAACTAAACAGTTATGTGAGGAATGAAGAACCTGTGTTGAAATGATACCAACTAGATACATGGTAAAAAGCCACAAGCAAAGTTATTGTTTATCCACTGGTTAATCAGGAAAACATACAAAAACATATTATATATACACATACATATGCCTCTCTACTCAGTTGTAATAATCCAAGAACAGCTTCTAAATTAATACACAATGATGAATGCAGTTATAAACAGTGCCGTGGTGTTTATCATCATATTTTATACAATTCTCAAATAGTTACACGAGATACTTAAGTTTTAAAATGTTGGTAATATAATACTAAATGTTATTTTTTTTTCCCTTGGCACAAGTGGTCCTTTGATGATATTTTACTGAGCTGTTTTTTTATTGTGTAGCCTTGTATGCTTTTTTACTTTGTTTTCTGTCTAGCTTCATCTTGAAGATTTTTACAGCTTTATAATTTTATTGAAGAAAATATGAAACAAATGGCATAAGACCTTTGTAACAAATGAATTTCTTACAGTTTTATATGTAATAGGATGTGGTAGGGTGATTATAGGAGGTAGAATAATACCTGAACAGAAGTTGATATAATAGGACAAAGTAGAAAAGCTACTATTATGTATTTCACCCATTATTGTCGATGTCCTCAGATTTTAATGAAATACAAACTAGTAGCTGGGGAAAAAAGGGTGTTGGAATATGAGGGTAGAGGTAATAAAGACCATTATTTAATGTTGCAAATAGAATGTTTTATGTAGAAAAGCCACTAAATATCTCCTGGATTTTAAATTTATCCCATTCTGAGATCTTTTTCTTTTTTCTATTTGCATATGCATTAAAAAAAAGAACTCAAATCTACTTGAAATGGGCCAAATTTCAAGTCCAGCAGATGTTAGTGGCTGCCGTGCAGAAAATAATATTAAGCAACTCGACGTTGGTCAGTACCTAGATGGGTAACCATTTGGTTATACTAAGTGCAGTAAATTTGGATGTCTGGGTGATGTAATAGATAATGGCTTGGAATTGTTAATCATTGAGCTGAGTTCCAGTTAGATTTTTTATATTCACTTACAAGCAAATACCATCTTTCTTCTCAGCTATGGATTAATTAGTAAGACTTGCATCACTAAACTATTATTATTTCCAAAAAAAATTCTTCCATGTAAAATTTTTTTCTTGCTTTAAATAAACTTTAAAGGGTTGATAAACCATAGAAAATGAATCAAGGTATTGAAAATAACAGCAGCAGCATTCTAGTCACAGCATCAAATAATGATCTTCCTCATGGTCTAACATCCATTTTCTGACATTGGTTTCTTTCTGATTTTAGTTTGACGACACCTATTATAAAGGGAAAAATCTTTAGCTGAATATTTTTTCCCCACTTTGTCTTGTAATCTCCAGTTATATAACGACTACCTTGAAGATGGAACTTGCTCAGTGCATAGATGGGAGATCACTTAGTAACAGTGTGTACAATAAGTGACATGTCTGCCAGAATAAGTGTGAATTGGTAAATAACTACTACATCTGATTTGTTACCTTTGTTGATTTACTATACTTGAAATATGCAATTTTATCTCTGCTTTAAGGTTGATTGTATTGAAATGCCAATGTTTACTGTATAAGATGATTTCAGCCTGTGCAATCAGAAAAGAATTCTCTTTATCACAAATAGGATAGAAAACTTGACTAATAGAATAGGGTCTTTTTATATAGTTTACAATTGTTTAATCAATTTGAAGTATAATTATTTAAGAAAATCATGCTTTATTACATTTTTTTTTACTGTGAAGATACAATCTGGTTTTGTTTACATCTAATAATATTGGATCTCCGTTTTACTTTTAGTTATTCATTCTGATACAACAGGTGGGTGCTGAAAATTCTCATTTGAACCCATTTTCCCAAATATGAATTGTTTATATTTTATTTTACTTCTTTTATGTGGCATTTTTTATTAAAGTAAAAATGTGTCTTTCATTAGTGATTTAAATCAATACTTCCAAGCCTATGAACATGAAAATCTGGTAAGATAACTTTGTGATAAATGTCAAGAGACACAAATACCAGAAGATTTTAACTTTTCTAATGTGTCCAGAATGTTTTGGTGTTAAACACTTAACTGGAAAATCTGGGGATTCTTAAAAAATCAATATCAACAATTTTATGTACAAGCATATTGTAAAAACATTTTCTAATGCACATTAAAAAAATGCTTTTTATGTCAAGTGATATCAGCATAATTATGTTGTTTTCATTTATAAAATTGCATTGTCCTGCAAATGACTTCTGAAAATAAAAAAGATACATTTAAATATTTATATAGTACATTTATTTTTCCTGATGCTTGAATATTTACCAATTTTGATTGTGTCATTTTGTATTGAACCCCCTCCCTGATAAATTATAATCATCAAATCTTTATTTTAATTGTGCATGGATCTCACCTCTGATTGTTAATAAATATTTTGATTGGTTTAGTTTAGTTGGTTTATTTTGTTTTATGGCACATTGATCTCAATGAATTAATAAGATATTTAGAGTAGGACTGTAGGAATAGAATATGTATTCTTTGTAAGAAATCAATTTGTAGATCAGGTTTCATTGATGCATTTTTATGAATAGGATTTTTGTCAAGAGTTAAATGTATTGCTGGCAATGTATTTTTATTTGAAAAATGTGTTGCTAGTAATATATTTTTTCTTCAAAAATATATTGCTGGTATTTTTAATATAAAAATTTATTCTTATACTTTCATGGTGTTTTGACCAAAGTTTTGGGGTTAGCCTTTGTTCATAGCTGGGAGCCTAAAAGGTGCTACCACCCCTGGTCAGGGTGAACCTGGGAACAACAGCAATTAAGAGATGGTTCCACACCCCTCGAAACCTCCTGATCAGAAGTCTTGTTGCCAGATGTAATTTATTGTCCTTTCCAGAACAATAAAGATTTTGATGAATTTTTTAAATGCACTCTTACTATTTTTTGTTTTGTTTTTTAGATTTTCAGAAATAAGTATTAGAGCCAACCAATACATCCACACCTGTTATAACTGAGCATTTGTTAAATAGTCATCAGTGTGCTCAATCCTATAGCCAAAAATATCAATACTGCAGAAAGATCATTTGGATTTTTTACTTATATATATATATATATATATATATATGACATGAAGGAAGAACAATAAGAACTTTGTTTCTTAATGTTAATTTTTAATTTGACAATGCTCAATACAAAAGTAGAACTAAATATTATTGTAATATAATTCAACATTTTCGTGACACAGAATTTCCCATGTTTTGAAATCATATTTTAATTATGACTCCATCTTTAAGTGATCATTTTTTTGGGATGACTAATGAAATTAGTCACCTCGAAAATGATTGCTTGAAGATAGAGACAATTAAAATATGATTTCAAAACATGGGAAATTCTGTGTCACAAAAATGTTGAATTAATTATATTACAATAATATTTAGCTCTACTTTTGTACTGAGCACTGTCAAATTAAAAATTAACATTAAGAAACAGAAAGTTCTTATTGTTCTTCCTTCATGTTATTTTATATATATTTCACTTTCTCACTAAGGGTTATTGAAGCAAAAATAGAAATCCATACTGAAAATTGGGGGAAGTAGAATTCTATACTGAAAATGGAATTCCCCAAAATAGAAACTTGGTCTGTATATATATATATATATATATATATATTTACTAATTCCTTCTAGTCATCCCTCATGTTCAAAGTTTTTCATACCCATACCTTGATAATTGCAAAAACAACATACTTGTAAATCTCAGCAGATTTTGAATGATTCCTCTATTGTTAAGGTATCAAGATCATTAAGCTTGGAAACCTTGTTTGCCATTACTTGTGTCTTCGCCTCTCCACAAATTCCCAATTATGCAGCAGTCAAGTCACTGGTGTACTTGCATTTGTACTGTTGATATTTTTGTGAAAGAATTTTAGCTAATGTGTTTTGGTTTCAAATCTGATTCTGTTTCTTCATTATCTCATCTACTTTGTATTCTTGGTTTTGAAAACTTCAACCTTTCTTTGCCAAATAAATTCAACAGCCCTGTATCGAAGAGGCTTAAAATTGTTTACACCTAATTGAAAGACTTGATGACCAAAAGCTTGAATCTTTGTCAAAATAAAAACTAGAGCTTCACATGACTGGCTTAGACCATTAGCAGTCAGTTATCCAAAATGGCCATCCTGGTCATTTAGAATGGCTAAAATATCCTTAGTGGTTATCCTTCATTTGTTCTTAATATCTCTTTTTTTATCCCTTACATTTCCTTCTTTTTTCATGGTTTTTCATGATGTAGACATTGTCAGATATGATAATGTAGCTTTTCTCTATATTTATGGACAGTCACAATCTTTAACCTGAGGTGGTCCCCATATTGTTTAATCTTCGTCATTGAAGCATATAATACCACACTACAATACTGACCATGGTTACATTCACTTTAAAGGGAATGAAGAACTCTCTAATGCAGAGAAGATAACTTGTGTCTCTTCCTCTTTTATTCCTTTTTGTTATATATTTGTATGAACAATTTTGATTATGCCTTTATTAATCACATTCCAACTAATAATTCAGTGAATAGTTTTCAACTATATATCAACCATCTATTTATTAATTATATAAAAATAGTGCGATGGATAAATTGTCTAAATTATGCAAAAATTAAAATAACACTGACATCTCATTTTAACAGATATATTTACCAAAATTACACAAAATAATCTTGAAATACTAAAGAGTAAATTTATTCAAAAATCATCACAATTTCAATCCCTGCCACCAGACAACCTCAGAATCTCCTGCATCTCTTTTGGATGGTCTCCTTGTTTAAGTTGGTAAATGCTGCCATAATCTTTGCCTTTAGTTCATCATTGATATTAAAAAAAAGTTTTGTTGGTTTCTTGATCAACTTCACCCACCACCCATACATTTTGAAATGTTTGGATTGGAACTTCTTGCGTCAATGCTAAGCAATACAGCATTCTATTTCCAAATTTCTGGTGATGTGACTTTTTTTTTAATAACAACATTATTATGGTAGTTGTTGCATATAATATATGGACAATGACTGACAATTCAACATCAATATAAGCCAATATAAGCCAAGCTCTACTGCACAATCTTTTGTTTAATCATTGAAGCAAAAACAATATTATTTCTAAGTGGGTTTTAATACTAAAATTCACCCATTACTAAAGAATCTACTCCAGGCAAACACTTACTGTTAAAATGATGAGTTCTTTGATATGAATGAAAGAGAAAAGGGCAGGAAAAGATTATGATAACTTTTCAAGATTATAACCTCCTTAGACTTATATTCCACATGTTCATGAAACAAAAGGTTGTGTTTGCAGTATTTTATATTTAAAGTTTAATCTCTTTCCTCGTGTACTTGAGGCCAGTTTGATCTAATCTAATAAGTAAAAAACACTTTGATTGGCAAACTGTGATAATAATATAAAGATTATGAAATGGTCATCATCATTGTTTAACATCCTTTTCCATGCTATCATGGGTTGGATGTGGTTTTCTTGATTTCTCTTTAACCAGGCTGCCCAATTCTGTGTAAGGCCTGACTGCAATGTCAATTTCCTTAAATCGTCATTGATAAGCTGGGTCCATGTTTTACATGGTCTACCTATCATTATGTAATTGAACTATCATGAAATATTGGAGTGAGTTTCACAGCTGTATGCCCTTACTAACATGAACCAGTTTAGTAGACTGGAAACTCAGTGTTTTTGTTGAGTCACCAGCTCTAGGAAGATTACCTACCATGGTTAAAGTTCAGCCTACCTTTTTCTACACAGAATAGGTGTAGAAATTTTTATTTCAAATATTTCCTTCTCTTAGAAAAGTTGTTATCCAAAGCTAAAGACTCTTACCCAACTTAAGCAGTTTAATGTCATATGTAGAAGACCTCTTGCACTATTCATCCACAGCTGGGACCCTGTCAGGTGCTACCACCCCAGGTCAGGGTAAATCTGGGAACAACAGCAATTACGAAATGGATCCATGCTCCTCAAAAACCTTCAATTTCCCAGTCAGAAGCCTTGCTGCCAAATGTAGTTTATTGTCATATTTAGGACCAAAGAAGAGTTCCCATGCCGTGAAGCGAACCCAGACCAACTGGTTGAAAGCTAGGTAATTGTGATAATTGTTTTACTGTAGACTAATAATCCATTCTTGTAGCTGATTTGTTTTTCACTTTGAAAATTGTTGATGGTTGCTTACAGTTCCCAAGTGGTCACCCCTATAATTACGAATTAGGCTTGATGCTGCTTAACTTTCGAGATCAAATGCTAACTGGTATTTACAGCATGATTTGACTGTCATCCCATTGTTGTATAACAGTGCTCTTAATGGTTTACATCTCTCAAAAAACAATACATTTACTTCTGATTGTTGAGGTTCTGTTTGACGCAAAATGTCAATTGAAAGAGGGAGAGAGTAAACAGGTAAAGTTTTGAACAAGAAATGCATTTCATTTCTTCGCTTCCGCACAGGCACATCACAGTGAAACATCAGTTCCTGTACAATCCCTGAAGTTAAGAAATGTCAAACCTGGGTCACAATTTAGGAATACCAGATGCTGTAAATTTGGATGTGTGTGTTGCATGATAGATAACGTCTTTGAATTGTTAACTGGAGAACCAATTTCCAATATCCATTGGGTTTGTTATATTCACTTACAGTCAAATACCCTTTTCCCCCCAGTTATGGGTTAATTAGACTTGTACTACAAAAATCATTATGATCTCAAAAAATAAATTTTTATACTCTAAAAATATTTTCTGGCTTTAAATAACCTACAAAAGGTTGATAAGTTGTAGAAAACATAAATAAAACAAAGACTGCACAGAAAATTAGGAGTGTACTTCTCTTTCTCTACAACTACTTAGCCAGACACTGGCTTTGTGACTAGTTTGCAATTTTCTTATCCATTCTCATGGTTAAAGTCACATGATCATAAGTACAAGTTAATCCAATGACATAATTGCATAACTTGTTTTCATTATATCATATGCAAAATGAATGTATTATATTGATAGGCACATGGCCAAGTAGTTAGAGCATTTGATTTCTGTCCATGTGACCCAGCTTCAAATCACACCATGGTCAATTTGTCGGAAAGATGATTTCTTGATTTTATCAGTCTGGAAAAGGCAATCTCAGCTCGTGGCATCTTTGGAAAGTGCCTAAAAGCCATACCATGGGTTGACCCAAGCATTGTGAGTGTAACTGGGTAGTCGGGAACCTCTGGAAGCCATTGGTGGTGATGCTAGCGTGAAGTCATTGTGACCAAAGGTTTGATCATCTAGGCCTTCAGACTTGTTCATGCTAGATAATGTGCTCTCTTCCAGAAACTGTAACTAAGGTCTGTTCAGTGTAGTTGCAGTATAAATCGTAGGTGGGCTGTGTGGGTGTTGAACAAACACAAATGCGCCTGAGCAAGCATCTGCAATGGGGATTAGTTAGCCACATTAGTAGACAGGCATCCTTGGATACGAGAGATCAAGCCATCCTGTTGAGTCACTCATTCTGTTTTGACTTTTACTCATCTGTCTACATGATAGTAGGGATTTGTATATCTTGAGAAATAACACTAGCATCCTATTTGGTCAAAATTCTGTCTTTTTATGAGCAGTGTCTGGGGTAACTTAACAGACCGACCTTTGCATGTAAGTCTCTTCTGCAGGTGTAACAGATGAATTTGGAATGAAAGTCCAAGATGGCTCTCTGCTCCCAGCATTGTTTTCTGACTTCTAATCGTTTTTTTAACCTTTTACCGCCCTTCATGACTCATTTACCATAATTCATGCTGGTGACACTTGCAAAATAATCAGCTTCTACAGTTTCTGTATACGCTGAGATAAAATACAGTTTCAATATTCTGATTACCTTTGAGTTTTATGGATGGTTATAAATTTTAGGGTAAAAATTACCCCAGAACATCTCTATAACAACCACTTCTTTTATTTTATTAAACACTTGTTCACTTCCCCTGTCACTTTACTGACTGCCAGACGATCAAATCTGGACAAATCAATTTATGAATATATATAAATATTAGGTTGTTATATATATATATATATATACTTTTGAGCGCTTTTGGCTATACTTTTACTTCTTTTGAAAGTACAAAAGCTTTGGACAATTCTTATATAATTTGAGCGCCAAAAAGAAAAAATATACGAACATATGAAAAATTATATAAAAAACTTAATGATAATACCTAATCTGTCATTTTTAATGAAACTTGTATAAAAGAGAGGTTGTTGCCCAAATACACACACGCACATATATATATATATATATATATATATATATATATATAAAGAGAGTGAGAGAGGAAATGGTGTCAAATCTGTTAAATGGAGAGGATAATTTAAAAGAATATTAAATTAATGTAAAATATTAAAGAAATAAAATGCTGAAGAGAGTTCAGTGGATATTATCCAGAACAGTATTATATATATAAAAGAAAACTCAAAACATGACTAAAGTGATTATAAATTCTGATTTATTTTGACAAGTGAGTAAGTGTCTATCTCTTCAGATCACAAAATATAAAGACATTATAATGTTTAAACAAATAAAAATTAAAATATATATATTGGAGTAGATAGATCTATCGCCCGGTTCACACTCCACCCATGTCTATTGAACAGGTTAAGAGGCTCATCCCTTGCTCCCTGTTTAGGATGTGGTTTCCAGCTTTCTCTTTTCCAATCTTTTCACTATTACGTAGCCCCCTGCACATCAGTGGCGTTACTGCCTTGCTCGGGGGATACGATTAAAAATATATATATATATATATATCTATCTATCTCTCTCTCTCTCTCTCTCTCTATATATATATATATATATATATATATATATATATATATTAACTTTTATTTGTTTAAGCATTATTTTTAATTGATACTCACATTTGGTTAGATGCACTGTTTTTTTTATCATTAAACAGTTTATTTACATTTACTGTCCTGAATAATCACATATATTCCTAAGAAGATTTATCGGTTATTTTGGGCTTTATTTGACTAACTTCTTCATGGTCAAACAGTCAAGACACATCAGATCAATTGAGGCATGTTCAAATCTTGGTGAAGGATGCATATTTGAGTAGAAACTCTGTTTTTGTAATTAAGCAATATATTTATTTACATATACTAACCTGAATACTTGAGAAATCTTGCTCAGAAAATGTACCCTCTGTTATTTTCCTATCAAGATTTCTCAAGTATTCTAGGCCAGTAGATGTAAATAAATATACTGTTTAATTGTATATAAAAAAAAACATCATTTACCCAAATATGAGTATTGATGAAAAATAATGTTTCAAATAATAAATTTTAAAATATGTTGGAGATAATACATTTTGTGTATGTATATATATATGTATATTGTTGTAACCAGAGGTTACTGAATGAGAAATAACAAAAATGAAGGTAAGAAAATGAGACAATAAGCTTAATAGCATCAACAAAATACAATACTCTCCAACTGTTTAAAGTAGATAACCACTGCTAGAAGTGAACTGCTAGACAGCAATATCGTTATTTAGCTGCCACCCCACTTGAGACAAAATGTGGTACAAGGCTTTTTTAATGTGGGTAATCTGAACCATATAGCTCGGGCAAAAACTGAATGTCTACTTTTCCCCAGATAAGACCCTACCCTTCGGCAAAGCCCTGTCTGGATTACTCTCCAGCTGAAGGCAAAGGGTCTGACAATATTAGACAAGCGTCTAAGCGATGTTAATCTCTAGATGGCAATATACCCCCTTACAATAGTGTCCAATGTATTAGGATTTGGACATACCCATTAATCTTCATAGGTATATATATATATATATATATATATATATATACACATTTGTTAATTTTTTTCTGATATCCTGTGAATGATATTTAAGAATAATTTAGCACTATTTTATTCTTACTAACTCTTGTCATCCTGTCAAAATGTTGTTTAACGTTATTGTAATTTTATTTCTCACCGATGTAACATGGCTTCCCACTGTCTTTTCTACAATTATTTTCATGGAAACTGCTTTGATGAGCCTTTTTTTTTTTCCTGGTGCCTTGACCACGTGAATTCAAATATGCTACTAGATTAGCATCTTGGTTATAACCTTTTACTGTTGAAATAGATAAATGTAACTGCCACTTCTACTTGAACAGTTTCTTTTCTTGCACTTTACACCTGTGGAACTCTCTCCCATTTATTTGCTTCCTTGATAATTACAATCTCCAAAAATTTAAATGTTACATCAATTGCCATCAAGTAGATCCTTGAATCCTGTTCATTTTTTATCATTTCCTCAATACCCCTCTACTTAATTTTTTCTCTCATTGTGCATTTGTGGCAGTCCTGCCTTGTTTGGGGTGAAATGATTAACAAAAAAAAAAAAAAAAATGAAATTAGACATCCCATTAAAATGGAAGGATAAGTAGATAAGAATGACATCTTGATATGTTATTACTTTTAATGAAGGTCACAAAGCTGCTCAAAACAGTTTTCATGTGTGCAGAGATGATTTCATTACCAACAAAAAAAGGCATGAAACTGGATTTCCTATTTCAAGAAGTAAAAGTTCAAACTCACTGATCCTCTGCATTCTGGCCGACCTGTTCAGTTTGATGAGAATCAATTGCTGATTAAAGTAGAATCATGCTAGACCATCAGGGAATTGGCTCAGAATATGGCACACACTCTTATGTTACTGTTGCTTATTATCATCACTCAATGAGTAAGGTTCAGAAACAGTGCATGTGTACCATACACATTGACCAAGAAAAACAAACTCCAGTAGTCTTTGATTGCCACCAGTTTACTCAAGTGCAATTGCTTCTCATCAAATATAGTAGGTCAACCTGAACAAGGAGAGTATGAGAGTTCAAACTTCCCCTCTTTGAAAGAGGAAAAAGAATTTCTGTACCATTATATCAGTAATTAAATCATGTCCATACACAGCATTAATGCTTCAAGCAGCTTTGTGACCATTTTTAAAACAAAGAGATATTAAACAGGCTCATTTTTGTCGACTTGGCATTCCATCTTCAAAATGACTAGTGTTACTAAGAAGTAAAAAAAAATGCTATGAAAGATGATTCTTCACGGATATATGTAACAACCTTATATAAATATTTATTATTAATTATTACTTTAGAAAATCTACAAACTACTACAAAATTGTACATTTTGTTTTGGCATTGAAATAACAATGTTTCATCAGGTAGTTTAATAAATGTTCATTGCTCTATTTTTATATTGAGCACTGTTCTAAATTAATGTTTTGTATGTTGCCATTATTTTCTTTGTTCCTTATTCATTTGGATATATATTTTTTGTTACGTGTTATAAGTTGTAACAAAAGAAGAAAAATGATTGACCAAAACACAGAGCTTAATCACCAATAAATATTTAATTTATGATAACACAAAATAAAAATATATTAAAAATATACAATTTTTGCATTCAAATAGAAAATATAGTTTACTACTGGCAGAGTGACGGGTAAGTGTTATGAAAGGGAAGGAAGATGAGTCTAGTATCTTTACCCAGTTAAGCTAATGAAGTAGTTTAAGTGCTATATTTTTTGGAAATCCTCAAATGTGTATATAAAGAATAATTTCCAGTATATTCAATGAAAGAGTCAAAAATTTGTATTTCCCCACTTAATTCCATGAGGTTCTCTTTCAGGTTTCAGTTGGTGAGCAACTTTTCATAGAGATTCTTTTGGCTGAATACACAAATCCTGAATCAGGCCAGAGTTGATCCTCATAACTATATATATATATATATATATATATATATATAAAAATGTTACGGAAATTAACGAATTTTAACGAAACTTGGTTATAAGCAACCGACAATTTGTAATGAATTATTTTGAACATTATTTTTACCAATACTCATATTTAAGTAGATATTCTGTTTTTAATTAAACAGTATTTTATATTTATATCTACCGGCCTGATTATTTTACAATAAATTTTATTGTGAAAATGTGTGCTATCCAGCATATATATATATATATATATATATATATATACTACTGACCATAAGTTTGGGACCACTTAGATTTATTCTCTAAGAGAAAGAAATAACAAATTTTATGTCTTACAAGAATAAATATAGATATATTTCATTGTTACTCACAATTGTACAATAATTAAAGCCACAATTAACAAAGTAATTTCAAATTTAATTAAAGTTAATTCATATTTTCTTTTCATCAAAGAAACCACCACGAGCCTTTATTACTGCAGCGCAAATCCTTGGCATTCTTTCTAATAACTTATAAAAATAAGTTGGTGAAAGTGATTTCCAAGCATCCTGCAAGCATTTAAACAACATTTGTTTATTTTTAGGAAGTTCATCTCAAATTGTACGATCAATTTCATCCCTTATTCTCCTTCTTTAATAGTGGTTTCTTAACTGCTACACAGCCTTTAAGCCCAGCAGAATGAAGTCGTCTCTTAACAGTAGTAACAGATACTGGATGTTGCTGAGTAGAATTCATTTCAATTGTTAATTCCAGAGTAGTTTTTCTTCTATCCCTCTTGCTAGATATGATCAAGTGCCTATTATCTACAACAGATGTTACTCTGGGCTTACCAGATCTTTTTTGTCAATATTTAACTCAGTTTCACAAAGTTGTTGAAGGCAATAATGCACGCCATTTTTTGATAGGCTTAATTTTTAGCGATAACATGTTCAGAATATCGTTCTTTTGAAAGAATTTCAACCTGAGCTCTTTTTTCAATGCTAATCTGTTTCTTCCTTGCCAATTATACCATAATTATAATATCTAAATAAATCTGAATTTTCGGCAAAAACTGGATCACAATGAGAGGAATTAAGTAGCAAACTGAGTAAACGTTTACATTAAAGTTGAAAAGAATACTTTTTTTTTTACTTGACATCTGCATAAGAATGACAAAAATACAAACTCAGTGAATTTGATTCTGATAAAAATTTGGGTGGTCTCGAACTTATGGACTGTAGTGTATATATAGTAGGGCATCACAGTATGAGTTTAATTAGTTTCCAGACTAGGCTTGTATTGCATATTACTTGTATTACAAAGTAATTTTTTCCATTGAAATTAATAGAAAAATAATTAATTTGATCCAGCCCCCAAAATGGCTATTTTAAAGTTTTTAAGCAGAAAAAGTTCAGTTAAAAAAAAAATTAACAATAAAACATAATAAAATATGCTAGCAAAATTATTGATTGCCTCCCTTTACCTTAATCACTGACTTCCACTGTCTATGACAGTCACTTATACTACAATTTTTACTCATCATTCAATACAAAAATTCTTACTAATAGCAGTTCATAAAGCAAGTTGCTCGCACAATGGTGCATTCATACTATGAGATTCTACTCTTACTGCATCTCTCATAATGAGTTCATTTTAATGTTTGTTTTCTTAAGTTGTAGAAAACTAATAAAGGAATTCAGGGAAACAGTTTCAATACACATTGTTAGGATATTTCATACAAATATATGAATTATGTCATTCTTGTGATGTAACAGTTTTACTGGATATTTCATCAATATTCCATATTAATCAGGTGACTGAAACTCCAAGAATCCTGTTTAAATTATATATTGTGATTACAGAATAGGTGCAAAGTTTACAATATCTTGAATCAAAATTTAAAACATCATAATAAGGACAAAGTTATAACGACAACATCAGAATGTTAGCTCGATGTTCTGAAACTAGTTCTAGAAATTGTTAATCCATTGATTTTTGTGAGCTGCCGTATTTCTTATTAAAGAAACTGCATTATGTTCAGAATAACCTTCCAGTGTTCATCCCTGTTCGTAACTTGATGTCTGTTAATGTTAACTTCCATTTTTACAATATTCTACAATTTTTCAATCAAGTTTAAAATTAGACAAACAAGACAGACACTTCATCGAATGCATGTTTTTGAAATTCATCCAAATACTCAGATCTATTTGATAAATGACATGGAACATTGTCATCCATAAGAATTATCCTTCTGAAAATGCTTTCATTCTTCTTGAACTATAACTCCATGTATGCCTTAAAATAATTAATGTATGCCTGAGCCCTCATTTTTACAATCTGAAAATCACCATAAGTTCACCATTTTATTTATAATCCTAGTCCTAATCATTATACAAACCCCTGCTTTGTTGATATCTACCTGCAAGGGAGCTTTTTGCCAGTAACCTCCCAGCTTTTGCTCCATCCATCTTGTCCATCAATGATAACACTGCATTTATTGATTAAATGAGCAGTTGAAAAATATGTTTTCATGCATTATGTTGTCCATTTTATTTGATTTTCCTGATGGATATTTTAAAGAGAGGCCTCAATTATAATTAATAATTGGCCTCAAATGTTTTGTCGCTTGATTTAAGATATAACATCATGTGCTTTTTGACACTTCTTCCTTGCACAATGCCTAAATATTTAATTGCTTGACAACACAGTCATGGGAGTGTCTTCTTGTTGAATGGAAGGAGTTGCAGAATAATTGCGGTTTGTGGAAGTAAAATTATAATTGAAGAAGGTGAGTTGTTTTATCAAAGAAGACTGGGTCTGCTTGTGGGTTTCTTTCAAGCAAACATTCAAAATCATCTGTTTTTAAGTTATGTTGTTCTGAATGTGCTTTGTGGTGTAATGGTTGGTTGGTTAGTTGGTTTTTATGGCATGTCAACCTCGGCAGGTCATTTATTGCCATCTTAATTTTATTTATTTATTGCTGGTAATACCTTTTTCTTTCAACAATTTGTTGTTTTTATATAAGTTTTGTGTCTAGTAATACTTTTTTCTTTTCGGGTATCAAGATTCATTGGGATTTTTTTTTAAGGGCAGGAGTCTCCAAGTCCTACCTTGTTATTTAACCCATAACTGGAGGGAAGGGATGGATTAATACCTTTCCCAAGGGTACCAGTGCTTAAGTGAATGCAGGGTATTCAACTGGAATTCGAACTCTGCTCACCGTTTTCTCTTTCCAAGCCGATATCCACTGCACCACAACGCACATCTGTCACTAAACGCTTACAGCATCTGGTATTCCCAAGCAGTCACCCATCTAAATATTGACCAGGCTCAGCATTGCTTAACTTCGGTGATTGAGTGAGAACCAGTGTATTCAACGTGATATGGCCGTAAGCTGTGGTGTAATGGATATCAGCTCAGAATGAGAAATTGGAGAAGCTAGTTTGAATTCTAGTTGAATATGTTCCATTCACAATTACCCTTGAGAAAGGTATGAATCCGTCTCTTCCCTCTCCAATGATGGGTTAAGTAGTAGGATGAATTGAGTTCTGTATCTTTGGTTGGCAACTAGTCTACCGCGGGCAAATCTTCCTGTATATCTCAAAAGAGACATGATTACTCAAGTGTGTATTGCAAATGACAACTGACTGACTGTTGTTGTTCTGGAGTTCTTTGTGCGTTCCAGGTTATCTCAGAATCCAGTGTCCTCTATTTCCAATTCACTGCTAAGAATAATTACACTGCTAATCTACATTTTTTCCTGACTACTTTTGAATAGAATCACAGTGAATGGTGATTAAACCACCTTACAGCTTTCCTTATAATTTTTTCAACAGGCTCAGTAATCTTTCTAAATTTGTCTCATGCTTCAAATTTCATCCTTCTACTTGGTTAGAAATAATTTTTAGAAAGTCATTTTCTCAAGGCTTTTTTTCTCCAGTACATTTCAGTTTTTTTTTTTTGTTCTGAACCAGACACAGCATTGTCACAATCAGGCATTTAGCAAGGCTTATTGTTATATTCCAGGCTCTTGGGATAAACAAAAATGAATCAAAATAAGACAAGTGTATTTTAACACATAATAAAACAACTTTTATTTATTTACTATCTGAGAACAGCAAGGATTTGTTTGGATTGAAACCATGAATTCTACATGCGTGTCAGCTTGTCACCATGTTTAACTCGGTGCTCGACATTCAAGACAAGGGAAGTAACTCAATTGTATTTTGAGTTATCATCCTTTCAGAGAAGTAAATTGGCTTCCCCTAATACTTATAAAAAATACTACCAGAACACCTCATTAGTTCGAAGTGTCTTTATTCTAGCTAATGAAAAGGGGTCAGAGAGTCATTTTTTTACATATTGATTTATATATCAGTCAGTTAAGTGCCATACATGATACATGCTTGGGTGATCATGTCTTGAAAGAGATATGACTTTCTGCTGTAAACTGGTTGCCAACCAAGGCTATAGAACCCAATATGTCCTGCTATTTAACTTTTAGCTGGAAGGAGAAGTGACAAATTAATACCTTTCCCAAGGGCATTTGTGATTTATATATACTCATTAAATTGGTTCTATATATTTTTTAAAGAAGGTTGATATACTTTAGTGTAAAAGATAGCATTTTAAATATAAACTTTTAAGCTGAAGAATTCTCAGTATTATACTGATTCAAACTGATGTCTTCATCTTGTCTCAATCATAATAGCAGCATTGAAGTACAATTGGCTTTTGTAGTATTTGGGTTTATCCCTGAACACAGAATTTTTGTTGGCCTGGTAACTCTCTGAGTGGAAACATTCAATGTTATGTCTGGATAGGGTAGCAGTTATTGACACCAAGAGTGTAATCTGAGAGCTGAGTTCAAATTCTGATCAAGTTTGTTTCATTCATTTTCACACAAATTCTCTTGGCAGGAAAAGTGTGAATCCATCACTTAATCTTTCACATATGGATTAATAAGCAACGTAAACCGGATTCTCTCTCTCTCTCTGGTAACCAGTGTAAGAAAGATGGAAACTTTAAATTCTTAACCACAGATGATAAAGTAAAAGGAATCTGTGGAGAGCCATGATCCTCTATTCTCAATTCAAAACCATGAAAAAGAACAAACAGGATGCCATTTCACAATCATTCCCAAGAATTTATAGATAACACCGAGGAACAAATTTCAAATGTTTTGTCTATTAGATTTGGCAGTTCTTTGTAATTTAGGTGTGCTGAGCATAAATTTTCATTCCGTTTTGCTCTATCAGGTTCTGATTTTGCTCAACATTCTTCTTTTGTTGCACTGATTTGGGTTTTTTTCTCAAAACTAAGGCTTTTTTACAGTTAGACATTATACAACTAGGTCTTTTTATCTAGATATTTGTACCTATTGTTATGGTATTGTTGTATTGTATATCACCTTAAAAATATTTTTAATTTTGCAATTTCTAACTCATTTTTATATTAGTAAATTAAACTAAAAATATTAACTCCATTTCCGGAGTTAATCAGTCAATTAAATTTGTGCATTAATATAATTTTGAATTGGCATATGATTTAGTGAGTAATTTGGTCATCATGATTTAATAGTTGATTTAATTAGATGTAATTTCTATTGTACCTACTCATCCGTGTTTGTAGTCTAAGTTTATAATCTAAATCTAAATTTATAGATTGTAAGTACCTATTTCATAATAAGTTCCTAGTTAAACCAAGGCAGGAATTTTTAATGGTCCGCAAATAAGAATGTTAATTAAAGACAGCTATTTTTTTTTAATGTCATCAATGAATACAAAAAAAATATGCCTGGTTCTTATTTGTGAACATGATAGAAAACTATTTTGGCAATTATTACGCAGATAACTATGAAAAAATTGTAAAAATATTTGTAAGGAGTTAGGTTGCAATATGTCTTTTTTGAGTAGTCATGTTGACTAAATTCCAAGTAACTTAGGTGATGTAAGTGATGAACAAGGAGAGAGATTTAACAATGATATCAAAATTATGGAGTAACGGTAACAAGGTTGCTGGGCTTCCTACATGATGGCTGATAACTGCTGCTGCTTGGAAAGAAACATATCAACAAGCAAATATGCTAGAAAGTCTTGTAAAAACAATTTTGCCATAATGAAAGCTTCATGTCTGTTTTTTTATTTAAAGTTATTTCTATCATTATAATGTAATTTTACTGTAGTTTGAACTGCTTGTACTCATGAAACTTGAAAAAAAATTTTAACACGACTTCATTTTTTAATCCTAATTTGAAAAATCTGAAAAATGCCACATAGGCTGTTCATAACAATTAGAGTTGAAATTCGTATTCAGCCCAAATTACCTAGAATCAAGTGTCAGATCAGTAAGTTAAGTACCATACAGGAATACACCCTTGGGCGATCATACCTCAAAAGAAACACAACTGACTGGGCAGAAGATTTTCTGGCAGTAGGTTGCCAGTACTTTCTGCAGTAAATTGGTTGCCAACCAAGGTTATAGAACCCAATCTATCCTGCTGTTTAACTCATAGCTGCAGAGAAGAAATGGATTAATACCTTTCCCCAGGGTATCTAAATCTAATCTAAACTTATTTATTAATGGAACTTTGTGTGTGTATTTCTGTGTGTGTGTGTGTCTGTTACCTATAGACTCTGAAATGGCTGAACTGACTTTCTTGAAAATTTACACAGTTGTACTATAAGTGTCTGTGAGTGTTCTTAGTTAGGTTTTGTGTCGAGGTACCCCCGATAAATGTTAAAAATCGAAAAAATCGGGTTATAGAAGGAGTGGTTCGATTTTAATCAAATTTCATACACTCATAGACAAAGACATAAGAAACGATATTCAGAAGTTTCAAGGTTGCAGTTCTTACAATAGTGCAGAAAATCGATTATATATAAAAAGCAAGAGGTTTGTGTGTGTGTGTGTGTGTGTGTGTGCGCGTGTGTGTGTGCGCCTGTTTATCTGTCTGTATGTCCTTTATACAAATCCACGATTTTTATCAAATTCTCACCAAACTTCACACAAATATTCTTTTGGCTGAGTCTGAGCTCGAAGACCATGGAGTAGTTTTAAAGCTTTCATTACACCCGAGCAACGCCAGGCTATACTGCTAGTTTGGGCAGAAGTAAATGCAATGAATTCAACTGGAATTTGAACTTGGCTCTGCTGCACCACAACGCACATACTGTCAGATATCTTTCAATAATAAATGTTTCTCGGTGTAATAATCACCAACACCCTTGTGCAAATTAATTGAAACAAAACAAATAATGTCTTCCTAGAATCTTTCACACTTTCCCTGATCATGTGTATGTCATCTCTTGGTGTTTTTTCTCTTCTGACTGCATTTTCCTTTACATTTAAGACTGAGATAGACAGATAGATATGAACAGAGATACATTCTTATGCAAATTAATTGAAACAAAACAAATAATGTCTTCCTAGAATCTTTCACATCTTCCCTGATTGTGTATATGTCATCTCTTGGCTCCTAGAATCTTTCACATCTTCCCTGATTGTGTATATGTCATCTCTTGGCTCCTAGAATCTTTCACATCTTCCCTGATTGTGTATATGTCATCTCTTGGCTCCTAGAATCTTTCACATCTTCCCTGATTGCGTATATGTCATCTCTTGGCTCCTAGAATCTTTCACATCTTCCCTGATTGCGTATATGTCATCTCTTGGCTCCTAGAATCTTTCACATCTTCCCTGATTGCGTATATGTCATCTCTTGGCTCCTAGAATCTTTCACATCTTCACTGATTGCGTATATGTCATCTCTTGGCTCCTAGAATCTTTCACATCTTCCCTGATTGCGTATATGTCATCTCTTGGCTCCTAGAATCTTTCACATCTTCCCTGATTGCGTATATGTCATCTCTTGGCTCCTAGAATCTTTCACATCTTCCCTGATTGCGTATATGTCATCTCTTGGCTCCTAGAATCTTTCACATCTTCCCTGATTGCGTATATGTCATCTCTTGGCTCCTAGAATCTTTCACATCTTCCCTGATTGCGTATATGTCATCTCTTGGCTCCTAGAATCTTTCACATCTTCCCTGATTGCGTATATGTCATCTCTTGGCATTGTTTTTTACTTTTGACTGCATTTTTTTACGTTTTGAACTGATGGATTCAGTTTATTTCTTTTCCTTGATGACACAATTGACAGTTGAATGGCTGACACCAACAATATCTGCAAACTTTCTGTAAGGCTTGCCAGTGTGTTCATGCAGTGTTACAATTTTTGTATGCTTCTTTGGAGTAATGTCCATCACAGACAATTGCTGTAGGACAACTAATCAACAGTTTAGACAATAGTGTCTGGGTGTGATAAAAATCTGATGCAGTCATGAATGATGCAACATTTTTCAAGGCCAAACAAATTTCATTAAACACCCCAAAAACAGATTTATATTACTGCACACCTCTGCAAATGACCTATTCTGAGGCAAAATTAAAAATTAATTATACCCTGTCACTACAGTGGGTGTAAAAACTAACCATATGGTGAAAAAAGGAAATTAAAGCAGTTGTTTCAATCATTTTGCACAAGGGTGTATGTCCTGAAGGGACATGGCAGTTAGAAAAATTATCCAATAAATTTTACCTAAATTTTGCTTTAATTTAATAATCAATAAATCACTATTTCTTTTTATATACAAAAGCTTATCAAGTACAAGGTTCAAGACCCAATTGAGGAATTCTGTTAAAATAGTCATGATGAATGAGACGTGTGATGTAAAGGATGTGTATTGGGGTCTAATGGATATCAGCACAGAGTGAGTAACTGAAGAAGAGCCAAGTTCAAATCCCAGTTAAATTCATTATTCACTTATGCACAAATTACTTTGGGAAAGAGATGAATTCATGTCCCCACCCCCAAAGAAATATAACTTGGATAGCAGCTGAGAAAAGACTGGGTTCTTTATCCTTAGTTCTTTCGCCCATATTTTATTCTTTGTTCAGTTTTCAGGCTTACCATTTTGATTAAGTAACCGAAATCGTAAGTACTTGGTAAAAAATGAACAGAAGTAAAATAAAAATATTTGTGGATTTAGTGAAACAGTTCTCAAAAAATAAAATTCAAACCACTTTCAGATTGGGTTCCCGGTTCCTTAGTCATTTAATTCGCATTCACTTCCATAGCCCCTTGCATCTACTCTTTATTGATTTACTTGGGGGTGAAGTGATCAAAAAATAAATATAAACTTTTAAACCAAATGTCGATTTCTTTTTTTTTTTTTTTGTATAAGGAACTAATTATTATTTGACACCGGTTGTTCTCTCTCTCTTCTTTTTTTTTTTTTTTTTTAAGCTGTAAAAGCACCATTTTCAATTTAATGGTTTGTGTATGTAAATGTTTAGTAAAAAATGATCAATCATTTTTTTGGTCCTCTTAATTCTGTTTGCACGAATATTTTATCGTGTTGACTATTTTATTATATAAATAAATAACAGTAAAAATCAAAATCTAAAAAGGAGTCGAATTTTCCAGAAACTACGCATAAGACTGGAAAATTCAAACTACATTTCCAAGATTATCAGCGACTTTTTTGTACTCTGCATTGGTGTTACTAACATTTCTGAAAGGGTGAGTATGAATAAATAAAATTCTATTTCGTATGTTACTTAATTTATATGCTTTTTTTATTCAAGTTCAAATTTTCGAATAAATTGAATTTGATTTGAATATTTTACTTTTGGTTTTGGTTTGATTTAAAAGTTACTTTCTTCATGGAATTCATATGAAATGAATGACAAAAAAGGACATATGTTAAGTGACTAAGTCGCACTTCAAATTATTTTTACATACCGGTCACTGATTTAAACATTTCATCCCTTTTTCTTTCATTTTGATTGCCTCATATTTTTGTTTGTACCATCTTCGGAATTTAAAAATAAAAGTTAATGCATCAGAAATAAAACAAAAACAGCGTCTGAAATAATTTTTTTTTCGTAATGGATTAATTATTTCCATGTATTTTCCTTGAAGGAAAATGCCCCGCATAATGTCTCAATCAGTTTCGCTTGGAATAATCTGAAGATCAGAAGCACGATTGAAAATAAAAATAAAAAATTCTTGTTCTCTAATTTATGGAATTTTTTTCTTCTATTGTGTTTTTTTTGTACGGAATGGGCGATTTCTTAACTAGTGCTATTTTATTCGTCTATTGTTTTAAAAAATTAACAGCGTTACCTCTCTCGGGCTTAAAAAATAGTACAGTGTAACCCTGATATAAGGGAGTTGTCGGGACTGGACATGGTTATCTTATATCCGGGTCTGGTCTATTTTATAACCCGGATATATGAGAGTTCTTATCCGGTCCCAACAACTCTCTTATATCCGAGTTACACTGTAACAGCGAATGTAGGTACCATTAAATTTTATGGTACCTACATGATTAAAAAAAAGTTTTTATTGGGCAGAAAATTGTTTGAAGCGAGAATAATACCCGATAACGGCTGATTCTCTTTTAAAAAGAATTATGTAGTCAGTATCCAGATACAGTTGAGTAGTATTATTATTTGTTCTGTTTAACTTTTCATAAACTGGATCTTTTTACTAAATAACAATAACATCCAAGTAAGTAAGTACATAAAAATAGCAAAATACTTCCTAACTAAACCATAAAAAACAAAAACAAAAAAAACACCCCAAATTAGGGTTAGGGCTACATCACTTTGACACACGTTCCCGTACAATCACCAGAATTAAGAAACGTCAAGCCGGATCAGTTTCTACTGGCGACCGTGTTCTGTTTGGGAATACCATGTTTTTTGTTTTGTAAGCTTGCATTTGCTAGTGGTGTCGTAATGGCTTTTGAATTGTTCACTTACAAGGAAACCGTCTTGAGAAAGATATGATACCACATCTCCCCCAGCTATGGGTTAATGAGTAAGACTTGTATCACTAAAACGTTATTATCTCCAAAAATAAAATAAAATTGTGTACAAAATATTTCACCATATCACCCTCTTTCAACTCAGAGGTTGATATGCCCCTAAACAAAAACAACCAACAAATCGGGAAATTAACTTGATTAAATTTTCTACACTTGTTCATTAATGAATTAATTTTTTACTGAATAGGTTATTTTATTACAAAACTGTGGAAATTATATATTTTTTAGTGGATGGTCAATTACACATCTCTTATGTTGGTGAAACTGATGGTATTATTTCAGTAAAAGATTGATGCAAATATAAAAATGTTTTTAATCATTTATCCCTAAGCAAGGCAATGAAGTCATCAAGATGGTCATCAATGAAGTCATCAAGACGCAAGGGGGGTTAGGAAGTGTCAAAGAATAAGATAAAAAGAAAACATTTAGAAGACCAAACAACAAAAGAACAGGAGTTAAGAAGACAGAAGAGTATAATTGGCATTTCATTTTAATTTTTGAAGATTGGGAAGCAAGAGGATGGAAGAAGTGGGATAGAAGAAATTGTTAGTATAGAGTTTATGGTGATATCTTTTATCCTGGGTATGACGGTAAACTGCATCCGGCAGCAAGGCCTCTGATTGGGAGTTTGTGAGGAGCATGGGACCACCTCTTAATTTCTTTTGTCCCCAGGTTCACCCTGAGTGGTAGCATCTGTTAGGGTCCCAGCTATGGGCAAATAGTTAACCCCCAAACTGGGGTCCAAACACCATAAAAGTATAAAATTACACTTTTATAGGAATACTAGTTGTACCTGGCCATGCGTTGTTGTCGCTCAGTTTGGTTAAATGGTAAAAAAAAAGAGAGAGTGCACATTTAATTTCCCTATACTTGTGGGTACAAAATATTTTAAGTTGTTCCATTGTCTGTGCAGATATAGAGATTGTCTGGCTTGCAGAGAGTTGTGTTTGACGTTTATCTGCAGTTTCTCGTTGACGTCTTTCAGCCACTCTCAGCCTAACGCGTTCATTCTGTTAAGAATGAAGCAGATCTGAAGCTGCAGAATGTGATTGCTGTGCTCGCAATTGTGTATCTTCAAGTCTGGCTGCATGTCGCTTTGCTGCTTTCTTGGCACGTATTTGAACCATTCTTTGCTGCCTTCGCTCATTTACTGATATCTGTCTTCCTCACTTTGATTTGCAATTACTCATTGCACTTCTTCCGCTTTGCGAGTACGATGACCTAATTTGACCTTCTGTGAGGCATTATTGTTATGAATTGACCAAAATTGCCATTTCAGAATTTTAAGTCCCTCACTCTTCATTTTTGACGATATAAAAAGGACAAAAGGAAGTTTGTATTTTTCTGCTTATTTTGAAAAAGAAGTATTTCTGAAAAAAGCCAAAACAACAAAAAAGAGGACTTAACCCTTGATGTTTACCAAAAACAGAAGCAAAAAAAAATGCATGATTGATTTTATTATGAACATGTATGACAAAGTGAGCACCCCCAGAAAACTGTTAAATTAATAAATTTTTTCAAAATTTTTTTTTACATGAAAGGTTAGTGTCTTATCGATAATAATTCGTTGAAAAAATTAAAAGAAAACTTTTTAAAGAGAGTCTGTTGTTTAGGCCCGACAAATAAGAAATAAAAAAATGGCTTAGGTTTAAAAAGAAAAATTACTAAACCAACAAAATAAATGGGATATTGATGATAATTTGTTGAAAAAAATGAATAGAAATTTTTTTTTTTTAAAAAGAGAAAGGATTTCTGTTGTTTACACTTGCCAAAATAGAAATAATAATAAAAAAAGGCTTTGTTTATGTTAAATGTAGAATTTTCCTATGTTTTCTATGAAATAACAGTTGTCTGTAAAGGTATCCATCTTGAAAATGAAAGTTTTTTGGTTCAGCTCTCATCGATTTTGCAAATGATATATTTTTTAATATAAGGTATATAAAAACGTTCGTATTAGATTAAAATGCTATATTTAAATTTCAAAACAATTGGTGCAGCCGTTTTCTAGATTAGCGGATAGTAACAAATGGACAAGTACATTTTTATTTATATAGATCTACATAAAAATAGACTTTTATAGAAAAATATACATTTTTGAAAGAAAAATAATACCAGAAATACATTTTTGAAGAAAAATTATTACCATAACACACATTTTTGAAGGAAAAAATTTTTCTCAGCAAATCATTTTTGAATACAAAACTAGAAAACATTTTCAGTTTTCTAAAATGAAAAAAAAACAATTTTCATTAAAATCTGACTAAATCAACCTTCTCACTATAACCGAACATTAAAAAAAATACCTCAAAACCTCACCTTTTTGGCATTAAATAACCCATAGAGATTGATATGCCATTAAACAAAACTCCAACTCAAATATATTGTTAGAGGCTATACCCCATTTTTTTCAGCAAACAAAACTTGATCTTATTGAGGATACATTTACTATTCACTGGTAGAGATAGAAAAGTTTAAATTAGCTTTGTAAATAATTAAAATATCTGGAAAATGTTTGAAGAGAAAATAGTCTACATCACACAAATTTACAGTTGGAAAAGTGATTTCTGTGGGCTATAGCAGCTGAACAGGCAGGTGTGAATCAAGGTAAAGATTGTGGCTTTACCAGGCATTTTCAAGAAAGTACAAAAGCATTGATGACAACTTTTATCCATAATTCACAATAAAAGGTTAAAACTTTGAATGAATTCCAATCGGTGCACTGGTGACAGAAACAAATCTTGCAAATAGGATGTTCATATCCAATAAATGACTCAAAAGAGATTTCAACAGATACATGATCTAAATTACCAAAGGGACAATTGCAGTATATGACAAAAGGTGGTAAAAAATAAATCAATAAAAACGTTTGATTGATCACAATTATTGGGAAACCAGTTAGAAAAAGCATTATTTGATTGAGAAACAGGAAAATTGAAAATCTAAACACCAGTAACATTAGAATGAGTCATCCACTTTACATGATGAGCATTAAAAATCATCAAACACAAAAATGTTTGCAGAGGAATAGAAAGAGCAAGAGCCATTTCTATACTGTTAGATATTTTGTCTGATATTTTACAGTCCTAAGAAAAAGGAGTGATAAAGGAAAAAGTGATAGCAGAGTGCAAGAAAGGTGAAAGAATCATTCCTTAGAATATATCTCAGATGTATACAATAAGGCATATTGGGCATTGTGGTGCAGTGGATATCGGCTCAGAATGAGAAATTAGCCAAATTCCAATTCCAATAGAATTTGATGCATTCACTTATATGGAAATACCTCTGGGAAAGACATTAATCCATTGCTTTTTCCTCTAGCTATGAATTAAATAACAAGACATTAGGTTCTATAGCCTTGTTTGGCAACCAGTCTACTACAGAAAGTAACGGTAGTCTACTGCAGAAAAATCTGCCCAGTCAGTCACATCACTTTTGAGACATGACAGCACAAGTGTGTATCCAGTATGACACCGAACTGATATGTATTCTAGAAGTTTTTTGACAGAGGAAGTTAGCATAGATTAGAGAATTCACGGGTAGAGATAAAAGATTTGAAATTAGCTTTTTAAAGCACTAAAATATCTGGAGAAAGTTTGAAGAGAAAAGATTATACATCACAGAAATTGGTGTAAATACCAGGAATATTGAGGAATAGAAAGGTTGAGTGGAGCAAAATTATTTTTTGCTAACTCATATTTTTGTTTTAATTGTAACTGTTGTGAGAAAATGATTTTATTTTTTAAGGAGAAAAGATGAAAACAATTATCTCTGTCCATCAGCTATGGACATATTGTTTGTCACATCTGTGACAAACGCATCTATCAGTGACAACTTGTCTGCATTTTGACAACAAGAAAGTAAACTGAACTGTTTAGTTTACATTCCCTATATTTATACTGCCATCTGTGTTGTTAGAACATTCTAGAAATTCTTTTTCAGTAACTTGGCATTGAATCTGTCTGGAATGTCATGGAAAATAGGTTAGTTTCAAAACATCAATGACCAGGTCACAAAGCAAAGCTTGAAGCTAATAATAGTCATTTCTTTTTCTTAATAAACAATAACAATTAGGAAATAGCAGCTACTGACCAAAAACAAGAAAAAGTCAAATAAAATTATATATATATATATATATATATATAAGCCCATTTTCTTTTGTTTTTGTTAAAATTGATTAGATTTTAATAGAAAATTAATCAGTTATATAGATCATCATAATCATAAACAAATTTTAGGAACGAAAATGCTTACCTATGTATTCAAAAAATACTTTGTTTTGCTCAAAAATGTTACATTGATACTTAAAGAAACAAAGGCAGTTACTTATGCCAATTTATGAAAAAATAATTTAAATGTATAATTTGTTTAATAATAATATAGCTTATCAATATTTGTAGTACATTAAAATTATAGCAATTCATCATAATAGCATTTTTGTGTTTCTGTGCTGTTTGTTATTATTATATTAATTGTTTACTGGGAAATAAATTCAAGAAATAAAGTTTTAAAAACTCAGTTCTAATAAACTTTATGAAAATCTTAGAAAAATTGGCATGAAAAACAGAATTTAGAATTCAGAACTCCACTCATACAAATGTGAAATGTGAAAAGTATATCTTTTTAGCTTATATAAAATAAAGTTTTAAAAATGTTAAATTATGAATAAATAATATGGATTATTTACTTGTGGTTAAATATATGAACAAATTAGCTGATATTATAATTTGATAATAAAAATAGTTACATACACAATCCATGCCAAATTAATATGATAAATAATGATCACAATAAATAAATAACTCACTGTAATATATGCAACTATATTATCTAGATGAATTAAATAATATGTAATTGTGTTACCTTTCTTATTTTCAATAAATTTCTGAATTTTCAAGCAGTAATAAAAAAAATGCCACCTCTGTTTACTTTGACAGCAGCATTGAAAACTGAATCAGAACATCTTGAAAAATTTGTCTTGAAACTTTACAAAAATAATTCAATAAATTTCAAAATATTTTTGTGGCATGTTGGTATTGCATAATTTAATAAAATATTTTCCTTCAGTGGTGGGGGCTACAATGCATATTTATTTCAGAAAAATTTTTCAGTGCATTTTTAAAAACTCTCCCAGTTGTTAATGCAAAGGAATTTTTATTAAAGATTTATGTGATCAATAAAAAAATAAATGCATGGTTTAATATCATTTTTCAGATGAAAATTTTCAAAGGAATTTTCTTTCTACAACTGTTAGATTGTTTTGTATGGAAGGTCAAAATAGTTTTCTTACTAGCTGATACATTTTGACTTTTTCTTACTTTCAATCTGTAAGTCAGTCACACTGACATTTAAAACAATGAATTAGTGCACTAATGTAGTGATGGGGGACAGAACAACTTTATGACTTGATCATAATATTGGTTGGGTAGTAAAGACTATGTGCAGTGGTATACAAATAATTTTTCATACTGAAAGTGATTTACTTAGCAAATCACATGCTAACATCACTTAATGTATGATATACACAGGCAAAATGGGACATTTTTTTTATATTTATCAAACTGTACCATTTTAGCCTGATTACTAGATTGCAAAGAATCAAGAGGATACTTATCATTTGAAATTTCTGAATTTTATTTTGATTTTATTAATATGGTAAATAAGGCTTACTTTATTGCCAAGCAGCAAAAATTATTCCAGTGAGCATATATGTGAGTGAAAGTTTGTTTATGGTATTCTGGTATGTTGATGTGGGAAAATCTGTAGAATTCACTACTTTGTCAAATAGACAAAATCTGTCATTGAGACATTGAAAATAACAGTAAGGTTTTTTACTATGAACCAGTAAATCTTGCTTGTAAAATCCAAGAAATATATTGGGCATTGCTGGAAACAGTGGGCTATTTATAAAATCCCATTAATTTGGTTATATATCATTTTATCAAAACTGATTCAGATATTGTGGCAAGTTTTATAAACTTAATAAAAGAATCTTCAGGAATTCGAGTGTAGTGGACAGGTAAATATCTGTAATACAAAGCATCAGCACAAACATTGAGTCATTCAAATCAAATCAACAAGGGTCTGACCATTACCAACAGATTCTTTTCAAAATTGGTACACTTATAGAGCTTTATGATAGAAACTGAATGGTACTTATTTTTTGTCTCTAGTTAAAAGGGTTTTCGAGATATGACCCTTTGCCCCTTGCCAAAAAGGTGAATTTTGGAAAATAGTCAAATTTTAAATGTCGATACCTCACTTGTTTTTTTCCCCACAAAGCTAAATTAGAAACCATTTTAAAGTAATTGCATAGATCTAAAATTTGATTTATTCTTTTGTTTAAAGGTGAAATAAGATAATTTTACTGTTAATTTCTCTAAAAGTATATCTTTAATTTTAAAAAAAAATAACTACAAATTTGTCTCCCTTATAGAAAGATATGCATAACATTTTGTGGACTTTTGACTGTGACCTGAGTTTAAAAAGGTTTTACTGAGTTGGGCCAAATTCAAAATGGCAGATTTTGCTAATTACCACTGTATGCTTTGTGTCTCCCAATATAGTCAACATGTATATTTTAGAATATACATAAAATAGATTTTTATAAGAAAAAGTGACATAACGAAAACAATTATTTAATAAAGTGTCATAAATTAATGTTAAGATAGCAAAATAATATAAAAATATACAACCAATGATATGTTAATGGTTCAATTTTTGCTGACATTTGACTTGGAACACAAAATGCATGAAACAATCAAATTTTCAGGGTTTTCACATTAAAAAAAATAAGTTTTGATCTGAAAATGTGATATATTGAAATAAATATTTAAAAAAAGGTTTTTAACATTTACAAAGTAAAGCTTATTTTTCTACTTGTTAGAATACATGTAAAAATATAAAATAAAAATTTGAATATACAAACCACTTACTTTTTTGCTCAAATTTTTTGTGATGACCCTCCTAGATCATATCCTTATTCAAGAAATTCTTTTTCCTAAAATATTGGAAGCATTTTTTTATCTTAATGTTTGAAAGTTTATAAGTTATTTCAGTGTTAGTTATTGGATCAACTAAACTAAGAATATCAGAATAATTTAAAATGAATATATCTGGATGTAATAGATAACAGAAAGATGGGAGGCACCTTTCGGTTGTAAAAATGTCAATTTTACTGCTTTGTATCAGAATATTTTTCAAGCACACAGCCTTACCAGAAATTCCTATCATAGATTGCTGTAACAGTCCTTAATATTTTGAAGCTCTGTATTGTCCTGCTTTTTCTAATTTTAACTGTTTTTCTTTCACACTGAGTTTGATACTGTTTTGACTTTTACCTCTTCCTGAGACACAGGAATAAAACTATATAGTTTTTGTGTTCCTGCAGTTGTTGAGGCATTTTTTAATCTATTTTCTAAGATTGCTGCTTCATTTGCCCATTCATTTTGTTGAAGAATACAAAATATTTATGTCTGAAATGTTCTTTTGTGTCTGTATTAGGGGCTGGTCTAGGCTATAGTAGGCATCTGTCCACACATGGTGATGGATCTTCTTAAATAGGGAGATTTAATTTTCCATTTCACTCAATGAGTTTGGCTGACTTATACCAAGTTAAAACTTGGTATAAATTGATTTTTTTCCTCAGTTGGAGTAGATAAAGCCTCCCATTGCCCAGTTTATACTTCTTCCCATTTAATTGAACAGGAGAAGTGACTCATCACTTGTTCTCTGTTTAGGAAGTGGTTTCCAGTTTTTTCCTCTCCTCAGGCCTTAATGTTCTCACAAATTGTCTGTGATGTGTACAGTCAGTGGCAACATCTCTTCATTGTGAGGGTATTGAGTTGGCAGTTTTCTGGTTGCTGATTTGACTGGTAGTTAGCATCCCTTACTCTTGCATAGCATCAAGAATGGCTGCTCTGATCAGCAGTTGCATAATATTGGGGTTGTTGCAGTGTTATGGTGTGCATGAATATGTGTCCCTGCAAGTGCTTTCAGTAGGTAACCCTGAGGCTACACTATGTTGAAGTCTTCGCCAGCTCCCTTTCTGCACATGTTGCAGTCAATAACTGTCTACCACCTTTACTTGAAGCCTATCCTTAATAAAACAACCCAAAAATGAACATTTACATTCTAAGACACAAAGCTAAATGAGCCAAACGAAAATCACCTAAACCCCTCAACATTTCCTACATAAACATCTGTGGTATGTCTATCAACTTCTGCAACTTGGAATCTTTCCTCCTTGAAATGTCCCCTGACATCTTAGCTCTTTGCAAAACCAACTAACTCCTCATTCCCCTAATTTTGATCATGTATAAATCGCCTCATTTTATAAAAATGTAAATTTTTAAATAAACTGTTTGGAATGTTGCTTTTTGTTTCCATAACCTTTTAGATTGTAGTATTGGTAACCTTAAGTGGAAGGAGTTTAAAATCTATCTGTAAAAAGAAATTTCTTTTTAAAGATTTTTAAGTGGTCTTAAATTTTTGATCGGGAGTGTATCTTTTCTTTCTTTACTGCTCCCCTTCCTCTTATGACTGTTCCTTGCTAGACAGTATCTCTGACAATATAGCTAAGGCCATTTCTTCTCACCCATTCACTAATATATTTGTGTTCAGTGATGTTAATGTCAACCATGCCAAGTGACTGAAAAAATCTGTAACTGATCCTTTTGGCATTCATACAATGAACATTGCAATCACTCAGTCTCTGAGTGTTGGATTTTCCCACACACTTCCTCGGTATCCCTAAAGGACACACTTCTCTGCTAGATCTCTGTTTCACTTCTATCTCTGACTCCTGCTATGCCATGCATCTTTCTCCTCTTGGAAACTCTGATCATGCTGTGGTTTTTATTAATATCTCTCTCTAATCCCCTTTCCCTTAGAAATCTCCTATCAGCAAAATTTTTTAACTGCTACCAAAGAGTGGACTGATATTCATTCTGCAATTTTCTGTGTGATGTTCCTTGGAAAAAAGTGTTTAGCCTCCCTGTTGAGGCCTGCACTTCTGAGGTCTCTTCCTGGATGAAGGCTGTCATCGATGCTTTTGTAATTATTTACACTAGTTACATTTTTCAGTGTGTTGTTGTCATCTTTGTTGTTCATGAAATTTCAACTGTTGTACACACTAGTCTTCTCCAGGTGATTGTAATCTCAAACCAAATCTTTTATTTTGCCCCATGTAATAGGTTATTCTAGTTCTACATGCCATGCTTCTTCTGAATATCTCAGTATCAGTTATTTTCTTTTTAACTCAACTCTCCAAGTTTTTTCACATCTGCTGTAGTCAGGTATTGGACTCACAACTCTTTTTTTATAGAAGTGGAAGGGGGATAATAACACTCAAAAAACTGCCTTGGCCTGCCTATCCTATGTGAAGGGGTTACTGGGGAAAAATGCAAAAGATTTGTGGTCCATATAATATCATGATGTTCTTCAAAAGTTCAACACTTTGCAGACACTTTTTCCAAGTAAGACCTCCCATAAAAGAGAACTGATTAAGGACTGTGTGTAAGTCATCCCATGCAGTTGTGGTAAGAAATATAAAGAAGAAACAAGCTACTCCCTTAAGATAGGACTGCAGCAATACCATAAAGCCATAACACAAGAGGAAAGAGAAAGATCAGGCAAAGCTGACCTATACAGAGGTAAAAAAGAGAACACTACCATCTGTGGGATGAGGTTGAAATAAAAAACAGAGAATGTCATTGGAAAGTATGAAAACTTAAGGAATCAGCACATATGCTAGGCCACAAAAATCTCCTAAGTTGGCCAAGCATAGACATCAATATGAGTAAGGTTGATAGAGATTCTGAGAATTTTCTTTTTTTTTTTTTTTTTAACTACAAAAATATTAGCTGCTTCTGATATTTAGTATTTAAAATTATCTATTATTTTGATATTTTTATTAATAGTTGATGGTGGATTATTTTGTTCATTGTCCAATATGGAATTATTAATTTGGATCTGAAGCTTTTCACTGTATAATTTTCACTGTATATGACTAATATTCACCAGTGACTTGTTGGCAAGAAAGGAAATTGTTGAATTTTTGTTTTTCATCCTAAGGCTGTGAAGTTATCGATGTACCTATATATATCTTAGTGTCTCTTTTGTTTTGTTTTGTTACAGTAAAGCAGTAGTTATTTAAAATTAAGTGAATTTTGCTATGATTTCTGACCTGGAGAGCCTACTATTGCACAAAATACTCATGTAAAATTAGTTTTGTAATGATTCACATCAAGTAATACTGATGCATGAAATACATTATTTACATATAGGTTATTGTTCTCATTTTTGTTGCAATCATCATAATGTTTTAGCTGTTGTGCATTCTGGCCTTTTTTTTAGGTGTTTGTTGATCTGGCTAACTTTCAGGCCTTTTTCAGATGTTTGTCGATCCAAGTAACCTCCAGGGAATTTTGAACTCAACCTTTGATTTAATCTATAACATTTGTCTATATTTTTGAGATAACATATTGCAGATATTCTCATTCTGCTGTATTACTTAGTTATTGCTTGCTTCATTTCCACTCAGTCTGCACAGGGTAATATTTTAGTAGATTCAAGTACTGGTCCATTAAGTTGATGACATTGTAATTATGTGAATAATTCCTGAACCATGGAGTACAAACTTAACAGGGTGAGCAATAACTGAGTAGTACTAGATAGTAAGAAAAGATATCTCTGGATGTGGACATCTGAATGAGAACAATCCACTCATAGATTAAATAAAAGGTTCAGTTTTAAATTTTCTGGAGGTTACAAAGATGAGGATAAGTCCTAATGTAAATAACTTCTCATTCCAAAAATTCAAACACAAGTAATGCATTGAAGTTGAAAGAAACTAAATTTGAAATTCTTAGAATTTAATTATGTTTTAAAAAACTTTGTGTATAAGATTTTTTTTTCTAGTAAATTAAAAGTCTTTCTCTTATGGTCAAAATATTTTTGAAAATTATAAATAAGAAATAAAACATTTTCAAAATTTAGAAAAAGTTAAATTTTAATGGCTTTTAAATTTCTCAAAAACATATTTCAAGTTTTTTTTTACAATTGTTGTTGTATTGGTCTTAGTTATCTGTCTTATTGAATTTTAAGCATTACATAGAATATCTTACAAAATTAGCTGCAAAAGCTTTTGCAGTGAATAGAAAATGATGTTTTGATATGAAATATGTTTCTTTTCATTAAAATAGCATTATATTACTGATCTCTCTTTCATGAAAAACATTTTGATATAGTGAATTTGATTTTATGTAATTAATCACATACCATGGTATGTGGTATATACATTTACCCATTATTCATTTTATCATGAAATAAAAAGTTTTACATTTGAGTTAATGAAAGTTTACGGGTGGATGACAACCCTTTACTTTCACTATTGCCCTTAATCTCTTCTCAACTGAAGTGCATGACTTCTTCACTACCTCTTTGCTTTAATTGTCCAACACTATCATAAGAACATTTTTCAAGTTTGATACACTTGACTATGAGATAGTTGGAACATTGATTTCCAATCTGGGTCATATTGCAAGGTACATAGCATTAATGTCAGGGCTTGATAGAGGCCAAACTGACTTATCAAAAAGTCCATAGAAATTTCCACTGTACAACTTCTGTATTGAATTATCACTTTGTGCTGGAGTTCCATTTTAAGTTAAGACATAATGACTTCTAAACTTTGACAACCTGGGAAACACATCTCTAACATTTGCTGATAAACTTTGCTATTCACTTTCACTCCTCCTTCAATGAACACCAAGTGTGATTTTTCAACAACTGCAGCTCAAACCGTGACACGAATTGGTTTTTCTTGCTTGAAATGTGTTCTAACACCTTAGGCAATGTTTCCGAGTGAAGTGACATAAACTCTATCATTATGGTAGTTGACTACAGCTTCTACACTGAAAATCATGTCCAACTAAACAAAGACTTTGTCTGCAGTATTTTTTTCCTTTGTCAAGCTGTTTTTGCTTGGAGGTATTTGAGAACCGCTGTCAAATCTTGTGTGATTATAGTCCTAAATTTATTTTCACAATCCTATTTAGTGGCCTATCTGAAATATCTGGCTCTTTTGTTATCTTTCTCATCCTTCATTGTGGATTTCTCCTCACCCTCTTTTTGATGGTTTTAATGTTTCTGGTAAGGATTGAATAGTTTCTTCCTGGAATTGCATTTGGTGAGATTGTTTGCTTCTCTTAAAGCATTTTTTCTACATATTAAAAACAGTTTTCTGCAAATATTCAATGGTTCGTAACTCTTCATACCAGTCATTTTCAATGTAACAATTTGATCATGTTTTGTTTGAATATACTTACACTTTAAATACTAAAATAATGTTAAGAAGCTTTGTGCAAAATTTGAAACTATTTTTGCAAATACATATTTCTCATTTTAGGTTTAAATAATAATTAAATATTTATGCCACACACTAACTTTCTTCAAGTAAAACTTTAGGCAAATTGCATGAATACCTGTCTATATAATAAACAGTGTAATTTATTTTCGGTGACAATAGATCTGCTTGTCAGGTAATCATTAGAAAACTAGTTTTACTGTTGAGTAATGAGAATGCTGTTATGGTAATGAGGCATACTTGACACCACTCAAAGTAAGCAAACATTGTGTTACAATAACAAATTAAATTATGAAAATGTAATAGAAAATCTTGGCTGGATAACATGTGGCATATTTGATGACATTTGAAGGGAATATCATGCTACTGTAACAGAATTAAAAAAAAAACATGATTAGTATTCTCAGCACAACCAAAAAGTGATTAAAAATAATTTTTATATTCGGCCAGATTTTGAGAAATAAATTAAGCTAAGAATCTCGCTAACATGCACATATAAGATAATGCTAATATATAATAATGGTAATGGTCAGCTACTTATTTCTAAGCACACCAATATGTTGCAGGCACTTGCTCAGACATGTTTGTTCAATACCACAGAATCCATCTGTAGTTTATACTGCAAGTATACTGAGCTGGTTTTAGAGTTTTGGAGAAGCAGCATGTAATCTGGTATAAGCAACTGTTTGAACAAGGCTAGTATGCTCACATCCTTGGTCACAATGACTTGTGACTTCATGCTAACACACCTACCAACAACTTCTGAATAGTTCTGTCTAGCCAATTTCACTCACAAGGCTTGGGTTAAACTGTGGTAAAGTATTCAGGCAGTTTCCTCCCCAGACCAATGACATCAAGAAGTCACCTCCCTGACAAATCATGGTGAGATTTAAACAGAGAATGGAGGGGGGGGGTCAAGGTTAAAAAGCAAATGTTTTAATCATTTAACCATGTGGCACAATATAAAAATACTTGTGATTGTTATTAGATTTCTTTTCTTAATAATAATAATCTTCATTATTCAAGTATATCTGATTTTTTTAAAAGTAATAACTAATATATATTTATTTACATTGTTTGGACTGTTGTCCTCATCTTTATTGCCATGTTTATGATGTTTCAGCAGTTGTACGCTTTGAGCTTTATGAGATGCTAGAAATTTCAAACCGAATCCTTTATTTCAATCATTGGTGTATATCATTCCTAGCATCTGAAGAAGGCCAGAGCGTATAACATCTGAAATGTTGTAAACATGGCAATAAAGATAGACAACAGTTCAAATAATATAAATACTACCTCATCTCAGAAGAAGAGACAAATATATTGATTTAGTTTTTATTCATGGTGTAAATATATGCTTTTTGTTTCTGAATATTTTATTCCTTTTATCTGCAGATTGAACCTTGTTTGGACAATCAAGATGAACATCAAAAAAAGTAATCCTTTGCATTGTGGAATTTGTGATTTAACAGTTTTTTCTAAATCAAAGCTTGAGGAGCATGTGAGAACACATACTGGGGAGAAACCATTCCATTGTAAGATTTGTGGAGCATCGTTTTCTCGTAATTCAAACCTCAAGCAACACAAAATAATACACACTGGAGAGAAACCATTCCACTGTGAATATTGTGGAGCAACATTTTTTTATAATTCAAATCTCAAACAGCATTTGTTAATGCACACTGGATACAAACCATTTGATTGTGAAATATGTGGTGTTACATTTTCACAGAATTCAGATCTGAAAAAACACATGCTTACACATACTGGAGAGAAAAGTTTCCCATGTGAGGTTTGTGGAGCAAAATTTTCCCTTAATTCATCTCTCAAGGAACATAAACTAAAACATGCTGGCAAAGAACATTTTCAGTGTAAAATTTGTGGAGCAAAATATTCCAAGGAGTCTAATCTCAAGAGCCACTTATTGACACACAGTAAAGAGAAACCATTTCAATGTGAACTTTGTGGAGCAAAATTTTCTTACAGTTCGACTTTCCGCCGACACAAGTTATCACATACTGGTGAAAAACGTTTCCATTGTGATGTGTGTGGAGGATCATTTTTACGAAATTCATACCTCAAGCAACACATGATGACTCATACTGGAGAGAAACCTTTCCAGTGTGAATTTTGCAGTTTAACTTTTTCCCAGAATTCAACTCTGAAAATACACATCTTGAAGCACACTGGGAACAAACCATTCCCCTGTGAAATCTGCGGAGGTAAATATTCCCGAAATTCAGATCTCAAAAGACATATGTTGACACACACTGGTGTGAAAGCTTTCCACTGTAAGGTTTGTGAATCATCCTTTTCCCAGAACTCTTCTCTTAAACGCCACATGGTAACACATACTGGTGATAGACCTTTTCATTGTGAGCTTTGTGGTGGAACATTTACTCGAAAATTTGCCCTCAAACAGCATATGTTGATACACACTGGAGAGAAAGTTTTTCATTGTGAGATATGTGGGTCAGCATTCTCCCGGAATTCACAACTTAAAAGACACTTGTCTATTCACAATGCATAGAAAATGAAACAAAAGATTAAATGTTTTCAATTATTTCTGACTCATAAATGAATCACATGATGTCATCTCACTAGCAAAGTTAGAATTTGGCAATTATGATTATTATCATATTGTGTGGTTGGTGTAATGGTAATTTTTAAAAAATTTCATTGAGTGGAGTTCAAATACTAGCCAAGGTTGTTTGTTTTCATGCTGTATTGATGCGTTTGAAAAAGGACGGAGTTCAATTCCATCTTTCACCCATTTACTATGGACAAAGGCAGACTGAATCTTTTAGCCTTGGTAAGACGTCCAGTCTAGGAGAAAGACAAATCTGAATTAAAACAGAAATCAAACCAGCCCAGTCACATACACTATACTACACTACTACACTATATATGGAGCTCAAACAACAAGTTATAGAACTAAAAAAAATGTTTTCTTTTTTTTTAATTATGACATTTAAATATTGCTAAGTGACAAAACTGCTTTTAATTCTTTAAACTCATTTGTACAAATGTGGTGGTGAAAACGTCTTGGTTAGGTCAAGAACTCCAGCCCAACCGTATAAATAAACATTAACAAAGTCTATCAGATTTTCTTTGTTTTTGAAGCAAATATTTATTAACTTTTTACTTTTTTTTCAGTGCTATTTTTATCCTTAATATTTTATATAAAATAATGTGAATAAATTTTAAAGTATTACCAGAAATCAGCTACATCTTCTCAATTGTTAATTATCTCACACAAGTTTATCGGATGTGAATTGCAAAGAATCACATTAGAGTATCAGTATTACATTGCTCTATATACAAATGTTATGTGAATAAACCTTCAGATATTGATTATATGTATATTTCTTGGAATTTGTTTAATCCTTTTTTATGCAACTTTGTAAATAAAATAAACTTTTTACTAATATCATATCTTGAAATTTCTTGTTAGATAAATCATTGCCAGTCATTAATTTTTGATTAGTGTTTATTTCCTAAATCTTAATTTCTTTCCATCACTTCTGCTCAGAACATTACCTTGATGTGCCTTGAGAGCTTATTTTATTCCTTTTCACTCCAAGCAAGGCAATAAAGCCACTAAAGCACAAAGGATTACTGAATGTTAGAGAATATGAGAAAAAAATGTGGTTAAAGAGACAGAACAAGAATTAAGAAGACAAGATAACAATTATCTTTGCACTTAAACTTTTGAAGTTCAAAGCTGACTGGGAAGCAAGAAGCTGAAAGAGAGTTCCACATGTGAGAAGTGTGATAGAAAGAAGTGTTAGCATAGAACTTATGGTTACATCTAGTCATTTCAACTATAAAGTGATGATACTTTGCTGCTAATCTAGTATTGTGCTTAGATACATCAAGTCTAGGTATTATGGAGGAAAATTCATCAAAACAATTACCATGAAAGTATTTATAGAAAAGACACAAGCTGTCTACATTACAGCAATGGAAAAGTGACTGAAGCTGAGATTCCAGGTCAAGACCAATAGCATTGCAGATTCTTCTTTGTATTTTATCAAGAATCTTTAAACATATTGCAGGATCATCAGGCCAGTTGTAGCAGTAATATTCAAAGCAAGGATGAATGGGAGACTTATAAATTTGTAAGATATATTCTGGCAAGAAAAATTGTCTAGCACGACACAGAGAACCAAGTTTCCTAGCAGCAATATAATCTTTTCACTTTATATTAGTGAAAAACATTAGTCTGAGATGTTATAATGAGTCACTCCTTGAGGTTATCATCAACCATGCTGACAGAAGGTAAAAAGGTATCTCTCAGAATTATTGAAAGAATGCAGTTTCATTTTGAAGCCATTAAAATTAACAAACCATTTCTTGTGCTAATATAGATAATTCTTGAGATCAGTTGCCAATTTTACTTTCTCAAACTGCTTAAACTTACTATTAAGACAGGAATAAATGGTTGTGTCATCTGCACAGATACTGAGTTGATAACTGTTGGTGCCACCGGGAAGGTCGTTCATGAAAATTAGGAACTATGTAGACCAAGGATATATTTTTAGGAGATGCCTGCATTAATGCAAAAAAGATCTAGAAGAGTGGATGCTTGATAAGAAAAACTGAGACAGTTCCAAAATGTGTCCAGAAATACCATAACCTTTCAACTTGTGAAGAAGACCAACATGCCAAACCTCATCAAGTGCCTTTCAGATATCCAAAGCAACAGCCTAAGCTTTGATCGACTTTTCAGTAATCATTTTTAATACATCAACAGCTGGCCTAGAGAAGCAAAATCCACATTGTTTGTCTGAAAGAAGACCCTGCAATGTGAAATGCTTGACCAATTTGTGGTTGGTTAGAAACTTTAGTACTTTACCCAAAAAAGGTGGAAAGCTGCTAAAAGGATCAGATTATTCAATTGAGTTCTTAAAGATAAACAAAAGCATTGATCCCAGCTTGGATCCAAGATGAAACATCTTGGCACAATTCTCAATAAGAAGTTTAAGAATCAATTGAAATGGCATTTGGAAGAGTCACAAAACGAACCCTAATTGGGATGCTGGTAGCTGAAACTAGTCTTGTGAATAAAAAGTTCATTTTTAGTAAACAACAGAAGAAATATCAACAGAAATTTGTGTTCTGAATTGCTAAGTTTATCGAGTTGTAAGGCTCAACAAGAGCTAGGAGAGAAGGTAAGGAACAAATCAAGAAATGAAGCATGTTGTTTCAATTTATTTGGAAAACAAGTAGAAAATTCATTATTTGATTTAGAGACTGAGCAATGGAAAAACTCCAAGTCTGAATACTGGCTTCATCAGCAGTAACATTAGAATGTTTAAGTCACTTGATTTGATGAGCATTAAAATCACCAAACACAAAAATGTTCAAAGATCGATGGGGAGAGAGAGAGATTTCTGTATTGTTCAAAATTTTCTTCAAAGAGGGAGAGAGAGATAAAGGAAAAAAAAGATAGCTAACAATGCAATAAGGAAAGCACATGAATGAATTAACAGGATCTGAATATGCAATTCCCTTTCTATTCAAAGATTTTCCAAGATATAAACATGTAGGCCCTGTGTGCTAAAATCTTTTTCACAAAGAGGAAGATAGCATAAAACAGAGATTTCATTGATAGTAATGGAAAAAATTTAATTTCACAAAGTGTGACGATATCTGGTGAATACTTCAAGAGGAAAGATTCTACAGTACAGAAAATGTAGCTACATATATCCAAGTGAATAAGGAATGAAGAAAAAATTAACATTCAAAACATTAATTTAAAATAGTGTTAAATATAAAATAGAGCTATGAATATTTATTATAAATTATAGTTTAGAACATGTATAAATTATCATCTACTACAAAGTGTACATTTTGTTTCGGCAAAATGTACACTTTGTAGTAGATGATAATTTGTACATGTTCTACCTGATGAGACATCGTCCTTTCAATGTCGAAACAAAATGTACACTTGGTAGTATATGATAATTTGTACATGTTCTAAACTATAATATATATATATATATATATATATATATATATATAAAATTATTTATTCAATTACTTAGTTTTTGGTCATAATTAAATTAGACTAGTACACAGTTATATTAAAAAGTGTTCAATACAATTATATTGTAGAACTTTTGAATATTTTTCATTTATAAATGAGTTATTATGCAACCCAGCTTTCTACCATCTGCTGTGTTCAGGCGATTTTTAGTAATTGATTTTACCATTTTTTTTAAGAATGCTCAAGTAATGGGGATTTTTATGAACGCGCAAGTTAGAAGAAGTTATAACATTTTCATACATGGTTGTATGATAAATATTTGTATATATATATATATTTGTATAGCTTTCATTAAAATTTTTTCTGATTAGTCTTTATGTCCAATTTGACAAAATCTTCATCCCAAAGATGTAGGGTGAATTCAAATATCACTGAAGGCTACTTTTATTTACAATATATGCTACTTGCTTACTTATTCATAATGTGCTGTGTCCCCTGGAGACATAGGTGATCATGGCTCTCCACAATTTCCTGTCCTTTGTACTTCCTAATAAGTTTTGTCTTTTTGTTATTTCTTCTTAACTATTTTCCATCAACTTATGCTTATTGAGTAGTTTATATACTGACTTCCTCTGTCCCTTTTGCTTTCTGTCATGTGAGTGTCGGATTTTCCAAGCCCTCCTGCTTCATTATGTGCTCCATAAGTTTCAACTGTCACTTCCTGATTTAGATTATAAGTTTCCTTTTTGTTTCCATTTTCTCTAAAACCATGTCATTGCTCACATGCTCGGTCCATGTGTAGAATATAAATTACTTGCAAAATTTGGTTAAGAGTAACACTAAAGATGAAAAAAATAATCAAAATTAATGTTTGTTGCTTTTTTTTAAATAAGGCTTATTACATTACTTAGTACATTACTGTACTTTGTGAAAATATTTTCTTTTGTAGCTATGAAAATTTTCAGAATAAATAATCATCAGACACTTTCAGTTCAACCAGTGGAAATGTTTAAAAAAATCTAGTGAGCAGCACTAAAACTCATTTTAAATAATGACCCCCCCCCCCCCAACAAAAAATCTGATTTGTGCAGTTTGGCTTAGATATTTGTTCTGTACAATGAAGAATATAGCCTACATACTAAAAAAATCCAAATTAAGCACTGAAAATCATTTGCACCAGTTTGATTATGTTAGCCACTTAGATGTGTGGTTTCCACATGAATTAGTAAAAAAAATCTAGCTGGAACATGTTTCCATGTACAACTTTTGAAAATGACAGGCAATGAAAAGTGAATATTTTACAAGGAATGCAATATGAAATGAAGTGAAATGAACTGCTATTAGTGTTACTCATTTTGATCTAAAGTTGATGCTTGTAGGATAGGAAGAAAATCTTCTGTAATACTAAAAACTCTAATTTTGTATATATTTTTTCTTTTTTTAACAATCATTTCTCCCCAAGCAAAGCAGGTCCACCACTGGTGCACAGAGGGTTATAGTGAGAGAAAAAACAAGGTACATAAGATGTATGTATGATTCTGAGATACAGCTAAAATGATACATGATACCCTAAGCAATTTAAGAGTATTTTGTGGTGTGAATCACTGCTGAGTGCTGTGCCAAATTTCATTAAAATTAAATAACCAGTTCTTGAACTTGGTTCCTTTTTTTGCCTTTACAGTATTTTTAATAGGACATAAGTTCATACATCAATCAATGATTTTAAACAAGCATTTGCATTTTATATTCTAACTATTATGTGTGTGAAAAATAAACATAAATAATAATTTTGTATCATGAACTGCTTTTAAAAGGAACCCAACAGGTTTATGTGGGGTCTAGTCTGTTATTAATCTATTAAGAAATGTCATGATATTTTAGCAGTCTAATGTTAGACTGCATAATTCTTTGATAATAATGTTTTTTAGAACTTGTTTAAGGTTAGATATTCACTAGTTATTGCATTTTTGGATTATTACTCAGTCTGGTTTTTGAAAAACAAAAACTTTGGTGGTAGACCATAAAAGAAATTTTGAGTAATGACTAGCAGCTCAGATTGAGAAATCAGAGAGCTGAGTTCGAATTCCAGTCAAATTTATTACATTCACGTGCTAATACCCTTGGGAAAGGTATGAATTCATCTCTTCATCCCTGAGCTATGGGTAAATAACAGTACAGTACATAAGACAAGAAAGAAGAAGAAGAAGCAAGCTGCATTCATCCTAGTCGGGTTGAGCCAACTTCCTCCCCGATGGAGGAAGATTCATTGGGATTTGTTTCTGGGCAGGGTCCCAAGTCCTACCCAGTTATTTAACCCATAACTGGAAGGAAGGGTACCAGCACATAAGTGAATGCAGGGCATTCAACTGGAATTTGAACTCAGCTCACTGATTTCTCTTTCCAAGCCGACATTCACTGCACCACAATTCACATCCATCACTAAATGCTTACAGAAACCTGGTGTTCCCAAGTGGTCACCCATTTAAGTTCTGACCAGGCTGAACGATGCTTAACTTCGGTGATCGAATGTGATATGACCATGAGCAAAGAGCAATAGAAAGAAAAAATTCTGGAAGTATGGCATTATGATGTGGCCTCAAAGATGGCAGATAGCAATGAAATGAAACAGTAAATGTTGCACTCTACCCAAATCTACAATACACCTCATCCATTTATGATATGAGGTCCCTGCCACTCTGCTACATTTAAGTTTTCATTAGGTAGAATTCATATAAACAGATTGGTGCATACTACCTCTTGACAGTGGCAGGAAGAACTGATCATGTGCACCGGGCTGTGCTTTGTGACCCACACTAACTTATCAACTTTTATCCATACCTACATCTACATACATAACAAATCCAACTAAGTACAACTGACTATTAAAAAATAAAAAATATTCATCATTATAGAGTCTTTTTGTCCACCATAGTGAATTTGTTTTACTCATTCTAAGTCTCTAAAGACCACGAGATCAAATTTACTATTGGTTTATTTATATCATCAAATGTGTTAAAATTATTCAGCTTTTAACAAGAAGAATCACAAAGTGAGGTTAAAAATTGCCACAAAACATTGATTTATTGAAGATGGAATATTCTATTATGACGTGTCTCTAACTTGTATTTTGATACATTTTATTTGTTATCAATTTTTCTAGTTGAATTGTTCACCTATATTGCAGATGATCCCTTATTGTACATAAGCTGGAATGATCTATTATGACATGTCTCTAATTTGTATTTAGATACATTGCATTTACTTTCAATTTTTGTAGATGAATTGTTCACCTATATTGCATTTGTGGATGACATTATTATTGTGCATAATTAGGTTACAATAAAATTTATATTTTTTATGAATGTCACCTTGAAAATTGAGAAGTAGGAGAGTAGGAAGCTTCATATTTAGGAAAGAATCTCAAGATCCTTGTATTGGCTCTGCATATAAAATTAAACAAATCAGACTGTATCTATTGCCTTGGTTAGCAGCCAGTTTAGGGTAAAGAAAACTGATTGATTTGCTTTGTATGGCTTGCCAATCTTTAGTAGGCTATTCAAAGTCGAAATATATTTTTGGATTGTAAAAATAATTGTTTTTTTTTTTGCTAAGGAATATTGTATTGACATTTTTTAAAATCTAATAATGATTTTCAGATACAAATCCTACTATTTAACTCATAACTTGGAGGAGAAAAGTTGTATTTATACCATTTCCCATAGTATTTGCATATAAGTGACTGTCACAAATCTAGGTGGAATTTGAACTCTGCTCATTTATTACTTGTTGCAAGCCATTATCTAATACACCACCTGCACATCCAAGTCTACAGCAACTGGTATTCTAAAGCAGTCACTCATCTAGGTATTAACCATGCTCGACATTGCTTAACTTTGGTGACCAAGCGAGAACCAGTGTTTCACTATATGACTGCAAGTTAGAAAATTCAGAATTTAAACAAGTTGGACATATAGGCACCAAGAAACAGAAGAAGAGCACTCTTTGCTTCAAAGCTCAATCAGGTTATTCACTGTGACTGAGTCTCCCCCAACCTGATTCTGCAAGAAGATGGCACTTGACATGTGTAACTTTTTGCCTAAAAATGCACTCAATCAGATACTGTTCCTTTGAAAAAGGAACAATCATCATTTGTTGGGATGGATAGTAAGGATGAATGATATATTTTTGATTAGCTAGAAACAGAATATATTAAGCTTTTTATTAAATCAAAGATCAATTTCAAATTATCTTTATTCTTGTAATTTCATGTGATCAGTTGAATTTCTAGTCAGTATTATGAAAAGAAAGAAGACAGAAATTTTAGACTTGCATGTTCTTGTTGCAACATTCTGAAAAACCTTCAATCTGTTGGTGAAGGTGTAGAATCACTTCTACATGCACGTACATACCTACCTACATATTGCAATGCACGCACATTCACACGCATATAGCCACACACTCTTACGTAAGGACCACACGTGAAACTTTCCTTTTTCCCACATTTATTAAGAAATATATGAATTGATTCCCACACATGTTTAGACAGTTGGAAGATGTTTTTTTGGAGCGTAAGACTGAATACTGTTCGTCTCTTCCAACTCACACACACTGCTAATTGCATTCAGCAATTAGCCATATAAAATGTTTCTCTCTATCTTATACGAACATTTCAATACATGTACAATTATATTCACTACTATTCAATACAAACATATTATTTCCTTTTCAGGAACTCTTCTATCATGAATGTTCAGACAATATCTTTAATATCTAAGAGAGAACTCTTTTCACGACATCTTACATTCACAAATTATTCAGTTCTGTAACCTTACTTAATACAATATTGTTATATTCGTTACATTGGGCTTTGAGTTATTTTATTTATAATTGTGGTGGTTTGGACAACCAACCTTTTCTTCACTGTTGAAATCACTACCCCGACGGTCAGTCTACTACATATTGTCCAGACCATAATAGATGGTGACCCCGACGCTCTCAAGAAGATTGGTCACAACAGATGGTGACCGTGATGAACAGAACAAAATAATGGTAATTCGACCGACAGCCAGACTGACCACAACAAAGGCATTTCCTTATGCTGTAATCAATAATATGAAATTGAGATTATTACTGAATTAAATAAGTACATTTATTTCATTCGTGAATGCATAATAGATCTGATTTGATTTGTTTTACAGCATATCAACCTCAATGGGTTAAATGCTGACAAGATTTTTACAATAGATTTGTACGAACAGAATATATATTCTTTGTAAGAAATAAGTTTGTAGATGAGCTTTCTTTGATGTATTTTTGTAAAGCGGTTTTGCTGAAAGTCAGATGTCTTGCTGGTAATTTCTTTTTCTTCAAAAATATATTATTCAAATAATCAATAACTGTGTACAGTGTATATATTTTACATAAGGAACTAAATGTGGGTATACACCGGTCTTGTATTTGGCACCTCCTTAAATTATGTAAAAAATTTTAGATATCAAGTTAAAATTATTGTTATTAATCAGTATAAAAACATAATAACAATTTTTTTCTGGACGAATCTTCTTATTTATTGTCTGTAACAAAAACGAAGCAACGATACAAATAAATCCTGTAGCATAGGAAAATGAGAAAAAGTTGATTGAAAAATGAAACTCTTGGGAAAAAAAAAAAATAAAATAAAACTCCGAAAAGCTTACAACATTGATTTCCAACTTAATGACATTTTTATTTATTTTATGTTGTGCCTTGTGGGTTTAAAAAGGTAAGTAATGAAATAAGAAATATGTGAATAAAAATGTGTTCAAATATGTTTCAGTAAATTAGATTTTTGAGAACCAAAAATTAATGAAATGACGGTGTAAGTTAAGTAATGAAGGAAAATTGTTGTGTTCAATCAGTCATTTAAATTGTCTTTATTTTATGTTGATGTTCCAATTACGAGTGGCACTGAAAATTCTCGACCAAAAGACAAATTTGGTGTTTAGTGGGAGAGGACCCTAGAAATTTTCAGCGTCATTTTTTAATGCATAATTAAATGTTCGATAATGTCTGCACTGCAGTACTGAACAAAGAATTGTTTTAAAATTCTTATCAATAAAAAACCAAGTATGGGCATAGTTTAATAATTTCAACTGGTTGTGTATACACTATACAGTTTTAAAACAAGCTATTTTGTACACTCTTCTTCTTTTATGCTAGTTTCACTTTCGAATTGACCACTCGTTTTTCTTTTTCTACGTGCCGCCTCATTTTTTAGAGGTAAACGACCATAGCAGTTTGAAACTTTGTCTGTTTTTCGGCCATCTATTTCATAACTTCTTTTTTTCCCTGTCGATATGGTGTAGGTACCTCCAGTCAAATCGATAACAAAACAAACAGTATATGAATAAAAAAGGTCCCAAACTTAAAAAAACAAACTTTTTCCTTCAAAATGTTTATTAAGAGGAAAGATCAACAAAGTAATTTTTAATTATTTTGTAAAACTTTTAATCCCTTATAACATTTTCGAAATTTTGTCAAAGTTTTGTTTTGATTTGACTGAGTTAGCGGCTAGGAAACGTAACGACTGATTTACAATGGAAACCTTATGATTGCATTTATGTCATAATGATTATGATTACCCACTTTTTTTCGGTGACAAACACATTAATTTGGAAATTCTCACAAAAATCAAATAATTGTCGGATTTTAATGAAACTTTCGGTACTCATTCACAAATGAATGAAATTACTTTTGAAATTATTATTTTTTAAAAATCTTGATAAACATTTTTTTTTTTACCTGTTGTCCCACTTCACGTAGTAAATCCATGAAATCTTAATAAATTTTTTACACTGATGGCTAACTTTGTTTTAGTTCAACGCAGGACTCATTGGGGAATATAAATCACCTATTTTTTTTTATTTGAAGTTTACAATCATTATCCGAAAACCTTCTCCGAAGACAAGACTAAGAGTAAAATAAAAAATGCAATAAAACTCTGATATAATAAGCTTTTAATTGCTGAAATAAAATAATAATTATTGAGGACATTCAGAGTCTAAAGAAAAATAAAATTTTAAAAATATTTTAAAAATCTACAAAGAATTGATTGCGAGTAGACTTTTTTTTTTTGTTAAGAAAATATTCCAAAATGTCTTTTTTTTTAACATATTGCATAAATGCATAAATAAATAAATAAAGGCATTGCATAAATACATGATACTGTAACCAAATATATATATATATACTTAATTATAACATTTGCAGTACTATAAAAATTAAATTAGATATTTTTATCATACCTTAAACTTAGTGATAACTTAATAATATGAAAAATGCATAATAAAAATTTGAATAAATAACATAAAATAACTTAGTTTGGTTATTTTAATTTTATTCTTTCTAATTAAATTAAAATTATTTTAAAAGATATTCAAATTTTTTAATTTTCATTTATTCAGAAAGCATATTCAAATGTCTAGCTATAAATCTAAACTAAAATTCTATAAAATATTATATAATTGCTGAAAATATTAAATTAAATTTTTAATTTTACTATTTAGTTAAAAACCAAAAAAAGAAATTAAAATTTCCACATTTTATATTTTAAATTTTGGTCCATATGGTCGCCATACTTCCCGTTCTTGACAACTTCCAGTAATCATAAATCTGTCATCACCTAGATAACGGATATAAAAAGAGAGCTACCATAGTTAAAAAGTTTTTTTTTATTGTAGTTTTCTGGCAGAAAGGAATTATTACTTGATTGAAATCAGATAAAGGTAAATTTCAATTTTAAAAATTGACTTAAATGATGTGTCAGCAAGGTATATTTTATTTTTGCAAGATTTTTAAAACAGAAATTTAGCTCCTGTTTACATAATATGTCGCTCAATCAAAAATGGTGGGAAATTTAATGTTTTTTTTCCAGATCAGAAAAAAATTACATTAAAATCAATATAATTTTGGTTTAAAATACACCAGTGTATTTTCCTTACTGGAATTAAAATTTAATCTCTTGGCTTTCAGTTAAAGCTAATTTTAAAGCTTGAAGATAACTTATTTATTTTTAAAATTTCAATTTAAATTTAGGTATCGAAAATGGGTGGTGGTACCTAAATGATGTTTTGCAGACACAGGGGAGTAATGGAAAGCAGCTTGCATTCAGGAAATGGGGAGGAGAGTTCTGATTTCAAATTCCAGTTGAATCCATTATATTCACTCATGTGGAAAAGGTATGAATACATCTCTTCCTCCTTCTACTGTAGCTGCAATACATGTGATCGTCCTATGATTCTAATAAGCCACTGGATATATATGATGTTTTCTATTGTTTTCATTGTCATTACTGATGCTAATTCTATATTATGTCATGCATCAAAATCTCTTTATTAATCCGCGGAATCTGTACCAATAAATATATACAATGGAGCCCCAGAGTCCTCCCTAATAGCAATTAGTCAAAGGGGCTCTGGCAATTTTTCTATCTTGACCAATGTACTTGTGAACCCCTACTGTTCACTTTACCGTACTTTGTGTAGCATTCTGTACAAGAAAGCATATAGATAAATACACATATACACCTCAAAAGTTTCAAATAACTAGTTCAAGCCTCAGGGTACCATCCCCCAGACAGTATCTCTTCTTCAGAAGGAAGCTGGGTTTCTTGCTCAGCACCTGAGGCTTCACCTCAAAATGGGAAGTGTCAAAAAAGCTTGGACAATTTTCTCATGGTATTGCTATTAATATCATTAACCCCACTTTTTAAACTGACCTTGTGTCACATTAGTTTGAGGTGTGAACACATTGAAAAAAAATATATCTATAAAAAGTCTGCCTTCTTCTACCGATCGCTCATAGCCCAGAGGTAGAATCGCCGACTGACGCCAATTCGGTCAGGTTTCAATCCTGGGTTAAAAAGCAATCAGAGTCTAACCGTACTGATGAGCTGTGATACAGCAAAACAGATCTGTCTGTGGATGACTATAGTGTATATATATATATATATATATATACTCTTTGAATGCTGAAGTTTAAAATATGTTTAAAACAGTTGGAAATTACAATATATAATCTTTAATCTGATATAAACTCTTCTTATATCATCTACAATTCATGAGTGATATTCTTTTATTATTTCATAGAAGTTACCTTTTTTCCATTTCTTTTTTTTTTTAATATTTGCTTGAGTGGTAGAAAAGTCAATTGACCTGAGATATTGTGGCACAAAGATAAAGCATCAAAGTGCTTTCATAAACTGTAAATTATATAAACCCTCAAATAACATCAATCAAATATGAAGTGAAAATTGTAAATCACAAATTTCCGGGATGAAAAATTATTATTTACATTTAGACTATTGTCATCATTTTCTTGTTATTATTACAATACATTGGCTCTTGAACTCTCCAGCCTTCTTTAGATGCTTGTCTATTTAGGTCATCTTCAGGGAATTTCCATGCTTGAATGTAAATTAAAAAAATGAAGCATGCCATTTAGAAAGACTAAATTAGAAAATAAGCTAATAGTTGTGTTAGTCTACTTATTGTTTAACTCTCATATAGGTCAGTCCTGTTTATTTACACTATTATATTGTAGGATGTGTGTGGGTGGTGCAGTGGATATTGGAGAGCTGAATTTGAATTCCAGTTGAATTCGTTGCATTCACTTATGGGCAAGTACCATTTGGAAAGGTATTAATCTGATTTTTCTCCCTCCAACTATGAGTTAAATAGCAGGACAATTCAGGTTCTACAGCCTTGGTTGGCAACCAGTCTACTGCAGAAAGTAATGGCAACCTACTGCAGAAAAAATTTTTCCCAGTCAGTCATGTCTCTTTGGAGACATGACCACCCAAGTGTATATCATGTATAGCACTTAACTGACTGATATTGTTTCTTGAAATGGCTGGCAAAACATCAGCTAATTACCAATCAGCTAATTACCAATTGATTCCAATTTTTTAAAGTGATAAATACAGATTTCCATATAGTTGATTCACATATTTTGATAATTTAGTAAATGTTTGTAAATTTACGAATAAATAATTGTTTTCAAATTTATTTCTTTATAAATTGGTAAATGATAAATATTACATTGTTTTAGTTTTTAGAATGTTGGAAATATAAAATTATTTTTGCAAATAAACTATCTAGTAAATAAGAAGAGTTTAATATTTTTGTTCTCAAGAACAAAACATGTAAATTAATTTTCATCATATGTTGAAGTTTTATTACAATTCTAACATCACTTTTTTAAAATAGTAAGCACAATTATAAACAAGGAGTGAAGGTATTTATCAAAATAGAAAAATAAAATAGTCACTGAAAAAAATCTCTTTTTCATACTCCATTATTTTTTTAATTTTTAATTTTTTTGCATGTATATTCAATGAATATGTAAGTATTGGTTAAGGTCACAAGAATCCAGCAAACATTCAAGTTTGCTAGATTCTTCTGACCTTAAACAATATTTACATACTCATTGATTTGGTTATACCTATATTTTTTGTTTTTAACAGAATAATCATAAGATATTATAGAATCATCATCTTTTCTTACATTTGATATAATTCAAACAAATTAAAAGTTGTAGATATTTGTGTAATATAAAACATAAACGTATTTTTATATTAATTTCTGATTTGCCCAATATTTTTGATAATTTTAATGGTAAATAGAAGTAAGTATCCAGCATAGCATAGGATGGGAAGAGTAAGAAATGCCATGGGTAATTTGAGTGTTGTCTTTGTATGGGGAAATGTACCACTATGCAGAAGGGAGATAGTTGACAAACTCTCTTTTTGAAAGGCATGGTCTAGTAACAGTGAAGATTTACTTCAATTACAATGTTGAGTTGAAGGCAATGCTTGCAAGAAGTTCCAATAAAAAAGTTTTCAAGAGCAGACCAACCTTTAACATTGTCTTGTTGTAAATTCAAGAAGAAGTATTAAAATGTTATTTAAAAGGATGCACTAATTACTGGTTAGTGTAAAATTCTACACACCATTCAAAAGAAAATAATTATTTTTGGACATACCTGCATCTAAATGATCAATTAAGTTTGCTAACTGAGCATGTAAGACATTTAATTATGTGTAAATATAGCTTTTTTTCAAAGTTTTGAAAAAATTGGCTACTCCTACTTTTATCAATTTTTTTTTTCGATTGCAAGAGCCATGCGCAATTTCTTTTTCTTTGTTATGTGGAATAATAAATTTGCAAGAGGCATGTAAGTTTTGAAACAACTCAGATGAAAAATATGGAAATGTATGTTAATAGAAATCAGTGATGATACATACACACACACGCTTTCAGTTATATTTATATAGATTAACCATTTCCATATGAGACACATTTGGCATTCATTCACTGAACAATTAGCATTACTGTTGGTTAAAATTTAAGAAATATTTTTATTAAAACAATTTTTCTGGAAATTAAACTTTTCAAGTTCACTAAATCTCATAGCTTTTTTGAATACTAATGTTTCCATCCAATCTTTTTGTTTTTGGTAGTGTGGAAAGTTAACAGCTTGATTATATCATTATTTCTCTCTTGTGCTACCCATTTTTACTGTTGCTGCTGTTAACATATGTTTAATCATTTCACACCAAACAAGGCAATGAAGTCACTAAGATGAAAGGGATTACTGAATGTTAAAGAATATGAGAAAAAGAAAAACATTACTAAGGAGAGAGAGCAATAAAAAATGTGTTCAAGTGAGATGGTCATTATTTGGTACAGCCATTTGTTTATGATTTTGTGTTGCCAATATATAAGTTCTGATGGGGGATGATCTTGTTTAAGATTTTGAGGATTAATTCATTTGAAACAATTTCAAATTACTTCAACATAATTTTTTGGCAGATTTTAATTAAAGCAAATCAAAAACTCAGATGTGGGTGAAATTTAAATCATAATGAAAATAATAATCAAACACTTTTACTTAATTGCTCGAGCAATGGCCTCTGAGATTAGATTTCTAACCATTACTCCTTAATAGGTGCTTTATTTACTTTACTATTCAGACACAAGGACACAGTAAGTAAGCACACTTTTTGAATAGCTTATCTTATTATATCCTAACATTTGTTTTGTTTGTCAGCAGAATATATGTTGTACTTTGAGTTCATTTCAGTTTTATTTATTTTTTTAGTATTGTACAACAAATTTTGAGCAAAAATGGACCTTCATTCCTGCAATTACATGAAGGGTCAAAAGGATTGTTTTTCCCATGACACTGCTTTTATTTTTACTATTTTCAATCCTCAGCAATGTTTATTGTTTTAAAAATCATTAGAATTATTATTAAACCTAAACATATGATGAAAGTGAACTTAAACACTTTTTGTTCATTGAAAATTTACAACAAAAATAATAAACACTATTAGATTGTTTATTTACAAGAATAATTTCATATTTACAACATTCTAAAGATTAATACAATTAAAACTAATGCAATGGAACAATTATCATTTACTAATTTGTTAAGAAATAAATATGAAAAGAATTTTTTATTCATAAATTTATAAACATCTGCTAAGTTATTAAAATATGTGAAAGAAATATAAGGAAATCATTATTATTTATAAAGTTTCAATTGCTTGGCAATTAGCTGATATTTTCCTGCCATTCCTATAAGTAATAAAAATAGTGTAAATAAACAATCTTATCGGGCTTGTCATTTTTATCAATTCTCAAGAAGAAAGAAAATTTATAAATTCATGCTTATATGTTTAGTCTTATTTTACAATTCTCATCATTGCTTTTTAAAATAATAAACATTGCCATTAATATTTAGTTTATGAGTGAACTTTAAAACGTTTTCTTCAAAAGTTTTTAAAAGTTTTATTGTTGATAGTTTTAGTTTGTATGAAAATATCACACCTTTCTCTTACATAAATAATATATGCTTATACTAGATGAAGTACCCATTTATGTTGGAAAAAGTCAAGACTTGGGTAACAGCTGGTTATAATGGCAGTAGTATGATATCTTATTGAAAATAAGATTCTTCTAAATAGTCTTTAATATTTTTGTTGAAAATTCTCAAGCACAAAAAATATATACGCATTCATTTTCATCATATGTTTCTGTTTAATTTCAATTGTAATGTTTTTAAAACTATAAACATTGCTGAGGAGTGAAGGTAATTAAAATAATAACAGAGTCACCAGAAAAGCTTTTCTTTTCACACATTGTCCTTTTGTGGGTATGAAAGTCCTAGTTTGCTTAATTTTGCTCATAAAACATCCCCTCTCCTTTTCAGTGTTAAACATTTTACATTTGGCCAAGCAAAATGAATGTTCCAAAAAGGAAGAAACCTCTAAACTGTGATGTCTGTGGATTAGCAGTATCTTGTCACGCAAACCTTAAGGACCATATGAAAACTCACACAGGAGAGAAACCTTTTCATTGTGAGGAATGTGGAGCTAAATTTTCCTTAAAATCAAATCTTAAAGTGCACATGATCAGGCATAGTGGAGAGAAACCTTTCCATTGTGAAGTATGTGGGGCAACATTTTCTCATTCTTCAGCACATAAACGACACATATTGACACACACTGGAGTAAAACCTTTTCGTTGTGAGATATGTGGAGCAACTTTTACCCAGAGTTCAAATCTGAAACAACATATCCTTACACATACTGGAGAAAAGCCTTTCAGTTGTGAATTTTGTGATGCATCATTTTCCGTAAATTCAGCTTTAAAATGTCACATGTTAACACATACTGGAGAGAAACCTTTTCACTGTGAGATATGTGAAGGAACATTTTCCCAACAGTCTACACTTAAACGGCACATGTTAAAACATACAGGGGAGAAACCTTTCCATTGTGAGATTTGCGGAGCTATGCTATCTCAAAATTCAGCACTCAAACGACACATGTTAATACATACTGGAGAGAAACACTTTCAGTGTGACCTCTGTGAATCCATGTTTTCACAGAATTCTTCTCTCAAGCGTCACCAGCTAACGCATATCAAAGAGAAACTTCTGCACTGTGAGGTTTGTGGTGAAAATTCTTCTAGTAATTCACATCTTAAAAAGCATATGTTATTACACACTGATAAAACTTGAGGATGAGGTTTATAACTGTATAGCTGCTTTATTCTGAAAGAGTGCGGAAAGAAATAATTCTCTTGCCTCTTATTTGAATTAAATTTCTCAATAATGATGTTTTCATACATGAGAAGGGCTGTCATGCAGAAAGACTTTTCCTAATCAAATTGTTTACCAACAAAAGAGAAAGCTAAGTTTCTGGGCTGGGGAGAAACATTTTCCAGTATCAGAGTTACAGATTACCATTTCCTGTCAATTTCTTTCTGAGACTGAAATTTCTTGGAATTAACAAAATTGTGTACATATATATTACAGAAAGTTTTTGAGAATTTAAGGAAATGGAATTAACAAGCAACATATCTAATTCATTTACTTGAACATTATTTTTAATTGATACTTGCATTTGAGTAGATCCACTGTTTTTAATTAAACCATATATTTTACATATATAACTCTACCAGCCTTGACATCTTTGAAAAATCTTTTTGGAAAATGTGTGTAATTTGACATGATTTGAATTTTTAAGGCTTGATTTAGCTTTGTTTACACTGTGAAAATATCCATGGTTGAGTAGACAAAGACGCATCAGATCAGGTGATGGCTTCCCCTATGTTGCTAGGGGTCACTGGTTCGAATCCAGTCGAGGAAAAAGACAAATCTGAATCAAAAAAGAAATCAAAACCAGCCCAGTCACACTGAGTGCTAATACACTATATATGTAGCACCAACAACAAATTATAGAACTAAAAAAAAATATATTTTCTTTTTTTGTTTAAAATTATGACATTTAAATATTGCTAAGTGACAAAACTGCTTTTAATTCTTTAAACTCATTTGTACAAATGTGGTGGTGAAAACGTCTTGGTTAGGTCAAGAACTCCAGCCCAACCGTATAAATAAACATTAACAAAGTCTATCAGATTTTCTTTGTTTTTGAAGCAAATATTTATTAACTTTTTACTTTTTTTTCAGTGCTATTTTTATCCTTAATATTTTATATAAAATAATGTGAATAAATTTTAAAGTATTACCAGAAATCAGCTACATCTTCTCAATTGTTAATTATCTCACACAAGTTTATCGGATGTGAATTGCAAAGAATCACATTAGAGTATCAGTATTACATTGCTCTATATACAAATGTTATGTGAATAAACCTTCAGATATTGATTATATGTATATTTCTTGGAATTTGTTTAATCCTTTTTTATGCATCTTTGTAAATAAAATAAACTTTTTACTAATATCATATCTTGAAATTTCTTGTTAGATAAATCATTGCCAGTCATTAATTTTTGATTAGTGTTTATTTCTTTCCATCACTTCTGCTCAGAACATTACCTTGATGTGCCTTGAGAGCTTATTTTATTCCTTTTCACTCCAAGCAAGGCAATAAAGCCACTAAAGCACAAAGGATTACTGAATGTTAGAGAATATGAGAAAAAAATGTGGTTAAAGAGACAGAACAAGAATTAAGAAGACAAGATAACAATTATCTTTGCACTTAAACTTTTGAAGTTCAAAGCTGACTGGGAAGCAAGAAGCTGAAAGAGAGTTCCACATGTGAGAAGTGTGATAGAAAGAAGTGTTAGCATAGAACTTATGGTTACATCTAGTCATTTCAACTATAAAGTGATGATACTTTGCTGCTAATCTAGTATTGTGGTTAGATGCATCAAGTCTAGGTATGATAGAGGAAAATTCATCAAAACCGTTACCATGATAGTCTTTATTGAAAAGACACAGGGTGTCTACATTACAGCAATGAAAAAGTGACTGAAGCTGAGGTGCCAGGTCAAGACCAATAGCACTGCAGATTCTTCTTTGCATTTTATCAAGAATCTGTAAGTATATTGTAGGAGAATCAGGCCAGAGTTTCCTAGCAGCAAGCCTAGCAATTGATTCAATATAGTATTTTCACTTTATATCAGTGGAAAACATTAGTCTGGAAACTACGTAAACTTAAGGAATCAGCATATATGTTAGGCTTCAAAAATCTTCTCAGTTGACCAAGCATAGAGATGAATACAATATAAGAACAGTAATACGAAGTGCCAGAGAAAATTATTAGTGTCAAAAATTGCAATATGAGCTCTGTTAAAAATACTAGAGAAAATCATTAACATCAAAAATTGCAATATGAACTCTGGTAAAAAATGGTTACTGAACATTAGGTTAATAAATCCCAGAAATTCAATTGGACACAGGGCCCAGTGGATATAGACGTTGGTTAATTCCAGTGACTTGACCCAAAGAGTTGTGAGTTCAATACCAGGCTATAGTAGTGGTTAACAAGTAACTTAGTTGGGTTAGAGGGAGATAATTCATGACTACCAAAAGAGGCTTTGCACAAGGAATGAGAATGATATACCCGAGTGATCATAATGAAGAAGGCTGGAGCATACAACAGTCGAAATGTAGTACAAATGGCAACCAAGATGAGGACAATAGTTTGAATAAAGTAAATACTACCTCATCTCAGAAATATAGACAAGTACTTTGGTCAGATGAAACAAAAATTGAACTTTTTTTTTGCATTAATGCTGTGGCAAATGTAAAGAAGTGTACTGAATATTCACTGAAGAATACTATCCTAACAGTAAAATTTGGAGATGGATTAATCGTGATCTTGGGTTATTTAATGCCCAAAATGTATAAAACATTGAAATAATAGAAGGGAGAATGAATGAAACATATTATCGGGATATTTTGGAGAGAAATTTGTGTCAGAGTGCACATTTGCTGAGCTTGAAACTAAGTTGGGTCTTTCAACAGGACAATGAATCTAAACATACTGAAAAGCTTACAGAATCATGGTTGAGTTCAAATAGAACAGACATTCTAAAATAGCCAATCAATCTCCAGATCTCAATCCAATTGAAAATTTATGGAGAGAGCTGAAACTGAGAAGGAACCCTCAAAACCTGCATCATGAGAGGTAATTCATTCATATTATGAATGAACTACCTTTAAAGACACAGGCCATGTAATTTGTGTCATTAAATTTATTCAATAAAATCACCATTGTCTTCATGGCCTCTAGACATCTTTGGAATCTTCTGTTATTCTTCTGAATGATTTACTTGTTTAAGTTGGTAAATGCTGCCATAACCCTTACTTTCACTTTCTCTTTGGTACTACAATGTAAAAATTGCCATTTAAAAAAATTGTTTTTTTTTACACTGTTACGAGGATGCATTTATATATAAAAATAATAATAATAATAATGTCTAAAAAGTTGTAGTAAGGGATTCTATTCAGTCCTATTTGTTATTACAAAAAAGTTTTAATTCATTAAGTAGTCGTAAAAATAGGGAAATTAGGAATAGAATGTTTTGGAAGATGCCAGAATATTCCAGTAGATTCGAGAGAATTCAAAAGGTTGTAGAAATATATAAATTAGGTGTTAGCCTCTATAAAAATAGGTTTTGGGCAGTGAGTTGTTAGTTGTTACCAGGGTTTGCTGATATTATCAACTCCAGTTTTGATTCAAGGATTTATATCCAGCTGAAAGAATCTGTAAGAAAAGTTGCTGACCAACTAAAACCTGAAAGAGAACCTGATGAAACTAAAAGGGTAAATACATAATTTTGACTCTTTCATTGACCAAACTAATAATTATTCTTTATATACTCATTTAAGGCTTTCCAAAACCTATAGCACTTAACTTCTTCACCAACTTAACTGGGTAAAGATACTTGACACCATACCTTCCCTTTCTCTCCTCGTAACACTTGCCAGTAGTAAACTCTGTGTTTCTTGTCTTGAATGCAACAAAAATTGTATATTTGTAATTATTTTATTTGGTGTGTTTTGTAAATTAAATATTTGTTTGTAATTTATCTCTGAGTTTTGGTCAATCATTTTTTCTTTTGTTACACTTAACACGTAACAAAATGTTTAGTATGACTATTCATGCAGCCTTTTCCCATCATTTTTGGGTTAATTCTTTAGATCTTTTTTACTTAAAAGCACATTGAACTCACAGAAAAGAAATAAAGACAAACTGATACTATATTTTCTAACAATTTGGTACTGGATATATCTTTCAATAAAATAATTGGCGATTTAGGGTTATAAGTGCAATACTAAGTAGTATTAGGTTAAAGTTTAATTGAATGAAGCATTGTTAACTATTATTTGTTTTCGACTTGTCTTTCTTTCATTTTGATTTAAGTTGCTGCTACATTGCTACTACTCAGGATTACATTCTACAACTGTTGTTAATAAAAAGAAATGGGTTTACTTGTTTTTTAACCTGTTTTGCATGCACATTCGTACAATCTTTTCCCACCATTTAAGGGACTTGTGTAATACAATTGGCCAAATGGAACCAGAAGGAATACTGAAAAGACATAAAAATTGAAGTTAGAAAAATAAAATAATCTGCACTGAGCAAGCTGGAGATTCAGATTGATGAATGGGCTCAAATGACACGGGCCCTTTTAGTCATTAATGAAATGTTATGAATGGGCTAGCACTTATGACATGGTCATATCATTAAATGTAATATCATGAATGTGCTGTCTCTAATGACATTGTCCATGTCATTAGTATCTAATTAAATGTCATGAATGGGCCAGTACTAATGATACAGCCATGTCATTGATACATAGTGTGAAGGATAAATTGTTGTTTAAATTACACTAAATGAAAATAACACTGATATCTCATTTTAACAGATATCTTTACCAAAATTATGCAAAAATATCATGAAATACTGAAAAGTAAATTTATTTAATAAAATCACCATTGTCTTCATGGCCTCTAGACATATCCGGAATCTCTTGCAACTCTTCTGAATGATTTACTTGTTTAAATTGGTGAATGCTGCCATAACCCTTGCCTTCAGTTCATATTTCGTACTACAAGGAGTTTTGTTGGTCACCCTGCACATAATAATCAAGGAGATTGCACTCTGGGGAGTTAGGTGGCCAGATGTAATGGGTGATATGGTTGCAAAAATTGTCTGACAGTCAGGACTGGGTTCTTCTGTTTGTGTGCTATGGTGCAAAATCCTGTTGCTAGATATAGTCTTCCAGCAGCCACCCTTTTAAATCAAGTCTGCACTACTTCCTCAAGGCATTTAATGTAGGCCTTCATGTTGTGTCTCAGACCTTGTGAGAAGATGAATGGAGGTATAGCATCGCCATCACTAGTGACCACTTCAAACACCTTCATAATCACCATTAGACTCACCCAACTCTTTCTGAATTCTATAAATTGTCCTAAGATTAACACCCGAACACTCTGGAATTTTCATATCGTAGCTTCTGGCGCAAATGTCAAGCAGAACAGCATACTGTTTCCAAATGTCTGGCAGAGTGAATTGCATCATGGTCTTCTTTTTCTCACAGATGGTGCCTATTTTGTGCATTCAACAAAATCAAGGACAAATCACAGGCATGAAATTAAGATATAAAAAGGGGACAATTTATCCATTGCACTCTGTATCTAATTAAATGCTATAAATGGCCTGGCTCTGATAAGACAGGCCATGTCATTAGTATCTAATGAAATATTATGAATGAACTACCTCTAATGACACAGGCCATGTAATTTGTATCTAATGAAATATTATGAATGAACTACCTCTAATGACACAGGCCATGTAATTTGTATCTAATGAAATATTATGAATGAACTACCTCTAATGACACAGGCCATGTAATTTGTATCTAATGAAATATTATGAATGAACTACCTCTAATGACACAGGCCATGTAATTTGTATCTAATGAAATATTATGAATGAACTACCTCTAATGACACAGGCCATGTAATTTGTATCTAATGAAATATTATGAATGAACTACCTCTAATGACACAGGCCATGTAATTTGTATCTAATGAAATATTATGAATGAACTACCTCTAATGACACAGGCCATGTAATTTGTATCTAATGAAATATTATGAATGAACTACCTCTAATGACACAGGCCATGTCATTAGTATCTAATGAAATATTATGAATGAACTACCTCTAATGACACAGGCCATGTAATTTGTATCTAATGAAATATTATGAATGAACTACCTCTAATGACACAGGCCATGTAATTTGTATCTAATGAAATATTATGAATGAACTACCTCTAATGACACAGGCCATGTAATTTGTATCTAATGAAATATTATGAATGAACTACCTCTAATGACACAGGCCATGTAATTTGTATCTAATGAAATATTATGAATGAACTACCTCTAATGACACAGGCCATGTAATTTGTATCTAATGAAATATTATGAATGAACTACCTCTAATGACACAGGCCATGTAATTTGTATCTAATGAAATATTATGAATGAACTACCTCTAATGACACAGGCCATGTAATTTGTATCTAATGAAATATTATGAATGAACTACCTCTAATGACACAGGCCATGTAATTTGTATCTAATGAAATGTTTTGAGTAGTTAACATAGTTTTGCTATATAAATTAAAATGCTAAAGTTTTGAGAACAGCCACAACAGATGATGAATGCAAAATGACCGTAAAGATGTGTAAAATGTTTTCTTATTCATTTGCTTTTTGTTCCCACATAATTGCAAGAAAAAAAAAAGCATGCTATGCTCACTACTTTTCGCTCAACGAAAAGCAACAGTAACCAATTCTTTTAGATAAAAATTGTAAAAAAAAAAAATCATTGTTTCAAATAAAAACAATATGTTTTTACAAAAATTACAATTTCTGGAAAAAGGAAGTTAAGTGTATATGTGAGAAAAAAGTCCTCTCCAGTGGGGGGTGAAGATTCAACACTACTACATCTTGGAGAAAAAGATAGAAAGAGAAAGATATGTTTGTCCTTTTATAGTACTTAAGCAGCCCTACCTAATGTCATCTTGACTGACCTAGTGGCAGTTATCTCCACAAAGGAAAGTTTTTTTGAGAAAACTTATGATATAAAACCTTGATGGATTAGTTAAATGACTAAATTTTTTTTATCATTTCACTCTAAGCAATGCAATAAAGTCACTAAGATGTAGGGGGGGGTTACTGAATGTGAGAGAATAGAAGAAAAATATTATTAAGGAGAGAGAACAATAAAAGAACAAGAATTAAGGGAAAAAACATTGTGATTGACATTGCATTTAAAGTTTTGAAGATCAAAGTTGACTGGAAATGTGAGAGAAGTAACTTACAGTTTCATTTCGATATTTCAATTAAGAAAATATGGAACTTTGCAGCTAACCTTTTACTCTGCTTAATTCATAAAGTCTAGGTACCAAAGTGGAAAGCTCATCAGAACAATAACATTTATAGAAAAAGCACTGAGAAGTTATATTACAGCAATGAGAAAGTTACTAAAGATGAGATGCCAGGTCAGTAGCAATAACATTGTTGATGCTTCATGTATATTATCAAGAATCTCTAAATATATAGCAAAAGCAACGAACTAGAAATAATCAACTTGTGTTGTGGGACGAATCTGAGTTTTTTCTTCCTGTGGGAGTTTTGAATCCTTCGTCGCAACTGTTATGCTGTGCGTAACAGAATTATTAAGTAAATAAATACCAACAATGGAAATATAGTAAATGTATATATTACCAGGAGAAATAGTATTTACAAAAGGGATTGTTAGTAGTTTACAGGAACAAGGGTTTAGTAGCATGCATCGTCGTAAGATGTAGAGTCTGATAATAGTACACTTCCAGTTCACTACCGGAAATACTCGACTGACTTGTTAATCGGCTGACTCATTCTCGAGACTGGTTACTCGTTACTGATCCCTGAGGTCTTCCCACTACTACTTTATGTAGTGATTGGAATAGTCCATTATAGTAGAACACAGGTGGAGAGCACCCCAACACAACTGGAAGCTGCGATTATTGAGCCATGGTGCCTGGATCACAGACCATCTAAAATTGATTGATATTCCAAGTTTCCACATTTTGTTTGAGGGCAACCAAAGACAGGAAACAACAGAGAAGCATGATCAGCCATATGCTGAATGGATATGGCATGTAGAGACATAAATGATAGCTCCAGAAATAACCCGTATATAACTGTCCTTTAATTGAGATGAGATATGACACAAAAGGTCCGACAATAAGCAGATTGGAAACCATTGCTTCTTACAGTGTCCGATTCTGGGAATATATTTAGTGTGGTCTGATAACCAGAACCATACATTGCAATATGCATCTAATCAGGGCTGGCATATATTCCCTCCCAGGGCCATAGCTGATGCTAAAAAACACTGGGCACAGAAAATATTGCCCGGATTTATTAGTTGACAAGGTGATGATGTCATCAGTGTCATCCGTTTCCAGAAACTATGATTTTTTTACAGCTATTCCAATGGAAATTAGACACAGAACGTGAACGAAAGCAGGAAATTGTGTTTGGACTTTCTGAGTATAACCAGTCTTTTCTCCCAAAATTAATAAATACACAAACAGATTTTTACTGCGTTCATTCGGATATTTTCTTTGTTTTTCTTTCTTTCTTTTTTCTTTCTTCAAAAATTGTTTAGTTTGATTTCTGACGAAGACATTTTTCCATGCCCGGTTTTTCACTATGATTGCACGGATCAGCCTGGACCCGTGCCCGGTAGTCAGATATGGCCATGCTACCTCCAGTCGGAGTGGGAAGACTGATTGGGGCCCTTGGGCAATACTGTGTAACTTTTGCTATCTTATCAACATTTTTTTTGCTACCTATATATGCTACACATTAAAAAAAGCACAACTATTTAAGGATGAAACATTTTTGTGGATTTTGACATCATTTTGGGGTCAGTTTTATTGGTCTAAATCTGTGAATTTGTTTTGTTAATCATTCTTGTAAAAACATTATATAAAATTCATTATTTTTTTTGTATCCATAATGCTAAATGTATTAAAATTATGCAACTTTTTAACAAGAAAAATTATTGATTTAAGTTGGAACAATCAAAAAATGTTTTAAATTTGTATTTCAATACATTGTATTCATTTTCAATTTTTCCATTTGAATTGTTTACCTATATTGCATATGATCCATTATTGTAGATAAATAGTTTACAATAAAAAATTGTATTTCATACGAGTATTACCTTATGAAAATTTAGACATAGTCTAGTGGAGGGGCCTGTATAATAAATTCGCGGGAAGTGGGCACAAGATCTTTTTACTGGCCATGTTTCTTATACTGAGTATTTAATCAGAGATAATATTTGAGTTTACTTTTTTTGTACTCTTCTTCATAAAGATTAGTATTTGTTTTGTACTGTTTATATTTTTAATTTCTGTATATTTTTAATTTCAGTTTATTATTATATTTTTCATCTCAATTTATTTTTATATTTTTCTTACTTCAATTTTTATGCTAAAGCTACTTTTAAAAAAAAAATTAAAATAAATATATATGTAACAAATTCTATTTGAATCTTGGCTGCGAACTTTGGGTATATTTAAAAAAAAAGTTTTCTGTTACACCACACAGTTATGCCACAAAACATTTTTTTTCAAATTTTTCTTCATTTTCAAAATAAGCTCAAGTACTAGAAGGCCAAATACTCATCATTATTATTTTAATTTTTATATCAACCCAGTCCTCCACAAATATTGTACATTATGAGCTTAGATAGGAATTCCTAGAGCAAATGTTGCATCATGGTGCTTATGAAAGGTCGTGGTGTATATCTGAGATGTTTTGGTGAAAGGAACAATATATGAATGATTGGATCAGTGGTAAAGGCTAATCAAGTTAATGAATGATAGAACAAAACCCCATTTTTGGCCTTGTGCCACTTTTTTTGCATGTAAACAAAATTAAATATAATCTCTCCAGACAGTGGAGAAAACCAACAAATTTACATATAAAGATGAAGAAAGTTAATTCAGAAATATACACATAGATATGGAATAGGTTATGTCAGAAATAAGCAAAGTTAGAAGAGATTAAACATGTTGATTTACAAGTGTGAGTCAAGGTAAAAATGTACAATGTAAAAATAAGGAGTTTTCTCGCTTAGACTGTATTTGTCTGCTGTCTTTTTAAAAAGATATTTTTGTTAAATGTTCCAGATGTAATTTAATTGAATAGTTGAGTGAATGTTCTGGATGACAAAAAGTTTGTGGAAGGATATTCTGTGTGATTGAAAAGTTTGTTGCTTTCAGCTTGGCAGTTTCAGTCAGTGAGTTGGTGCATTTGACTGGACAAAGCTTGGACTGACGTGGATCTTAGTAGTAGTTTGCTACTCACCAATTGAGGAGACGAAATCTGGAGTTTAAATAATTTTCAAATTAGATAAAAATGCCTCGACAGGAAAATTGTGTCTTGTGCAGAAATATTTGTGTGAAGAGAATTATCCAATCAAATTTCGAGCTTTCAGAAAAATTAAGAAAGCTAGTTGAAGCCAATTTTCAACAAAAAGTGCAGAAAATTGGATTAGTGAAAATAAAGTGATTAGTAAATTGCCCTGTGATATCTTATATCCAATGACATTACGAGCTTTCAGAAAAATTCAGAAAGCTGGTTGGAGCCAATTTTCAACAAAAAGTGAACAAAATTTGATTAGCGAAAATAAAGCGATAAGTAAATTGTCATCAAGCTGAGATTAGTAAATTGCTCTCTGATATTTTTATATCCTATGACATTACATCGTACGAGCTTTCAGAAAAATTAAGAAAGCTGGTTGGAGCCAACTTTCAACTAAAAAAGCACAAAATGTGATAAGTGAAAATTAAATAAAATAAATCGGTAATTAAATTGTCAAGCTGCGATTAGTAAATTGCCCTAACTTCCAATCCAATGACATTACTAGTTTCCACGAAATGTGTGCAAAGGAATTTTTGCAGGTTTCTTTTGGTGAGGAGTACTGCATACCTCTCCTTTGAGAGAAGGCTGGGCTCATTTAACCGGCGCCTGTGGCGTCCCGAAAAGAGCAAGTACTGAGGGGTGGTTTGGGAGGTTTGAGCAATTTTTCTACGGCATTGCGGTTGAAAACTACTAAACCTCGATCTTGTGTCAGATTCAGTATCATTGATTGAAATGAAATACACTCGTAAGACTCGTTACCAGTATCAGAAATTAACTCTTTATTGAATTTCTACCTCTTTTAGTGCAGTCTGGAAGGACAGCACTACTTGACCGAGATTTTGGCAGAGAAAGCCGAAAAATTTGAGTACTATAACAAACAAAATTAAAATCAGTGTCGAATCCAATGTCGAAAAAAGAGGAAATAAAATGAAATAGGTATCGTAATGCATTTCGTCCTGTGCATTTTGAAAATCAATTTTTACTAGTATGACTGAACATCACTGAACAATTTATTAATTCACAACGATTTTATTTATTTATTTATTTATTTTTTACTTTCTTTCTTCTTAACCACTTTCCCTTTTGGTTTTATCGATATATACCAAACAGGACAGGTTTTCGTTATTCACCGGTTGTTTTCTGCTTTGTCCTTTCCTTAAAGCATCTATTTTCTGAAGAACAAGGAAAAAAATCACATTTAAAACTATCATTATTATTATATTTTGCGAGTTTTAGTTTTATCGCTAAGGGATGCAAAAGATGCAGCTGTAGAAAATTAAGTTTGTGAAAGAAATTAGGGTCGACTTTCTTAAACTTAAAATAAAAAGAAACTAGTATTCCATTTATTATTTTTCATTTGTCATTTGCTTCTATTTAATTTTTGCGATAGCTGTGTTAAGAATTCTATATTTCGAAGGTAAGTTAAAATTATTGAAAAAATATTCATTTATGCTAGTAAAAAATACAAGAAAATAGTTGCATTTTTTTAAAAAATATATATTTTAGCAGTTATTTCTTGTATTAGTATTTATGCCCATTATTTTTTTAACACAGTATAACTATTCCAAATTGCGTTCGTAACTTTGAAAACGTTACTAAGTTAATTCTACAGGCCATTTTGTTTGCTAATGTACTAAAAAAAAGTCCGATTTTTTTTATTACTCCGTGTCTCCATTGAACGAGGCTCTAAAGACATTCGACTAAAACTCCGTAAAAAAAATAATGGTAAATGAATTTTTAGGGCGGTGGTGGGTATTAGCGCAAATTTAATTAAAAATTGAATTAAATCAATTTACTATGTTCTTACGAAAGAAATGCTGCTTATAATTTTCATACGAACTGAAACGCGGAAGAAAGTAAATATCAAACAAGAAGAGACGAAGAGATAATCAGCAGAAGCAACACCATTGGAATTATTCAATAATAATTGTTGGTTGTCGCTTTATTTGGCCCAATGGAGGATTCGATCTCGCTCTCAAAAGCTAACAGAACAAAAGCATTAATCATTGCAGTCTACAAGGAAATAAATTCCCCGTAAGTACTTTGATTTATTTAAAAATCTGTTCGTTTAACTTTCTCCATTTTTTTTTAAGATAATGTGTTTTTTGTATTTTTTTTTTAAGTCAACAAGAACAGTAACACCGAACATTTGGTTCGACTTTTATGTGTTAGAAGTACAATTTATTTAATTATTATTTGAGAGAGTAGTGCTCACAAAGTGTCGCTGGTAACATTTACAAATAAAACTTAAAAACTAAAAGTTATTAATGTTTTTACGACACCAGCGTCACTTGAATTAAAAAAAATAAAAATCAAAAACTTAGTCCTACCCATTATTGTGACATCAGCCTTACAACAGTACACTTAGAGCCAAAATGAGCCCTCGATGATGATAGATGTTGGTTTTGGAAAAAAAAAAGCAAGTAATTTTAGGTGGGGAAAGAAATAGCTTCAGTTGTTTCAGTAACACTAACCCTGCAGAGACAGTCTCTGATTATTCCCATTTATAAGTGACCCCCCAAGGAACCTTAGCTGCAGCAGCCTTACCTTCAAGCTTGCAGGGAAGAAACTTCCTTCTCAACACGCGAACATGATGTTCCCCCACCTATACCCATCCATAAATCGACCTACACTATTAGTGTGTCAGAGACTAAAGTACATGACCCAATAGTAGTAACAAACAATATTGGAATTATTTCCAGAAATTAACTAGTAAGTATTATGAATTTGGTACTTATGTCTTTGATTACAGCAAGAGGATCAAGTTTCAAATGTATTGTTTGTCCATTTAAACTATTACATTTCCTAAAAAATATATTCATTTTAAAAATAGAGAAGGAATGATTAGAATGGATTTAAAAGGCTGGCTTGTACTCTTTTCTCTCTTAATGGGATGTTTTTATCACCCAGAAATTAGCCCTCACACCACAGATGTCCAATTCAGTTTCACTCAAAATGTGTGTGCACATTGTGATTCAATGATATACTTAAAAACATTCAAAATTAAATTAAAAAAAAAAATAACAAAGCTTTATAGAAATAAATTTGTTTATTATGGAATCATTGTTAAAAAAGTTTAACAAACTCAATTCAAATAATTATCTGAGTTTTTGGAGTTAAAAATTCTTTTTTTCTTTTTTCCAAGTTTATGATTTCATTGCTTAGCCCAGGGTAAGGGTTTTCTAGACTGAGTGGGAGAGGAATGTATTTTTCCAGTGTCTTATTTTTAAATATTGTCAAATTGTTTATGCATCTTCTTTGTTTTTGCAAATTGACAACATAAATAATAAACACTTATTGTATTGTTTATTGGATTGGTTGGCAAAACATTGACTGTCAATTGATAATTGATTTGAACACTATAAAATGGTAAATAATAAGGATTTCCTTATAGTTTTATTTATTTATTTTTTTTAATCATATCACCCCAAGCAAGGCGAAAATGCCACTGATGCGCAGGGGGCTACGTAAGAGTGAAAAGATTGGAGAAGAGAAAAACCGGAAACCACAACCTGAACAGGAAACAAGGGATAAGCCTCTTCACCTGTTCAATAGACGTGGGTGGAGTGTGAACCGGGCGATAGTTGGTCCGTATACTATTTTTTTTTAATCAGTTGCACCCTAAGCAAGGCAGTAAATTCACTAAAATGCATGGGATTACAGGGTGTGGAAGAATAAGGAACAGTAACATTAGTAATGAGCAGAAAGAAAAACATATTCAGGAGGACAGTAGATAGCTGCCTTTTTGACCTTATTTGACTGGTCAGGTCATCAGTATAGATGCCAAGTTGAGAGCAGGTATCATCGGGAAGGTTATTAATGAAAATTAAAAACAGCGTAGGATCAAGGAAGGAGCCCTGGGAGACACCGGCATTAGTACAAAAGGATCAAGATGAGTGGCTATTGAGGATAACTTCCACTTCACAATTTGATAGGAAAGACTGGATCAGCTCAAAAATGTGTCTAGAAACAATAACTTTTCAGCTTGCACAGAAGACTTGTATGTCAGACCCTGTCAAAGGCTTTTGAGAGGTCCAGTGCTACAGCCTGGACTTCACTGTTTTCTAGAGCATGATAGACTTTGTGCAATTATTGTCAGTACATCAGCAGTTGACCTGGAGAAATGAAAGCCATATTTTTTGTCTGAGAAAAGGCTCTGCAATGAGAGATGCTGAACAAATTCAGCATTGATTAGTACCTCTAGGAGTTTCCCAAAAAGAGATGAACAAATAGGGTCAGGTGACTCATCAGAGTTCTTTAAAACTGAAGCACCTGATGATGTCTTCCATCAGACAGGAAAGCAGGTGTCAATGAGGCATTTATGACACAGAACAGCAGCTACTTCAAGAGCATACTTTTTAAGGACTATTACATGGATATCACTGGATTCACATGCTTTGTATGAATTTAGGTTATAGATGATATTGGAAACCATGGAAGGGTTATATGCATATCACTCAACAGAGATTCAGTTCTAAGCAGGAAGTGAGGCAAAAATACTCCAGATGAGTCAAGACTAGAGTTTGAGGAGAATTTATGGGCAAACCATTCAACTTTATCAGTAGAGAATGTTAACAACTCAGATTGAAGATGGGGTGATAGAATTTGCACTTATTTGATACCCCATTACAGAGCCGCCAGTAATCACAAAAGCCAAAATTTTTAGAGGCTATATAGTGCCTCATTCTCTCAGCAAACAGGGACTTCTGCTCCTTTGAGGTCTTGCTTACATTTATTACAAGCAGTAATAAACAGTCAATTATTATTATGACTAGAACTGTCACACTGGTATAGCCGAAAATAGTGGTTCCTGTATGTGTGTGAATGACTGAGAGAATTGGCATTTCACCTGGTATTTCCAAGAAGGAATGAAAGTGTACATGATGGCTTTGATCCAAGAAACAATGTTAGTGGTACAATTTTCAATTGGGAAGTTGAAGATATCAGTTCACGGAGGCATTGTAAAGAAAACTGTGAAGTGTGTCCCAACCAGCATGCTGATAATGGTAAGAGATCTTATGGATAGGGGGTTCTTGTTTAATAGCTGATTAAAAAGAAATATCAATATCTACCACAGGGTAGTCAGAGCTAGCAAAAGAGCAGTATTGCAAATCTTGGCAAGAGCAAGGAGAGGTAGCAAAAAAAAAAAAAATAAAGTGGAGAAATCCACAATTTGAGGAAGGGATTGGGCAATGGAAAAATTTAATATCTGAATAACAGCAACATCAGTACCTTTAGAATGTTTCAGCCACATGTAGTGTGAGCACCGAAGTCATGAAAGACAAAGATGTTCACAGACAGATGGAGAGAAAGTGCTTTTTCAAAACTTTCAGCTATTATGTCTAACATACTGCAGTTCTGGAGAGAGAGAGAGAGAGCAATAATGGTTAAAGATGTAGTCCTGAGAGATAAGGAACAAAAGTTGTAAGCATGTAAAAGAGTAGTCTGTGGACTCAAATGACAATACCAAGATCATCAAAAGATTAGCCAGATTGTAAACATGAAGGCGACAGATGTGAATGTTGGAATTTTTTCAGGAAAAAGTGAAGATAAATTAGTAGATGCTTAAAAGTTTATGAATAAGAAATTATTTTCATATTTATTTCTTTATAAATTTTTAAATGATATACATTGCATTGGATTAGATTTTAGAATACAAATGTAAAATTGCACCATTATGCAAAGGCCAACTTAATGTAGGTCAGGGCAAAAGTGTTCCTCAGATGAATTCCAACAGCCTGTCACTTGTGGATGAGCTTTATATTAGAACCAATCACCAACCTATACATATAGATGTATGCAGAGGCAACTTAGCTTTTCTAAAGATGATGTCTCAATCACTGCACTTGGTTGGTGTGTGACTTGAACATCCAATCTTGTAAAAACTTGACTCCAATTATTTTGACAAATGCTGTCATGTATATTTATATATGTAGATACATATGTGTATGCGTATATATATATATATATATATATATATATATATATATACGTGTGTATGCGTATATATGTATGTAGATATACACGTGTGCATGCGTATATATGTTTGTAGATATACACGTGTGCATGCGTATATATGTATGTAGATATACACGTGTGCATGCGTATATATATATGTAGATATACACGTGTGCATGCGTATGTACATATGCACATGTAGATATACACGTGTGTATGTGTATATACATGTGCGTATGTATATACTAGCAGTATAGCCTGGCGTTGCTTGAGTGTAATGAAACCTTTAAAACTGATCCATGGTCCTGGAGCTCAGACTCTTTGGACATTGGCATGAAAGACTAAAAAGAAATAGTTGTTTGCAGTTAAAGCGAAACCGTAGACTGAAAGAAAAATGAATGGATATAAGTCAAATTTTGGTTTCCTGGTATCGATATCAAATAAGTTTTTTTCGTTGTAAACTGAATTTTGAAGGCTAAATAAGTCCTCTGAGTAAATGGTATCATGGCTGAGCCTAAGAACTACAATTATACAGACTTAAAGCCAAACCCGAAGAAAAAACTAAAATAAAAGGGCTGAAAAAATATAGACATACAGGCAGATAAACAGACACACACATCTTGCCTTTTATATATATTATCGATTTTCTGCACTATTGTAAGAACTGCAACCTTGAAACTTCTGAATTTCGTTTCTTATATCCTTGTCTATGAGTGTATCAAATTTGATTAAAATCAGACCACTCCTTCTATAACCCGATTTTCGATATTTATCAGGGGTTCCTGGACACAAAACCTAGCTAAGAACACTCGCAGATGCTTATAGTACAACTGTGTAAATTTTCAAGAAAATTGGTTTAGCCATTTTGGAGTCTATAGGTAACGGACACACACACACACACACACAAAGTTCCATTTATAAATAAGTTTAGATTAGATATAGGTTAGATGTGTATGTAGATATACATGTATCTATGCATATGCAAATGTAGATTTACATGTGCGTGTGTAGATATACATGTGCATATGCACATGTAGATATACATGTACGTATGCATATGTACATGTGTGTATGCATATGTGCGTATGTAGATATGCATGTGCGGATGCATATGTAGATATACATGTATGTATGCGGATGTATGTATGTATGTGTATGTAGATATACATATATGCATGCATATGTCATGACGGTCATATCATATTGAATACGCTGGTTCCCCGTCAATTACCGAAGTTAAGCAATGTTGAGCCTGGTCAGTACTCAGATGGGTAACCATTTGGGAATACCACGTGCTGTAAGTGTTTATTGACGGATGTGCATTGTGGTGCGGTGGATGTTGACTTGAAAGGGGAAATTGGTGAGTTGAGTTCCAATTCCAGTCAAGCATTCACTCACGCACTGGTATTCTT